>JAWPHD010000386.1:0-485070 GCA_037043455.1 Cyrtodaria siliqua | reverse complement strand
TGCTTCTCCGTCGTTCATACCTTCAATGTGGTATTTCAAAGATGCGACAAACTGGTTCCTATTATACACATGACATCTAAACTTGTCAGAGTTCGGGCTTTTAAAAACTTACTTGCTTTGTGGCTGTCATAGCTTTTGGTATTTATATTGATATATGCAGATCATCTATGTGTTATACTTAATACTGCCTAGTTTGTTGAGGATATATCCTGGCGCCGTTTTTTTTTACACTGTCCCTGTATAATGGAATGACAATAGAGTAAGAGTGATGTTTGGTGCAACCTAAAACGTGGGTTAAACACCCTCCCACGACACTCCCCAGTGTTTGTCTTGTCACTGACAGTTCAAGGCGGTACCCTATTGTCAACCCTTTTTGTGTTTGTGATGTCGTTTGCATTTATTTTTGCTTTTACCTTCTTGTTTGTCTGTTTGCGTGTTTGTTTCTGTGTTTTATGGTTTACTGTCCTCCTTGAATGCTACTTTCCCTGTCCAATCTTTTTATATTTCTTTTTAATTGATTTTCAGAGTGCGTAGTCGAGTGAGAGCTCAACTTTATATAGACCAACCACTCCAAAACATGTCACCCATCCTATGTATATAGACCAGTCCCTTCAAAACAGGTCAGCTACCAGAATTATATAGACTAACTAGTTCGAAACGGGTCACCTACCAGAATTATATAGACCAACCACTTCCAACAGGTCAACTACCACAAATATATAGACCAACCATTTCAAAACATGTCAGCTACAGGAATTATATAGACCATCCACTTACAAACAGGTCTGCTACCTAAAATATACAGACCAACCACTTCAAAACAGGTCACCTACCAGAATTATATAGGCCAACTACTTGAAAACATGTCACCCATCATATGTATATAGGCCAACCAGTTCAAAACAGGTCACCTACCAGAATTATATAGACCAACCACTTCAAAACATATCACCCATCATATGTATATAGGGCAACCACTTCAAACATGTCACACATCATATGTATGTATATAGACCAGGCACTTTAAAACAGGTCAGCTACCAGACTTATATAAATAAACCACATCAAAACATGTCACCCGTCATATGTATATAGGCCAACCTTTTCAAAATAGGTCACCTACTAGAAATATATAGACAAACCACTCCAAAACATGTCACCCATCCTATGTATATAGACCAGCCACTTCAAAACAGGTCAGCTACCAGAAATATATAAACCAACCACTTGAAAACATGTCAGCTACAGGAATTATATAGACCATGCACTTACAAACAGGTCAGCTACCAAAACGAAATAGACCGACCACTTCAAAATAGGTCTGCTACCTCAAATATATAGACCAACCACTTCAAAACATGGCACCCATCGTATAGATATAGACCAACAACTTCAAAACTTGTCACCTATCATTTGTATATAGAGCAGCCACTTCAAAACAGGTCACAAACCAGCACTTTATAGGCCAGCCACTTCAAAACATGTCACCCACCATTTTTATAAAGACCAATCACTTCAAAACAGGTCACCAACCAGAATATATAGACCAACCACTTCAAAACATGTCACCCATCGTATGTATGTAGGCTAACCATTTAAAAACAGGTCACCTACCATAATTATATAGACAAATCACTTTAAATCATGTCACCCATCATATTGATATAGACCAGCCACTTCAACATGTCACCCATCATTTATATATAGTTCAGCCACTTCAAAATAGGTTACCAACCAGCATTATACAGGCCAGCCACTTCAAAACAAGCCACCATTATTTGTATATAAACCAGCCACTTCAAAACAGGTCACCAACAAGAATTATATAGACCAACCACTTCCAAACAGGTCAACTACCAAAAATATATAGACCAACCATTTCAAAACATGTCAGCTACAGGAATTATATAGACCATCCACTTACAAACAGGTCTGCTACCTAAAATCTACAGACCAACCACTTCAAAACAGGTCACCTACCAGAATTATATAGGCCAACTACTTGAAAACATGTCACCCATCATATGTATATAGGCCAACCATTTCAAAACAGGTCACCTACCAGAATTATATAGACCAACCACTTCAAAACATATCACTCATCATATGTATATAGGGCAACCACTTCAAAACATGTCACACATCATATGTATGTATATAGACCAGGCACTTTAAAACAGGTCAGCTACCAGACTTATATAAATAAACCACATCAAAACATGTCACCCATCATATGTATATAGGCCAACCTTTTCAAATAGGTCACCTACTAGAAATATATAGACAAACCACTCCAAAACATGTCACCCATCCTATGTATATAGACCAGCCACTTCAAAACAGGTCAGCTACCAGAATTATATAGACCAACTAGTTCGAAACGGGTACCCTACCAGAATTATATAGACCAACCACTTCCAAACAGGTCACCTACCAGAAATATATAGACCAACCACTTCAAAACATGTCAGCTACAGGAATTATATAGACCATGCACTTACAAACAGATCAGCTACCAAAACGAAATAGACCAACCACTTCAAAATAGGTCTGCTTCCTAAAATATATAGACCAACCACTTCAAAACATGGCACCCATCGTATTGATATAGATCAACCACTTCAAAACATGTCACCCATCATTTGTATATAGAGCAGCCACTTCAAAACAGGTCAGAAACAAGCACTTTATAGGCCAGCCACTTCAAAACATGTCATCCACCATTTTTATAAATACCAATCACTTCAAAACAGGTCACCAACCAGAATATATAGACCAACCACTTCAAAACATGTCACCCATCGTATGTATGTAGGCTAACCATTTAAAAACAGGTCACCTACCATAATTATATAGACAAATCACTTTAAATCATGACACCCATCATATTGATATAGACCAGCCACTTCAACATGTCACCCATCATTTATATATGGTTCAGCCACTTCAAAATAGGTCACCAACCAGCATTATACAGGCCAGCCACTTCAAAACAAGTCACCATTATTTGTATATAGACCAGCCACTTCAAAACAGGTCACCAACAAGAATTATATAGATCAATCACTTCAAAACATGTCACCCATCATATGTATATAGACCAACCACTACAAAACAGCTCACTAACCAGCATTATATAGGCCAGTCACTTCAAAACACGTTACCAACCATTTTATTTAGACCAGCCACTTCCAAACAGTTCACCTACCAGAAATATATAGACCAACCACTTTCAAACATGTCACCTACAGGAATTATATAGACCATCCACTTACAGACAGGTCAGCTACCAAAATGTAATAGACCAACCACTTCAAAGTAGGTCTGCTACCAAAAATATATAGACCAACCACTACAAAACATGTCACCCATCGTATTAATATAGACCAACCACTTAAAAGCATATCATCCATCATTTATATATTCCAGCCACTTCAAAAAGGTCACCAAGCAGCATTATATAGGCCAGCCACTTCAAAACAAGTCACCCATCATTTGTATATAGACCAGCCACTTCAAAACAGGTCACCAACCAGAATTATATAGACCAACCACTTCTAAACATGTCAACTACCAGTCATATATAGACCAACGACTACAAAACAGGTCACCTAACATATCTATGTAGACCAACAACTTCAAAACATGTCACCAATCATATGTATATAGGCCAGCCACTTTAAAACATGTCAGCAATCATATGTATATAGACCAGCCACTTCAAAACATGTCACCCACCATTTTTATAAAGACCAATCACTTCAAAACAGGTCACCAACCAGAATATATAGACCAACCACTTCAAAACATGTCACCCATTATATGTATGTCGGCTAACCATTTCAAAACAGGTCACCTACCATAATTATATAGACAAATCACTTCAAATCATGTCACCCATCATATTGATATAGACCAGCCACTTCAACATGTCACCCATCATTTATATATAGTCCAGCCACTTCAAAATAGGTCACCAACCAGCATTATACAGGCCAGCCACTTCAAAAAAAGCCACCCATTATTTGTATATAGACCAGTTACTTCAAAACAGGTCATTAACCAGAATTATATAGACCAACCACTTCAAAACATGTCACCCATCATATTTATATAGACCAAGCACTACAAAACAGGTCACTAACCAGCATTATATAGGCCAGTCACTTAAAAACACGTTACCCATCATTTGTATATAGACCAGCCACTTCCAAACAGTTCACCTACAAGAAATATATAGACCAACCAGTTTCAAACATGTCACCTACAGGAATTATATAGACCATCCACTTACAGACAGGTCAGCTACCAAAATGAAATAGACCAACCACTTCAAAACAGGTCTGCTACCAAAAATATATAGACCAACCACTTCAAAACATGTCACCCATCGTATTGATATAGACCAACCACTTAAAAGCATGTCATCCGTCATTTGTATATAGTCCAGCCACTTCAAAATAGGTCACCAAGCAGCATTATATAGGCCGGCCACTTCAACACAAGTCACCCATCATTTGTATATAGACCAGCCACTTCAAAACAGGTCACCAACCAGAATTATATAGACCAACCACTTGAAAACATGTCACCAATCATATGTATATAGGCCAGCCACTTTAAAACATGTCAGCAATCATATGTATATAGACCAGCCACTTCAAAACATGTCACCCACCATTTTTATAAAGACCAATCCCTTCAAAACAGGTCACCAACCAGAATATATAGACCAACCACTTCAAAACATGTCACCCATTATATGTATGTCGGCTAACCATTTCAAAACGTGTCACCTACCATAATTATATAGACAAATCACTTCAAATCATGTCACCCATCATATTGATATAGACCAGCCACTTCAACATGTCACCCATCATTTATATATAGTCCAGCCACTTCAAAATAGGTCACCAACCAGCATTATACAGGCCAGCCACTTCAAAAAAAGCCACCCATTATTTGTATATAGACCAGTTACTTCAAAACAGGTCATTAACCAGAATTATATAGACCAACCACTTCAAAACATGTCACCCATCATATTTATATAGACCAAGCACTACAAAACAGGTCACTAACCAGCATTATATAGGCCAGTCACTTAAAAACACGTTACCCATCATTTGTATATAGACCAGCCACTTCCAAACAGTTCACCTACAAGAAATATATAGACCAACCAGTTTCAAACATGTCACCTACAGGAATTATATAGACCATCCACTTACAGACAGGTCAGCTACCAAAATGAAATAGACCAACCACTTAATAGCATATCATCCATCATTTATATATTCCAGCCACTTCAAAAAGGTCACCAAGCAGCATTATATAGGCCAGCCACTTCAAAACAAGTCACCCATCATTTGTATATAGACCAGCCACTTCAAAACAGGTCACCAACCAGAATTATATAGACCAACCACTTCTAAACATGTCAACTACCAGTCATATATAGACCAACGACTACAAAACAGGTCACCTAACATATCTATGTAGACCAACAACTTCAAAACATGTCACCAATCATATGTATATAGGCCAGCCACTTTAAAACATGTCAGCAATCATATGTATATAGACCAGCCACTTCAAAACATGTCACCCACCATTTTTATAAAGACCAATCACTTCAAAACAGGTCACCAACCAGAATATATAGACCAACCACTTCAAAACATGTCACCCATTATATGTATGTCGGCTAACCATTTCAAAACAGGTCACCTACCATAATTATATAGACAAATCACTTCAAATCATGTCACCCATCATATTGATATAGACCAGCCACTTCAACATGTCACCCATCATTTATATATAGTCCAGCCACTTCAAAATAGGTCACCAACCAGCATTATACAGGCCAGCCACTTCAAAAAAAGCCACCCATTATTTGTATATAGACCAGTTACTTCAAAACAGGTCATTAACCAGAATTATATAGACCAACCACTTCAAAACATGTCACCCATCATATTTATATAGACCAAGCACTACAAAACAGGTCACTAACCAGCATTATATAGGCCAGTCACTTAAAAACACGTTACCCATCATTTGTATATAGACCAGCCACTTCCAAACAGTTCACCTACAAGAAATATATAGACCAACCAGTTTCAAACATGTCACCTACAGGAATTATATAGACCATCCACTTACAGACAGGTCAGCTACCAAAATGAAATAGACCAACCACTTCAAAACAGGTCTGCTACCAAAAATATATAGACCAACCACTTCAAAACATGTCACCCATCGTAATGATATAGACCAACCACTTAAAAGCATGTCATCCGTCATTTGTATATAGTCCAGCCACTTCAAAATAGGTCACCAAGCAGCATTATATAGGCCGGCCACTTCAACACAAGTCACCCATCATTTGTATATAGACCAGCCACTTCAAAACAGGTCACCAACCAGAATTATATAGACCAACCACTTGAAAACATGTCATCCATCATATGTATATAGACCAACCACAACAAAACAGGTCACCAATCAGCATTATATAGGACAACCACTTCAAAACATGTCACCCGTCATATGTATATAGACCAGCCACTTTAAAACAGGTCAGCTACCTAAATTATATAGACCATACACTTAAAAACAGGTCAGCTACCAAAAGTGCATTAGACCAGCCACTTCAAAACGTGTCAGCTACCAGTAATATATAGACCAACGACTTCAAAACAGGTCACCTACCATATCTATGTAGACCAACAACTTCAAAACATGTCACCAATCATATGTATATAGGCCAGCCACTTAAAAACATGTCAGCCATCATATGTATATAGACCAACCACTTCAAAATATGTCACCCATCATATATATATATAGACCAGTCACTTAAAAACAGGTCACCTACACGAATTATATAGACCAACAACTTCAAAATATGTCACCAATCATATGTATATAGGCCAGCCACTTAAAAATATGTCACCCATCATATATATATATATACCAGTCACTTAAAAACAGGTCACCTACACGAATTATATAGACCAACTAGTTCAAAATAGGTCACCTACCAGAATTATATAGACTAACCACTTCAAAACAGGTCACCTACCAGAAATATATAGACCAACCACTTCAGAACAGGTCACCTACCAGAATTATATAGAACAACCACTTTAAAACATGCCACGCATCATTTTTATATAGACCAGCCACTTCAAAACAGGTCACCCATCATTTGTATATAGACCAACCACTTCAAAACAGTTCACCTACAAAAATTATAAAGCAGGTCTCCTACACGAATTATATAGACCAACCAGTTCAAAACAGGTCACCTACCAGATATAATATATAGACCAACCACTTCAAAACATGTCAACCATTATATGTATGAAGACCAGACCCTTCAAAACATGTCACCCATCTTTTGTATATAGACCGGCCACTTCAAAACTATTCACCAAACAACATCATATAGACCAGCCACTTCAAAACATGTCACCCATAATTTGTATATAGACCAGCCACTTGAAAACATGACACCAACCAGCATTATATAGACCAACCACTTCAGAACATAACACCCATCAAATGTATATAGACCATCCACTTCAAAACAGGTTAACAACCAGAATTTTATAGGTCAACCACTTCAAAGCCGGTCACCTAACATAATTATAAAGACCAACCACTTTAGAACAGGTCACCTACCAGAACTATATATACCAAACACTTCAGAACATGTCACCCATCATTTATATATAGACCAGCCACTTTAAAACAGGTCACCAACCATAATTGTATAGACTAGCCACTTCAAAACATGTCACCAACCAGCATTATATAAACCAGCCTCTTCAAAACATGACACCCATCATTTGTATATAGACCAGCCATTTCAAAACAAGTCACCTACCATAATTATATAGACCAACCACTTCAAAACAGGTCAGATACCAGAATTATATAGAAAAACCACTTCAAAACAGCAATAGGAAACACACCTTTTTTCTGCCTAATGAGATAGTGGTTATGTAATGGTAATGAGATAGTGGTTATGTAATGGCAATGAGAGAGTGATTATGTCATGGTAATGATTAGCTGATTATAACGATATAAGTAATGTACAAAAGACAGGTCAGCTATCAGAATTATATAGACCATCCACTTAAAAACAGGTAAGCTACCAAAATTATACAGACCAACCACTTCAAAACAAGTCAGCTACCAATATTATATAGACCAGCCACTTCAAAACATGTCACCCATCATATTTATATAGACCAGCCACTTTAAAACATGTCACCAACCAGCATTATATAAACCAGCCACTTCAAAACATGTCACCCATCATTTGTATATAGACCAACCATTCCAAAACAGGTCACATACCAGAATTATATAGACCAACCACTTCAAAACCGCAATAGGAAACAAACCTATTTGTTTTGCCTAATGAGATAGTGGTTATGTAATGGTAATGAGATAGTGGTTATGTAGTGGTAATGAGATAATGATTATGTAATGGTAATGAGATAGTGGTTATGTAATGGTAATGAGATATTTGTTATGTAATGGTAATGAGATAATGATTATGTAATGGCAATGAGATAATGGTTATGTAATGGTAATGAGATAGTGGTTATGTAATGGTAATGAGATAATGATTATGTATTGGCAATGATATAATGGTTATGTAATGGTAATGAGATAGTGGTTATGTAATGGTAATGAGATAATGATTATGTAATGGTAATGAGATAGTGGTTATGTAATGGTAATGAGATAGTGGTTATGTAATGGTAATGAGATAATGATTATGTAATGACAATGAGATAATGGTTTTGTAATGGTAATAAGATAGTGGTTATGTTATGGCAATGAGATAAAGGTTATGTATTGGTAATGATTAGCTGATTATAACGATATAAGTAATGTACAAAAAACAGGTCAGCTATCAGAATTATATAGACCATCCTCTTAAAAACAGGTCAGCTACCAAAAGTATACAGACCAACCACTTCAAAACAAGTCAGCTACCAACATTATATAGACCAGCCACTTCAAAACATGTCACCCATCATATTTATATAGACCAGCCACTTTATATCATGTCACCCATCATTTGTATATAGACCATCCACTTCAAAACACGTCACCTACCAGAATTATATAGACCAATCACTTCAAAACATGTCACCCATCATTTGTATATAGACCAGCCACTTCAAAACAGGTCACCTACACGAATTATATAGACCAACCAGTTCAAAACAGGTCACCTATCATAATTATGTAGACCAACCACTTTAAAACAGGTCACCTACCAGAATTATATAGACCAACCTCTTCAAAACATGTCACCCATCATATGTGTATAGACCAACCACTTAAAAACATGTCACCCATTATATATATATAGACCAGCCCCTTCAAAACTTATCACCTATCTTTTGTATATAGACCAGCCACTTCAAAACAATTTATCAAACAACAGTATATAGACCAGCCACATCATTTGTATATAGACCAGCCACTTCAAAACAGGACACCAACCAGCATTATATAGACCAACTACTTCCAAACACGTCATCCATCATATGTATATAGACCAACCACTTCAAAACATATCACCCATCATATATATATTGACCAACCACTTCAAAACATGTCACCCACCATAATTATATAGACTAACCACTTTAAAACAGGTCACCTACCAGAACTATATAGACCAACCACTTCAGAACATGTCACCCATCATTTATATATAGACCAGCCATTTTAAAACAGGTCACCAACCATAATTATATAGTCCAGCCACTTCAAAACTTATCACTTATCTTTTGTATATAGACCAGCCACTTCAAAACAATTTACCAAACAACAGTATATAGACCAGCCACTTCAAAACATGTCACCCATCATTTGTATATAGACCAGCCACTTCAAAACAGGACACCAACCAGCATTATATAGACCAACCACTTCCAAACATATCACCCATCATATATATATTGACCAACCACTTCAAAATATGTCACCCACCATAATTATATAGACCAACCACTTCAAAACAGGTCACCTACCAGAACTATATAGACCAACCACTTCAGAACATGTCACCCATCATTTATATATAGACCGACCACTTCAAAACTTGTCAACTAACAGAAGCATATAGACCAGTCACTTCAAAACATGCCACTCATCATTTGTATATAGACAAGTAACTTCAAAACAAGTTATCCATAATGTGTATATAGACCAGCCACTTCAAAACAGGTCACCTACCAGAATAATATAGACCAACCACTTCAAAACAGGTCACCTACCACACTTATATAGACTAATCACTTCAAAACAGGTCACCTACCAGAATTATATAGGCCAACTACTTGAAAACATGTCACCCATCATATGTATATAGGCCAACCATTTCAAAACAGGTCACCTACCAGAATTATATAGACCAACCACTTCAAAACATATCACCCATCATATGTATATAGGGCAACCACTTCATACATGTCACCCATCATATGTATATAGACCAGGCACTTTAAAACAGGTCAGCTACCAGATTTATATAGATCAACCACATCAAAACATGTCACCCATCATATGTATATAGGCCAACCATTTCAAAATAGGTCACCTACTAGACTTATATAGACCAACCACTCCAAAACATGTCACCCATCCTATGTTTATAGACCAGCCACTTCAAAACAGGTCAGCTACCAGAATTATATAGACCAACTAGTTCGAAACGGGTCACCTACCAGAATTATATAGACCAACCACTTCCAAACAGGTCACCTACCAGAAATATATAGATCAACCACTTCAAAACATGTCAGCTACAGGAATTATATAGACCATCCACTTACAAACAGGTCAGCTACCAAAACAAAATGGACCAACCACTTCAAAACAGGTCTGCTACCTAAAATATATAGACCAACCACTTCCAAACATGTCACCTATCGCATTGATATAGACCAACCACTTCAAAACATGTCACCCATCATTTGTATATAGAGCAGCCACTTCAAAACAGGTCACCAACCAGCACTATATAGGCCAGCCACTTCAAAACATGTCACCTATCATTTTTATAAAGACCAGCCACTTCAAAACAGGTCACCAACCAGAATATATAGACCAACCACTTCAAAACATGTCACCCATCATAGGTATGTAGGCTAACCATTCCAAAACAGGTCACCTACCATAATTATATAGACAAATCACTTCAAATCATTTCACCCATCATATTGATATAGACCATCCACTTCAACATGTCACCCATCATTTATATATAGTCCAGCCACTTCAAAATAGGTCACCAACCAGCATTATATAGG
Organism: Cyrtodaria siliqua; assembly: GCA_037043455.1. Taxonomy (NCBI): domain Eukaryota; kingdom Metazoa; phylum Mollusca; class Bivalvia; order Adapedonta; family Hiatellidae; genus Cyrtodaria; species Cyrtodaria siliqua. The sequence goes on along the minus strand of JAWPHD010000386.1, from coordinate 473,716 downwards.
CCAGCCACTTCAAAACAAGTCACCCATCATTTGTATATAGACCAGCCACTTCAAAACAGGTCACCAACCAGCATTATATAAACCAGCCACTTCAAAACATGTCATCTTCCAGAATTATATTGACCATCCACTTCAAAACAGGTCACATACCAGAATTATATAGACCAACCACTTCTAAACAACAATAGGAAACAGTTTTTTGTAATGGTAATGAGATAATGGTTATGTAATAGTAATGATTAGCTGATTATAAAGATATTAGTAATGCACAAAAAAATCAACATCTAAATGGCATACACATTTGTCTGATTCTGAAATTAAAATTACACATGTTGCTGAATATTCCTCTCCTCCATACACAGTCTCCGATGAATAGATTAATAAATTTTAAATTGTGAAGAAAACCATCCTCAGCACATTGATTATACATATATATTAATATGTGTTTCCATGGCAATATTGAAGAAGGCTTCTGCATCTGTAGAAATACGGCAGTGTTTCATGTAAGTGCTCCTGCTACATAATAATATGTTGCTTTTCTAAATGTTATTTTGCATTTTTATCTTTCACATGATTAAATATATATAGGATTTGGACCACCATTATTTTCACATAGACCGTAATGTTAGCTCTACACAGAATAACACTTACCCTAATGCTCCGTGACACTTCAAATATCCATTAAAATGTATATACGTGACGACAAAACACAAAAATAGCAAAACAACAATGACCATAACTGCTCTATGCACCAGCATTTGGCTCAAAATAAAAGGAGATGACCTTTTTTGACAACCACAGCCGAACCACATCTCATTTTGTTTAAAATCTTACCTCATACAAACTAGTACCACTCAGCACTTTGATGACTGATTCCTTTGCTTTTTGCACCCATATCTTTGGAAATCTATCCTCAAAACAAAAACAGTAAATACACGTACCTCTTTTATGTACTAAATCAATTACACAGTCCCAAATAACACCACTGATGGTACTACTTTTGAGTACGACCATTTTCAACTTTTGACCTCTCTGGTTACCGGTCCAAGTCCATATACAGCCTCTGAGCTTTATATCATAATAATACAAGTAACATTATTATTAGTTTATTATTGAACGAAAGCGAATCCATTAAATAGTTTGTTTACTAAGAACTATGTTTTGCATTGATACATTTTTTGTAGATATAAAGAGGCAAACACCGGAATCGAAGACATAATAAGCGGTGGTAGAACAATTAATAGGTAGGCCCATTTTCTTCACAGGACGGTATAACACACATGGAACAGTTTTAGTGACACATATATCATCAGGAAGATGTAATACACAGAGGCCAGTTATAGTGACACATTATTATCAGGACGGTGTAATACACATAGACCAGTTATAGTGACACATATATCATCAGGAAGATGTAATGCACAAAGGCCAGTTATAGTGACACATTATTATCAGAACGGGGTAATACACATATACCAGTTATAGTGACACATGTATCATCAAGAAGGTATAATACACATATACCTGTTATAGTGACACATATATCATCAAGAAGGTATAATACACATAGACCTGTTATAGTGACACATATATCATCAAGAAGATGTAATACACATAGACCGGTTATAGTGACATATATATCATCAGGAAGGTGTAATACACGTATACCAGTTATAGTGACACATATATCATCAGGAAGGTGTAACACACATATACCAGTTATAGTGACACATATATCATCAAGAAGATGTAATACACATAGACCGGTTATAGTGACACATATATCAGCAGGAAGGTGTAATACACAAATACCAGTTATAGTGACACATATATCATCAAGAAGATGTAATACACATAGACCGGTTATAGTGACACATATATCATCAGGAAGGTGTAACACAGATATAACAGTTATAGTGACACATATATCATCAAGAAGATGTAATACACATAGACCGGTCGTAGTGACACATATATCAGCAGGAAGGTGTAATACACATATACCAGTTATAGTGACACATATATCATCAAGAAGATGTAATACACATAGACCGGTAATAGTGACACATATATCATCAGGAAGGTGTAACACACATATACCAGTTATAGTGATACATATATCATCAAGAAGATGTAATACACATAGACCGGTTATAGTGACACATATATCAGCAGGAAGGTGTAATATACATATACCAGTTATATTGACACATATAACATCAGGAAGGTGTAACACACATATACCAGTTATAGTGACACATATATCATCAAGAAGGTGTAACACACATAGACCGGTTATAGTGACACATATATCATCAGGAAGGTGTAATATACATATACCAGTTATAGTGACACATATATAATCAGGAAGGTGTAATACATAGACCAGTTATAGTGACACATATATCATCAGGAAGGTGTAATATACATATACCAGTTATAGTGACACATATATCATCAGGAAGGTGTAATATACATATACCAGTTATAGTGACACATATATCATCAGGAAGGTGTAACACACATAGACCAGTTATAGTGACACATATATCATCAGGAAGGTGTAATATACATATACCAGTTATAGTGACACATATATCATCAGGAAGGTGTAACACACATAGACCAGTTATAGTGACACATATATCATCAAGAAGATGTAATACACATAGACCGGTTATAGTGACACATGTATAATCAGGAAGGTCTAACACACATATACCAGTTATAGTGACACATATATCATCAAGAAGATGTAATACACATAGACCGGTTATAGTGACACATATATCATCAAGAAGGTGTAATATACATATACCAGTTATAGAGACACATATATCATCAGGAAGGTGTAATACACATATACCAGTTATAGTGACACGTATATCATCAGGAAGGTGTAATATACATATACCAGTTATAGTGACACATATATCATCAGGAAGGTGTAATAAACATATACCAGTTATAGTGACACATATATCATCAAGAAGGTGTAACACACATATGCTAGTTATAGTGACACATATATCAGCAGGAAGGTGTAATACACATATACCAGTTATAGTGACACATATATCATCAAGAAGGTGTAATATACATAGACCGGTTATAGTGACACATATATCAAGGTGTAATATACATATTTATGTGTATTACAAGGTGTAATATACATATACCAAGTATAGTGACACATATATCATCAGGAAGGTGTTATATACATATACCAGTTATAGTGACACATATATCATCAAGAAGGTGTAACACACATATACTAGTTATAGTGACACATATATCATCAAGAAGGTGTAATTCACATATACCAGTTATAGTGACACATATATCATCAAGAAGGTGTAATATACATAGACCGGTTATAGTGACACATATATCATCAGGAAGGTGTAACACACATATACCAGTTATAGTGACACATATATCATCAAGAAGATGTAATACACATAGACCGGTTATAGTGACACATATATCATCAGGAAGGTGTAACACACGTATACCAGTTATAGTGACACATATATCATCAAGAAGATGTAATACACATAGACCGGTTATAGTGACACATATATCATCAGGAAGGTGTAATACACGTATACCAGTTATAATGACACATATATCATCAGGAAGGTGTAACACACATATACCAGTTATAGTGACACATATATCATCAAGAAGATGTAATACACATAGACCGGTTATAGTGACACATATATCAGCAGGAAGGTGTAATACACATATACCAGTTATAGTGACACATATATCATCATGAAGATGTAATACACATAGACCGGTTATAGTGACACATATATCAGCAGGAAGGTGTAATACACAAATTCCAGTTATAGTGACACATATATCATCAAGAAGATGTAATACACATAGACCGGTTATAGTGACACATATATCATCAGGAAGGTGTAACACACATATAACAGTTATAGTGACACATATATCATCAAGAAGATGTAATACACATAGACCGGTCATAGTGACACATATATCAGCAGGAAGGTGTAATACACATATACCAGTTTTAGTGACACATATATCATCAAGAAGATGTAATACACATAGACCGGTAATAGTGACACATATATCATCAGGAAGGTGTAACACACATATACCACTTATAGTGACACATATATCATCAAGAAGATGTAATACACATAGACCGGTTATAGTGACACATATATCCGCAGGCAGGTGTAATATACATATACCAGTTATATTGACACATATATCATCAGGAAGGTGTAATACACATATACCAGTTATAGTGACACATATATCATCAAGAAGGTGTAACACACATAAACCAGTTATAGTGACACATATATCATCAGGAAGGTGTAATATACATATACCAGTTATAGTGACACATATATTATCAGGAAGGTGTAATACACATAGACCAGTTATAGTGACACATATATCATCAGGAAGGTGTAATATACATAAACCAGTTATAGTGACACATATATCATCAGGAAGGTGTAATACACATATACCAGTTATAGTGACACATATATCATCAGGAAGGTGAAACACACATAGACCAGTTATAGTGACACATATATCATCAGGAAGGTGTAATATACATATACCAGTTATAGTGACACATATATCATCAGGAAGGTGTAACACACATATACCAGTTATAGTGACACATATATCATCAGGAAGGTGTAACACACATAGACCAGTTATAGTGACACATATATCATCAGGAAGATGTAATACACATAGACCGGTAATAGTGACACATTTATCATCAAGAAGGTGTAATATACATATACCAGTTAAAGTGACACATATATCATCAAGAAGGTGTAATATACATATACCAGTTATAGAGACACATATATCATAAGGAAGGTGTAATACACATATACCAGTTATAGTGACACGTATATCATCAGAAAGGTGTAATATACATATACCAGTTATAGTGACACATATATCATCAAGAAGGTGTAACACACATATACTAGTTATAGTGACACATATATCAGCAGGAAGGTGTAATACACATATACCAGTTATAGTGACACATATATCATCAAGAAGGTGTAACACACATATACCAGTTATAGTGACACATATATCATCAAGAAGGTGTAATATACATAGACCGGTTATAGTGACACATATATCATCAGGAAAGTGTAACACACATATACCAGTTATAGTGACACATATATCATCAAGAAGATGTAATACACATAAACCGGTTATAGTGACACATATATCATCAGGAAGGTGTAACACACATAAACCAGTTATAGTGACACATATATCATCAAGAAGATGTAATACACATAGACCGGTTATAGTGACACATATATCATCAGGAAGGTGTTACACACGTGTACCAGTTATAGTGACACATATATCATCAGGAAGGTGTAACACACATAGACCAGTTATAGTGACACATATATCATCAGGAAGGTGTAATATACACATACCGGTTATAGTGACACATATATCATCAAGAAGGTGTAATATACATATACCAGTTAAAGTGACACATGTATCATCAAGAAGGTGTAATATACATATACCAGTTATAGAGACACATTTATCATCAGGAAGGTGTAATACACATATACTAGTTATAGTGACACATATATCATCAGGAAGGTGTAATATACATATACCAGTTATAGTGACACATATATCATCAGGAAGGTGTAATATACATATACCAGTTATAGTGACACATATATCATCAGGAAGGTGTAATATACATATACCAGTTATAGTGACACATATATCATCAAGAAGGTGTAATATACATATACCAGTTAAAGTGACACATATATCATTAAGAAGGTGTAATATACATATACCAGTTATAGTGACACACATATCATCAGGAAGGTGTAATACACATATACTAGTTATAGTGACACATATATCATCAGGAAGGTGTAATATACATATACCAGTTATAGTGACACATATATCATCAGGAAGGTGTAATGTACATATACCTGTTATAGTGACACATATATCATCAGGAAGGTGTAATTTACATATACCAGTTATAGTGACACATATATCATCAAGAAGGTGTAATATACATATACCAGTTATAGTGACACATATATCATCAGGAAGGTGTAATACACGTATACCAGTTATAGTGACACATATATCATCAGGAAGGTGTAATACACATATACCAGTTATAGTGACACATATATCATCAAGAAGATGTAATATACATATACCAGTTATAGTGACAGTTATATCATCAGGAAGGTATAACACACATAGACCAGTTATAGTGACACATATATAATCAGGAAGGTGTAATACACATATACCAGTTATAGTGACAGTTATATCATCAGGAAGGTATAACACACATAGACCAGTTATAGTGACAGTTATATCATCAGGAATGTGTAATACACATAGACAAGTGCCATATATATCATCAGGAAAGTGCAACACACATATACCGGTTATAGTGACACATATATTGACCCAAACAGCTAAAGCACCAGTAGACAATACCTTTAATGTATGGACTTATTATATGCCGACTGATATCGTTGGAGACAGGTGATTTAAATGATTTTATAATGTACAGTCGTTATTGACAAGATATTTATCTCGTTCAGATCGAAATTTGTTTCGATTTATTGATTGTTATTATTGAGATATTAAAGGTATTGTCTGCTGGTGCATTAGCTGTTTGGGTCAGAATATATCAAGAAGGTATAAAACACATAGACCAGTTATAATGGCGCATATATCATCCGGACGGTATAATACACATAGACCAGGTATAGTGGCACATATATCATCAGGACGGTATAACACAAATAGACCAGGTATAGTGGCACATATATCATCATGACGGTATAATATACATAGACCAGATATAATGGCACATATATCATCCGGACGGTATAACACACATAGACCAGTTAAAGTGGCACATATATCATTAGGAAGGTGTAACACACATTGACTAGTGACACATATATCATCAGGAAGGTGTAATACACATTGACTAGTGATACATAGTGAAACACAATCATATCATCACGAAGGTGTAATACACATAGTGACACATATATCATCAGGAAGGTGTAATATACATAGACCAGTTATAGGGACAGATGTATAATCAGGAGGTATAACACACAGATACCTGTTATAGGGACAGATATATAATCAGGAATGTGCAACACACCTAGACCAGTTATAATGGCAAATATATCATCAGGAAAGTGCAACACACATATACCGGTTATAGTGACACATATATTGACCCAAACAGCTAAAGCACCAGTAGACAATACCTTTAATGTATGGACTTATTATATGCCGACTGATATCGTTGGAGACAGGTGATTTAAATGATTTTATAATGTACAGTCGTTATTGACAAGATATTTATCTCGTTCAGATCGAAATTTGTTTCGATTTATTGATTGTTATTATTGAGATATTAAAGGTATTGTCTGCTGGTGCATTAGCTGTTTGGGTCAGAATATATCAAGAAGGCATAAAACACATAGACCAGTTATAATGGCGCATATATCATCCGGACGGTATAATACACATAGACCAGGTATAGTGGCACATATATCATCAGGACGGTATAACACAAATAGACCAGGTATAGTGGCACATATATCATCATGACGGTATAATATACATAGACCAGATATAATGGCACATATATCATCCGGACGGTATAACACACATAGACCAGTTAAAGTGGCACATATATCATTAGGAAGGTGTAACACACATTGACTAGTGACACATATATCATCAGGAAGGTGTAATACACATTGACTAGTGATACATAGTGAAACACAATCATATCATCACGAAGGTGTAATACACATAGTGACACATATATCATCAGGAAGGTGTAATATACATAGACCAGTTATAGGGACAGATGTATAATCAGGAGGTATAACACACAGATACCTGTTATAGGGCCAGATATATAATCAGGAATGTGCAACACACCTAGACCAGTTATAATGGCAAATATATCATCAGGACGGTATAATACACATAGACCAGTTAAAGTGGCACATATATCATTAGGAAGGTGTAAAACACATTGACTACTGACGCATATATCATAAGGAAGGTGTAATACACATTGACTAGTGATACATAGTGACACACAATCATATCATCACGAAGGTATTATACACATAGTGACACATATATCATCAGGAAGGTGTAATATACATAGACCAGTTATAGGGACAGATTATAATCAGGAGGTATAACACACATATACCAGTTATAGGGACAGATGTATAATCAGGATGTATAACACACATGTACCAGTTATAGGGAAAGATGAATAATCAGGAGGTATAATAAACATATATCAGTTATAGGGACAGATGCATAATCAGGAGGTATAACACATATATACCAGTTATAGGGACAGATGCATAATCAGGAGATATAACACACATATACCAGTTGTACGGACAGATGTTCTTAATACATTGTTTAAAGCCTGCTCAATAACACAGAGAGACCAGTTCATATGTGGACAGTTTATACATACTCAGGAACATATAAAATTACCATGTGTATTGATTCAGGGCAGTTATAATCAGGAAGTATTACAAAGAAGTAAATGTGTTTGTGAGGATATAGTATTTAAGATGTGTAATATGTATACATGTTTTCGTTTGCATAAAAAAGGGTACCCTGGAGAAACGACATGACGATTTCTTGAACAGAAAGGCAAATCTATGTTTAAGAGGATATGGATTCATCTTGTTTAGTCCTTCTGCAAGTGATTTTTTTATTTGTATAATAGAATTACCTTTTCCCATATATGACGTGCAGTCGATATTTTAAAACAATAATAAAATTGTTTTATATAAACAAATCTTCCTGATTATTTATCAATCAATTGTGCCTGAATCTTTTTATATTGGTTGTTTGTAACATACAATTCTATTTTCTGAAATATAGCATTTAAACAATTCAATTGGATTTCATTTTATTTAAACATGGCTTGAGTAATTTAAATGTAACAAATGATATTGATGGAGTGGCAGCCTCCTTAGGGAAAATATAATTATCTTCCCTGGTTTAACATATGTAAATTAGACAACTTAACTGTCTTTAAATGAAGCTCTATTGCTTGATGTTGTGAAAAGTTGATCTCTGTTTAAAGATGCCTATAAGTCGATATAATTTTATTTCTGTTCTACAACTTAACAAACCATTATTTATTTATATGCCTACACTTAACAGCAGACCATATACCAGTCATGGACAGATTGTGGGTATGAAGGACATACAGCCTATAGAAGAAATGGAAAAAGATAAGCTGTAAGTGCATTTGATATTTTATTTAAGAAATGAAATATGTCTAGTTAGTTTATATTGTTCCAGATCAATACCTGATGTGTGGTACTTGAAGACCATAGACACCAAGGACCGCAGACATGTTTCGTTGTGTTTCAAGTCCCAAACACTAGGTTTTGATCTCGCACAATATAAACCAGCTGTAAATAATTTGTTTTTTATCCAACATGGACTTTTCTGCATTTCATACCCACATTTTTGAGAGATTGAACATAATACAATTTCTCACAACTTTCATTGTTTACCCATCTCTCAACACCAAACGAAAAAAATGTACAGATTTATCCTGTTTTAACTGTTTCAACTTTTTGTTTGAACATCCCATTGCTTTTAAAATGCGCAATTGATGTTTTGAATGTTTCTGACGTTTCATGTCGTTTAAAATGATGTTCTAACAGTTGAAGGTCGTGACTTCAGAGTTATTAATAAATTGTTTAAAGCCTGCCCAATAACCAATCCCCATTGAGTATTTTAACAATCTATCTTAGATATGCCTGAATACCTTAAAATAATTTGGAAGATGTAAATGTCACTTTACTTCAGTCTGGCCATGCAGTACATTGAGCATGTGATCAATAAAGAGGCACTAGCTGAAATAGCAAAGGTATTGAACATCAGCTACACAGAAGCAGACTTGCTGTGTTCAGAGTTGGAACAGAAGTACAACAATAAAGCTCTAGACGAAGAAATATAAAAATATCGGATAGAGAAAGTAGCATTCAAGGAGGACAGTCAATTACAAATCACAGAAACAAACACGGAAACAGACAAACAAGCAGGCAAAAGTAATAATAAATGCAAACCACATCACAAACATAAAAGGGTCCATGAAATTATGTAAGTACACAACAGTTTGTTTATAACTGCAGAAGATTTGATCCTTTTGTATTAGATGTGACTTTACATAAAATTCATGACAAGAAAATTTGAGGGAAAAGACTGTCATTGACAGTAATGATGATATATTATCCAGATTTATCAGATTTTGTTATAAGGAAATTCCTCAGTATTAGAGTGGTCAAGGTATTACTACTGTATTCTTATCAATATCAATGTCCAAATGTGTGGCGTTGTCCAATTCAAGTCTAGATTAATATTTATTATGTTTATACTTTCTAGGTGCAGATAGAAAACAGAAGTATGGACTGTGAGGAGCCTAAAACGCTTATGTTCTAAGGCCTCAATAAAATGGAATGACACCAAAACCCGTATTAACCATGCATAAATAAGGCATTTAAATGCACTCAAGAGTATAAGACAAGAGCACTGCAGGCTGATGCAGATGCTTGGCTGTGAAGAGTAAATAAGAGTAATGATAAGTGTTGTTCATAACAAGTTCATTAAGCAGGTCAAGGTCATTTCACGGTGGCCTCTTTTTATACTTCAGTGCATTACTGAGCTAAGTATCTTTAGAAAGTAGAAGAGTTCATATACTCGTGCTGTGTTTTAGGAATTGAGATTTACCAAACTGTTGACCAGAACAAGTCAGTTAAGTAGGTCATTGGCATAGGGAACTATGCTTGGTATTGGTATTTTGTATTTATCAAAGTGTTATTCAAAAACGTTTTAGGACTGTCAAATAGTTTCAATACATGAAGGTTAAAGGTGTATATAAGATTATATAATATCCTAAGAAAATAACCAATTCTTATCTGATAGGACATAAGTAGGTGAAGGTATGTGATGGTGATGCGACATGTGATTGTTGTGTTGTAGTAAAGATATAAACATGTATAGAAAACATATGAGATACGTGGCTTGAAAAGGTTCGTGCATAAACATACCATAGGTGAATTGTTAGAAATGGTTGCTCTTTAGAATTATGATAACTGACATATTTTAAAATGGCTGGTCTAAATACAAATGATGGGTTGCATGTTTTGAAGTGGTTGATCTGTATACTTATGATAGGTGATCTGTTTTGAAGTGGTTGGTCTATATACATATGATGGATGATATGTTTTGAAGTGGCTGGCCTATATATATATGATGGGTGACCTGTTTTGAAGTGGCTGGTCTATAAACAAATGGTCGGTGGCATGTTTTGTGGTTGATTTATATACACATGATAGGTGATATGTTTTGAAGTCGTTGGTCTATATACATACACTCAGTACATTTGAAAACGCAACATTTGATATTTTTTAATTTCTAGAGATGTTAAACGTGTTGAAAGTTAAATGTGTTATGACTGAAAGAAGCAGAGCAAATAATATGCAACTGTTAATCGCCGTAAGTTAACCCTCGGGACAAAGAGGATTGTGTGCTAACATAAAATTCAATCTGGATTTGAACAAAAAACAAGCCGAATAAAAATAATCGAAAATCAAAAATGTTGCGTTTTTAAATGTACTGAGTATATGATGTGTGACATATTTTGAAGAGACTGGTCTATATAATGCTGGTTGGTGACCTGTTTTGAAGTGGCAGGTCTATATAATGCTGGTTAGTAACCTGATGTGAAGTTGCTGGTCTACATACAAATGATGCGTGACATGTTTTGAAGTGGTTGGTCCATATACATATGATGGCTGACATGTTTTGAAATGGCTGGCCTATATACATATGATGGGTGACACGATTTGAAGTGGCCGGTCTATATAATGGTGGTTGTTGACCTGTTTTGAAATGGCTTGTCTATATAATTCTGGGGTATGTGACATATTTTGAAGTGGTTGGTCTATATACATATGGTAGGTGACCTGTTTTGAAGTGGTTGGTCTATATATTACTGGTAGCTGAGATGTTTTGAAGTGGCTGGTCTATAAAATGATGGTAAGTGACCTGTTTCGAAGGGGTTGGTATATATACATATGGTAGGTGACCTGTTTTGAAGTGGCTGGTCTATATACAAATGATGGGTGACACGTTTTGAAGTGGTTGGTCTATATACATATGATAGGTGATATGTTTGGAAGTGGTTGGTCTATATACATATGATGTGTGACATGTTTTGAAGAGGCTGTTCTTTATAATGCTGGTTGGTGACCTGTTTTGAAGTGGCAAGTCTATATAATGCTAGTTGGTGACCTGCTTTGAAGTGGCTGGTCTACATACAAATGATGGGTGACATGTTTTGAAGTGGTTTGTCTATATACATATGACGTCTGACATGTTTTGAAATGGCTGGCCTATATACATATGATGGGTGACTTGTTTGAAGTGACTGGTCAATTAATGCTGGTTGGTGACCTGTTTTGAAGTGATTGGTATATTTAATTATGGTAGGTGACACATTTTGAAGAGGTTGGTCTAAAATATATATAGTAGTTGATCTCTTCTGAAGTGGTTTGTATATATAACTGGTAGGTGACATGTTTTGAAGTGTCTGGTCTATACAATTATGGTAGGTGACCAGTTTTGAAGTGGCTGGTCTATATACATATGATGGATGACATGTTTTGAAGGGGCTGGTCTATAAAATTATGGCAGGTGACCTATTTTGAAGTGGTTGGTTTATATAATTCTGATAGGTGACCTGTTTTGAACTGGTTGGTCTATATAATTCGTGTAGGTGACCTTTTTTGAAGTGGCTGGTCTATATAAAAAAAGATAGGTGACATGTTTTGAAGTGATTGGTCTATATAATTCTGGTATGTGACGTGTTATGAAGTGGCTGGTCTATATACAAATGATGGGTGACATGATTTGAAGTGGCTGGTCTATATAAATATGATGGGTGACATGTTTTGAAGTAGCTGGTCTATATAATGATGGTTGGTGACCTGTTTTGAAGTGGCTGGTGTATATACACAGATACGCAATGGTCGCAGTGGTGGGCCAGATCTGTTATTGAACGATTTTTTTAATACGGCATTGAAACTTTAATACCTTATTTACATAAATTATTTAACTTATTGTTTTCATATGGGTATTACCCGGAAAACTGGTCCGAGGGCTACATAGTCCCACTGCATAAAAAGGGTGATAAAAATGCAGTTGAAAATTATGGAGGAATAACATTACTGAGTACGCTGGGTAAATTATTTACAAGAATTCTAAATACTAGATTAAATAAGTGGGCCGAACAATATAACGTATATATCGAAGCACAGGCTGGTTTATGGTACAATTATTGAAATATGGCGTCAGAGGCAAAATGATTGATATTGTTAAAGCTTTGTATGAACATGTAAAATCAAGAGTTAAGTATGAAAACCAACTAGGGGATGCATTAACATGCTATTTAGGGGTACGTCAAGGAGAGAGTATTTCGCCATTTTTATTTTCGATGTATATTAACGACTTGGAAGACATTTTGCTTTAAATGGGTATAATGGCATTGACACTGGAATGTTGAAAATATTTTTATTATTGTACGCGGATGATATTATCATCATTTCTGAAACGTAAAAAGGCTTACAGCAGGGTTTGGATTTGCTTGATGAATATTGTAATAGATGGAAATTAATGGTTAATGTAAATAAAACGAAGGTCATGATTTTTAGAAAAGGAGGCCGTTTGCCAAGGGGTTTAAATTTTAAGTATAGTGAAGTTGCTATTGATATTATTAATACATTTGTTTATCTAGGTGTTGTGTTTTCTACGGGAGGGTCGTTTGTCAGTATCTCACATGTTGAGTCTATTTGATAAATTGATATTGCCTATATTGAACTATGGATGTGAGGTATGGGGGTTTGCGAAAGCAGATGAAATAGAGAGAACACATTTATCATTTTGTAAAATATTATTAGGTGTAGAAATACAGACGCAGAATAACTTTATTTATGGGGAACTTGGAAGACAGTCACTCATTACTTATAGAATTCATAGAATTATAAACTTTTGGTTTAAGCTTGTTGGGAGCAATGATACATAGTACATAACCATTGTGTATAATATGATGTTAGATGATATGGCAAAATATCCTAACAAACAAAATTGGGCAAGTCAAGTTAAATATATTTTTGACAAACTTGGTTTTAATCATGTCCGGTTATTCCATGGCGTTGGAAATAAAATAGGTTTTATGTCAATTTTTAAACAACGATTAAAGGATACATTTATTCAAAGTTGGAATGAAGAATTAGTGAACTCAACCCGTGCAAGGACATACGTATTGTTTTCAGAATTTTGCTTTCAACCGTATTTAGAAAATGTAAATTTAAGAAAATTCAGATGTGCTTTAAGCAGATTACGAGTGTCATCTCAACGTCTTGAAGTGGAGACGGAGAGATGGCACAAACCACAAAAAATACCACTACATGAACGTAAATGTCAGTTATGTAACAGTCTCGAGGATGAATTCCATTTCTTATTTGAATGCACAATGTACAAAGAACTGCGTTTAAAATATATCAAATCATACTACTGGAAGCATCCTAATATTCTGAAGTTTACTGAACTCATGAACAATAGCAATGTACGCATAGAAAGAAACCTTGCCATGTATATTTTTGAAAGTTTTAAAATACGTAATGAATTATTGTATAATAATACATAAGATTCTCCTCGTCGGCTCATTTGATAGGCGTATATGAATACTTCATTGCTCTAGCAAGTATACTTCAGTTAAACCATGCTTAATCACTTGATAATAGTTACTATGTATACTGTATCACCACCTATTGATATTGTGTATATTGTTAAATAAGCATTTGAGTACTCATGGGCCTATGGCCTTTTGTATGAAATAAACTATTCATTCTATCATGCTGGATGGTGACTGTTTTGAAGTGGCTGGTCTTTATACAAATGATGGTTGACATGTTTTGAAGTGGTTGGTCTATATATATATGATGGCTTACACGTTTTCTAGTGACTGGTTTATATACTACTGGTAGATAACATGTTTTGAAGTGGTTGGTCTATATACTTATGCCAGGTTACCTGTTTTGAAGTGGCTGGTCTATATACAAATGATTGGTGACTTGTTTTGAAGTGGTTGGTCTATATAATTCTGGAAGTTGAGCTGTTTTGAAGTGGTTGGTCTATATACGAATGACGGGTGACATATTTTGAAGTGACTGGTCTACGTAATGCTGGTTGATGACCTGTTTTGAAGTGGTTGGTGTATCAAATGCTGGTTGGTGACTTGTTTTGAGTCGGCTGGTCTATATACAAATGATGTATGACATGTTTTGAAGTGATTGGTCTATAACATTCTGATAGACGACCTGATTTGAAGTGGTTGGTCTAAATACATATGATAGGTGACCTGTTTTGAAGTGGTTGGTCTATATATTACTGGTACTGTCATGTTTTGAAGTGGCCGGTCTATAAAATTATGATAGCTGACCTGTTTTGAAGTGGTTGGTTTATATACATATGGTTTATGACCTGTTTTGAAGTTGCTGGTCTATATACAAATGATGGGTGGCATGTTTTGAAGTTGTTGGTGTATATAATTCTGGTTGGTGACATGTTTTGAAGTTGCTGGTCTATATACATATCATGGGTGACATATTTTGAAGTGATTGGTCTATATAATTCTGATTTGTGACATGTTTTGAAGTGGTTGGACTATATAAATATGATGGGTGATATGTTTTGAAATGGCTGGTCTATATGCATTTGATGGGTGACCTGTTTTGAAGAGGCTAGTCTATATACATATGATGGGTGACATGATTTGAAGTGGATGGTCTATATAATGCTGGTTGGTGACCTGTTTTGAATTGGCTGGTGTATATAATGCTGGTTGGTGACCTGTTTTGAAGTGGCTGGTCTATATACAAATGATGGCTGACATGTTTTGAAGTGGTTGGCCTATATACATATGATGGCTGACATGTTTTTAAGTGGCTGGCCTATATACATATGATTGATGACATGTTTTGAAGTCGTTGGTCTACATACATATTGTAGGTGACCTGTTTTGAAGTGGTTGGTCTATATATTACTGGTAGCTGACACGTTTTGAAGTGCCTGGTCTATAAAATTATTGTAGGTGACCTGTTTTGAAGTGATTGGTTTATATACATATGGTAGGTGACCTGTTCGAAATGGCTGGTCTATATACAAATAACGGGTGACATGTTTTGAAGTTGTTGGTCTATATACATATGATGTGTGATATGTTTTGAAGTGGTTGGTCTATATAAAGATGATGGGTGACATGTTTTGAAGTGGCTGGTCTATATACATGTGATGGGTGACATGTTTTGAAGTGGCTTGTCTATAGAATGCTGGTTGGTGACCTGTTTTGAAGTGGCTGGTCTATATAATGCTGATTGGTGACCGGTTTTGAAGTGGCTGGTCTATATACAAATGATGGGTGACACGTTTTGAAGTGGTTGGTCTATATACATATGATGGTTGACATGTTTTGAAGTGACTGGTTTATATACGTCTATTAGGTGACCTGTTTTGAAGTGGCTGGTCTATATACATATGATGGTTGACATGTTTTGAAGTGGCTGGTTTATATACGTCTATTAGGTGACCTGTTTTGAAGTGGCTGGTCTATAAAATTATGATAGCTGACCTGTTTTGAAGTGGTTGGTTTATATACATATGGTTTATGACCTGTTTTGAAGTGGCTGGTCTATATACAAATGATGGGTGACATGTTTTGAAGTTGTTGGTCTATATAATTCTGATTTGTGACATGTTTTGAAGTGGTTGGACTATTTAAATATGATGGGTGATATGTTTTGAAATGGCTGGTCTATATGCATATGATGGGTGACCTGTTTTGAAGAGGCTGGTCTATATAAATATGATGGGTGACATGATTTGAAGTGGATGGTCTATATACATATGATGGGTGACATGATTTGAAGTGTATGGTCTATATAATTCTGGTTGGTGACCTGTTTTGAAGTGGCTGGTGTATATAATGCTGGTTGGTGACCTGTTTTGAAGATGCTGGTCTATATACAAATGATGGCTGACATGTTTTGAAGTGGTTGGCCAATATACGTATGATGGCTGACATGTTTTTAAGTGGCTGGCCTATATACATATGATTGATTACATGTTTTGAAATCGTTGGTCTACATACATATGGTAGGTGACCTGTTTTGAAGTGGTTTGTCTATATATGACTGGTAGCTGACACGTTTTGAAGTGCCTGGTCTATAAAATTATTGTAGGTGACCTGTTTTGAAGTGATTGGTTTATATACATATGGTAGGTGACCTGTTCGAAATGGCTGGACTATATACAAATAACGGGTGACATGTTTTGAAGTGGTTGGTCTATATACAGATGATGGATGACATGTTTTGAAGTGGCTGGTCTATATACATGTGATGAGTGACATGTTTGAAGTGGCTTGTCTATAGAATTCTGGTTGGTGACCTGTTTTGAAGTGGCTGGTCTATATACTGCTGATTGGTGACCGGTTTTGAAGTGGCTGGTCTATATACAAATGATGGGTGACACGTTTTGAAGTGGTTGGTCTATATACATATGATGGCTGACATGTTTTGAAGTGGCTGGTTTATATACGTCTATTAGGTGACCTGTTTTGAAGTGGCTGGTCTATATACATGTGATGGGTGACATGTTTTGAAGTTGTTGGTCTATATATTTCTGGTATGTGACCTGTTTTGAAGTGGTTCGTCTATATAATTCTGGTAGTTGACCTGTTTTGAAGTGGCTGGTCTATATACAAATGACCGATGACATGTTTTGAAGTGGTGGGTCTATATATATATAATGAGTGACATGTTTCGAAGTGGTTGGTCTATATACATATGATGGCTGACATGTTTTGAAGTGGCTGATCTATAAAATTATGGTAGATGACCTGTTTTTGAAGTCGATGTTCTATATAATTATGGCTGGTAACATTTTCTGAAATCACGGTTCATTTAGAGCTATCATTATGAAATTTAAGGACTTTTTAGGACATTAAAGGCCCTAATAACCCATTTTTAAGACCCGGTTTAACTCATAATATTATCGGCGATTTTATTTTTTTTTGCCGATTTTTTCAACTTCGCCAGAATTTATTCTTCCTGTATAATTAATCGACTGACTATGAAATTCAAGAACCTTTCATGATATTTTGTCAGAATTTAAGGACTCTTTAAGGACTTTTTCATGGCTGTACTGGATATAAGGACTTTTAAAGACTATTTCTGAAATTTAAGGACTTTTTAATGGTTGGTTTATATAATTTTGATAGGTGACCTGTTTTGAAGTGGTTGGTCTATGAAATTTTGGTAGACGACCTGTTTTGAAGTGGTTGGTCTATATAATTATGATAGATGACCTGTTTTGAAATGGTTGGTCTATATAATTATGGTAGGTTACAGACCCGGATGCGTTCAAGTACCCCAAATAAATGCAGAACGAACGCTGAACGAACGGGAAATGAAAGCAGAATGAACGCAGAACGAACGCAGAATGAACGTTGCACGATCTATATTTTAGAAATGCATTTCGTTCGTTGCGTTCGTTTCGTTCGTTTTCAGCGTTTACCGTTCTGAAAAACGAACGATGAATACATTTTTTAAAACGCTAAACGCTAGAAAAGAACGGAACGAACGAAACGAACGTAACGAACGAAACGAACGCAAATGCATTTCGCTATTTCGGATAATTTTAATATTATCCTTTTGAGTACGTAATTGAAGTCTCGATTTAAACGAAGTGCGTTTTGCAGTATTTTAATATAAAGAAATGGTGTTTTTAAAGCACGATTACACACTTTCATTTTTACCGATTTAAAATAGGAAATGTATTTATTGTGTAGCACAAACTTTATATTATTTCATTTTATAGTGTCAAGTATGTTAACATTTTGATGAAAATAACATAAACCAGGAAGAAAACAGAATAAACATCAATGTGCACCACCAAATAATGTCAACCAAAGGACACATTCTTCAATATGATCACAAACATTAGTCGCCGACTCGTGGTAAGAATCGCATGACTGGATATCATGCGTAGTTTAATTGTCAGAAATGTTGCGACTGGTAAACGCTGCCTGAACCAACGAACGCAAATGCATTTTCTCCGTTTGTGTATTTAAACGCACACATTGTGTTGCGTTCGTTCCGTGCATTTAAATGAACGCATACTTTCGTTTATAAACGCTGAATCAATTCAAAAACGCAAATGATTTGCGTTTTAAAAAATACATTCCTAAAAATGCGAACGGAATGCAAACGGAGCGCAAACGGAACGCAAACGAAACGCAAACTGAATGCATTTTTGGGGTATTTGAACGCAACTGGGTCTGTACCTGTTTTGAAGTGGCTGGTCTATATACAAATGACGGGTGATATGTTTTGAAGTGGTTGGTCTATATACATATGATAGGTGACATGTTTTGAAGTGGTTGGTCTCTATAATTCTGGTTGGTGACCTAATTTGAAGTGGCTGTTTATAAAATTATGGTAGGTGACCTGTTTTGAAGTGGTTGGTCTATATACTACTGGTAGCTGACATGTTTTGAAGTGGTTGGTCTATTATATTCTGGCAGGTGACTTGTTTTGAAGTGGCTGATCTATATACAAATGATGGGTGACATGTTTTGAAGCGGTTGGTCTATATATATATGATGGGTGACCTGTTTTGAAGTGGTTGGTCTATAAAATTATGGTAGGTTTCCTGTTTTGAAGTGGTCTATATACTTCTGGAAGCTGACATTTTTAAAATGGTCGGTCTATATACAAATGAGGGATGGCATGTTTTGAAGTGGTTGGTCTATATAATTAAGGTAGGTGACTGTGTTGAAGTGGTTGGTCTATACATTCTGGTAGATGACCTGTTTTGCAGTGGTTGTTATATATAATTATAGCAGGTGACATGTTTTGAAGTGGTTGGTCTAGATAATTCTGGTAGGTGACATGCAATCAATTCCCAAGCGTCGCTTCTACTAATTTGGGGAGGAGTATTTTACAAAACATTCAAGACACTGTGAATAAAACTCGGGACCTCAGACAGGGAGCAGGGAGACTAAAAGGTCAAAATAACATTTGAGCATTTCACGTATGGAATACAAATGCCATGCAACGTGGCGCAGTCGACAGGAGGCGGATTTGTAACCGAAGGCCCCGGGTTCAATCCTCCGTGATGCCACTGAGTTTCGTCGGTGTGTTCTTGGGCAAGACACTTTACCTTGCCTCGTCCGTCGGATGGGGACGTAAACCGGGCGGTCCCGTGTATCGGTCTATCCTCCGAGCACGTTAAAGATCCATTAGAATCTATTCGATAATAAGTGTAGGGCACGGTTCCCGGATTCCTATATATCCTTCCCATCTCATGGGGGCGGCTCTAAATAACCTATACTGTGTTGATGAGCCGTTAAACAACATTCAATTCAATTCAATTAACTCCAGGCCCACCCCATGGCTGATTAGGATCGCAAGTGACTGTCGGCTGATTTGTCGGAACATGGCTGATTTAGACCAGATGTTAATGTAGAAGGAAATTTAATAATATTTTTACATAATTTCATACCGTATAATGCAACGATTATTTGATTTACAAACTTGTGCGAAGATGTATCAAAAATGTATGTTAAACCTTACAAAAAAAAATCCATCTCACATTTGTGGCTTATATGTCTATTCATAACTTTGATAGAGCATCATCAAAAAACTGAGCAATCGGTGACCAGAAATAAGACATACCAATACATTCTGGTAGGTGATCAACTGTGTCTTTATCCTTGATGATCAACCAAGTTTACTGTTAACATTAAGGTATCTACAGTGTGATAATTTTAAAACCCTGAATATTTCATGTACATTCATGCAACTTGATTCAATTATGCATCTTTTGACTTAAAATCAAATTCTTGAAAACGATTGTCTTTTCACTCTGCCAAAGATTTTTATTTTACTGTAGAACCTAAGGATAAAAACCGAGTAACGCAAGTTTTATCACCTACTGAAAATAGGCTAAAATAAACTCTCAACATCTCGGCAACGGAAAATTATGAATTCTGAACAGATTATAACTCTTGTATTACTATACGTACCTTTGTAATTCAATAGAGAGAGAGAGAAAGAGAGAGAGAGAGAGAGAGAGAGAGAGAGAGAGAGAGAGAGATAACAACCAAAATAAAAATAATCTATAATAACATATGCCTGTGTTCTAATAAGGGATTGTTTGGAACAGAAATAGTAAGCTCTGAATTAATACAATACAGAATCAGGAAATCATAATGCGGTCCGAATCAGCCAGGTATCGAACGAGTGGCCTAATTTCCATGTAAATTGGCTAATTTGTAAAATATTACTATCTGTATTACATTGTACCACATTCTACAAAATGTATTCACTATATGATCATGGATAACAACTTTTATCGAGTCTACATCTAGAATTATTCTTGAATACCAGACCGAATTGCTCCCATTGGCGGTCTAGTGTATGTTCGATTGCGCAATACAACAATGTGTATACAAAATGACGTCATCATTTTGTGTGTACTCCATATGGATAGTAACTAGCCTCTCCCCTTCAAAGGTACATTGCCCTTGGTAAGAGAAAGCATCGTATTTCATTGGGGTTAGCAGGTCAATGGGTCACTATGACCTTATGTGGTAATATGCATTCTGAGCGATAACATCAACAAAATAACACCCCCCACACCATACACACACACCACTGATGAAACGTCGTATGTGCATTGACGCTGACAAAAACCTTATTGTCTCTGTGGTCAGTAGGCCAAATGTCAAGGTCACCATGACCTTATATGTAAATACATATTCCGCCAAATAACTGTGAAACCACAACACTCACACTCGTGAAACTTTATAAATAAATACATTGCCTTTGGTCAGAGGAGAAACTCTGTTGCTTTTGGGATCACTAGGTCAAAGGTTCAGGTTACCGGTCCATATTCCAAGTGATAACTCCAAGATGTATAATACCTGCACTCGTCAAACTTAGTAGACACTTTGCCCTTGGTGAGAGGAGAAACCCTATTGCTTTTGGGATTTGTAGGTCAAAGGTCAAGGTCACCATGTCCTCATATGGATATTCACATTGTAAATGACAATCCCGGAAATATGATACCCACGCTTATTAAACTTCATAGGTGCATTGCCCTTGATCAGAGGAGAAAGTCTATTACTTTTGGGTTCAGTAGGTCATCAAGGTCACATCTTTTTCCTCACTGTAACGTGTACCTATAAAACTTTACAGAAATGGTACCCATGTTAAAACAGCCCCTGTTGATTTTAAGCTTAGTAGGTCAAATGTCAAGGTCACTGTGACTTGATCATGACAAATTCCTGCCCAGTTGTTATTCACGAATTATTTGATCTACAGTCTTGTAACTTTATACAAATAGTGCTCTTGGTTAAACAACATCCACTATCTTTTTTTGTATTAGAAGGTCAAAGAAGGTCAAAGGTAAGCGTTATATTGACCTGACAACTAGAGACGCGTAGCTAGACCAGTTTTCGACATACTCATGGTTGATCGCAATACTAGCAAATCATTAAAATTGCTTTGAAATTTTCTTTCCAAAATGTTCATAAGCAGGTGCGTATCTGCGTATAGGCAGCTACGCTCGTGAGACCTAGGAAATGCTTTAACATAAAATATTTAGGAAACGGGCGTATAATGCCCCGTTGGGCGGCGCTCTTGTTTACTATAGTTTAATTTGAGAATGCGTTGTAATTTCAATCTTTAGTTATGCTAGTTGGAAAGGCACACATGTTTTGTTATGCAGTTTTGTACAACTTTCATGTTGCACATTTTAAACGTATTGTGGAATCATGTTTGTGCGGCTTTCCTCGCACATGCAATTATTGTGCGGAGTTCTTGTGCGGAGCACAGTTTTACTGATGCTTAGTATATAAGTTCGATTTACTGCGCACACGAACTCACCGAATTTTCACCATCATTGATTCTGACATTCACTCAGTGGCAATGTGTTTATGTAATATCTCTCGGAGTTCATTTTATTTAACACGTTAACGACGCTGCGGCTACAAGAGTTGTAGCAACAGGGTTTTGTGCACTCTTTAATTGATGGTTTATTCTAAATATACATTGGATGTTTAGGAAAACATTAAGGATATTAAACCTGTATTATGTGTGATTTGTATATTTAACAACTGGTACTGTTGTGTTTGCAAATATTTTTTAAAAAAAAATCACAACTATTTTGGTTGAAATTGTGTTAATAGAGAATATGTAGAATATGTAAATAGTAGAGGAGAGAATCTTAAGCCTGTCAGACCTATAAATAGCCTAGTCAGTGTTTAAAAAAGTATATTTTATCTAACGGGCAGTTATCAATCCAGCCTAGAAGAAAACAAACATTGCTCATGATACAGGATTTGAGATTAGAGCTGGTGGAACTTCTTTTAACAGTCAAAAACAAAATAAACATATTTTTACATGAATTGCTTAACTGCTCAGATTTTAAATGGAGCCTAACTTTTAAATAAACAGTTGACAGCCCCAGAAAAGGCTTTTTCAGATAGATGTTCATAACTTTTCAGTTTTTATATGTCTATCCAGAAAACTAGCTAGTCTATTGTGTCAGTGTTCTTCAGTTAATAAATAGAAAATACTTAACTGCTGGATATTCTGAACTCTGTACAAATATCAATGTGTATTAAGAAATAATAACTAACATAATTTATTGCATATAATATGTTTAGTATATAAAATACAATACTTCCCCATTATTATGATTTAAGCATATATATGTCATAGTTATCACACATTTCGATTATATCAACGTACAGAATAAATTTGCTACTGGTTTATAAGAATTAGGCATCTGTTTTATGTTCCAATAAGTTGTTTAAGCAGTGATTAGGAAATATGATGCTATATTATAGACGTAAATTAGGAAGAAATAAATATCGTAAACACACAGTACAAATACAAAGTACAAACACACAGTACAAACACACAGTACAAATACACAGTACAAACACACAATTCCAACACACAGTACAAACACACAGTACAAACACACAGTACAAATACACATATATTTGCCTGATTAGAGCATAACGCAAAAAATATCCAGTTACAGTAAACATTTAGATTCCAATCAAGATTAATTATGTTTCATTCTACTCAACGTATTTGTAAGTGCATCCCCCTATTAAGTCCTAAAACTCACATAAAACACCATTCAACCAACAATTATATCCAGACTAGTAGCTAGTCTATTAGGTAGAAATTGAAAATGAATGAATGACGTTTTATGGCACGTCTACACATTATAGGCGCAGAAGCTGATGAAAATGGAACAGTACTTGACATGTTACTAGATTCTGTACGCCGTACACATATCAATGTATATTAAGAAGAAAAATATCTTGCATATATATTAATTCAAATATCAAAAAATAATACTTGTCCCTTGTGAGTAGTCGAATATTAAGTCTGATTAATCGAATCTAAGTTGTAGCAATCACATTTAGCGATTATGGAGAAGACATGTAGACACCATTGATTACATATTTACAGATTAACACATTAAATGAAATGGGATGTTAATCACTTTAACATATCTAAGTAGGCTATATTAGGACAGAAACCTCAGAATTATAAGATGAAGAGTGGAGTTTCCGTTCAGACATGCGTCCCCAGGATGTGACCCCACTCAGGCATGCGTTCCCAGGATGTAACCCCACACATACATGCGTCCACAGGATGTGACCCCACTCAGGCATGCGTCCCCGGGATGTGATCCCATTCAGGCATGCGTCCCCAGGATGTGACCCCACCCAGGCATTCGTCCCCAGGATGTGACCCCACACAGGCATGCGTCACCAGGATGTGACCCCACTCAGGCATGCGCCCCAGGATGTGATCCCACTCAGACATGCGTCCCCAGGATGTGACCCCAATCAGACATGCGTCCCCAGGATGTGACCCCCCTCAGACATGCGTCCACAGGATGTTATCCCACTCAGACATGCGTCCCCAGGATGTGACCCCCACTCAGGCATGCGTCCCCAGGATGTGACCCACTCAGGCATGCGTCCCCGGGATGTGACTCCACTCAGACATACGTCCCTAGGATGTGACCCCACTCAGGCATGCGTCCCCAGGATGTGATCCTCTCAGGCCTGTGTCCCCAAGATGTGACCCCACTCAGACATGCGTCCCCAGGATGTGACCCCACTCAGACATGTGTCCCCAGGATGTGATCCCACTCAGGCATGCGTCCCCAGTATGTGACCCCACTCAGACATGCGTCCCCAGGATGTGACCCCACTCGGGCAGAGGTCTGCAGCTCTAAAACTCACAAGGCCCTCCACTGAACTACCAAGGCTGCTTTCCATTTACTGAAGAGAACGAGAAATATGATAAAGCACCTTATTATAGTAAGAGAAATAATAAACATGGTAAACATGCCTAAGTAATACTTAATTTAAAACAATACACGTACAGTAAGGATTTGGTTAGCATAGGCCATTGGCTCATTAGTATAAAACATAACAAAAATTAGTCCAATAATTACTTTGCCGGGAAAATAAGCTAGATTCGCCTGGTTCAACGTTCTCCATGACTTTAAAAAGGCCCATAAAGCTGCAGAAACCATACTAAAATCACTTGCCTCTTCATGGGTCATTTCTGTAATTTCATATTCACCCGTTAACACACGGTACTAAATGGCGTATTCCTCATCACACAGACTACATTTTAAGATAAAGATACATTTGTCAGGTTGTGACGCAGGTTATCAAAACTAAAATGTTCATATTCCACAATCCAATCATCGTCGGATAACCACCTCAGAATGGGGTATCCGACGATGCAATCAAATGTACCCATATGGATTATTTTTAAGTAATGGCAGGGCGAATATAAACCTTAGAATTACACACGCACGCACGCACGCGCACATGTAGTGCTGTATCAGTTCAAGACAGATATCTGGGTAGACTCAGAATTCCTGCTTTATCAATCGGCCGTTTCAATCCCAGCCAGTTTCAAGTCTGCTAGGCTGACGTGTAGCCTAGATCATCTGCGACGCTTGATTGTTTTCAAGACAAACATCTAGAACAGTCCTCCTGAACACAATTTGATTTTTTCCGATAAGCTGGTATCGTTTCTGAATGGCTGAGACAGGAACACCTGCTAAACAAGAAATATAGAAGGCAGAAAGACAAAACATTTATTACTAAACAAAGATAAACAAAAAGGGAGACCTCATTATTAAATCGACGAACTAAATGCAGATGGTCAGAAATGCTTTAATAAAAAAATAATTATTACGGTCACGTGCTTCCAGTTTCAAATTTGTTTCTGCACCAAAGGTCAAGACGTTTGTATTTACAATCAGGCGTCGAAGATAATCAAGACTAGGCGACGCGAACTTGGTAGAGATGAACTTCCCCTATGATGATAAGTGCCACATGATCCTCTTCATATGAATACCGGTCTCCAAATTACAGACGCATATGAAGTTTCAACTGCCTCACTCAGTGAACTTTGAATTTATAAGTGAACACATGTAAACTCCAACAATGACAATTACATTAGGATACACATTAGGCTTCATGACGGAAGCGATGATGCTGATATCCAGAAAATATGCGTATATGTATAGATGCTATTGTGGTTATTATTATAACTACCACGGTAGGTCTTCTGTACAGTGTGTGGACACACTATCAAACACTGAGTTTTAACACGAAATATGAAACAACTCAGTTCTCAGAGGACATATCGATTTCAAAATCGCTGAGTAGACTCATGATTCCGACTGTTTCAAGTCTGCCAGGCGACGCAAACTTCCGGTATAGATGAATTTCTGATGAATTTCTGATGTTTTGCATATGTGTAGCTGTCTCCAAATTACCGACGCATATGAAGTTCCAACTGCCTCACTCAGTGAATTTTGAAGTTATAAGTGAACACATATCAACTCCAGCAATAAAAAATACATTGAGCAAGTTAAAAAGTAGGCTAGACGACTTCATGAAGGAAGCGAATATTGAACTATTTAAGAACCTTGAGAATGTGCCGTTTTCCAGGAACTATGTGTATTGGCATAGATGTTACAGTGGTTTTAATTATAACTGTAATTGGTAGGTTTCCAACGGTGTTTGGACACATGCGATCAAACACTGAGTTTTAACACAGAAAGTGAAACAACTCAGCTCTCAGAGGACATATCAAACTCGCTATGCCATTATGACACTATGCGCCAGCTGAGATTGTGCTTATGTATAGCTGTCTCCAAATTATCGGCGGATATGAAGTTTCAACTGCCTCACTCAATGAACTTAAAAGCATGCGTATATGCATATATGTTATTGTGGTTGAAATTATAACTGCCCATGGTACAGACCCAGTTGCGTTCAAGTACCCCAAAAATGCATTCCGTTTGCGTTTCGTTTACGTTCCGTTTGCGCTCCGTTTGCATTCCGTTTGCATTTCATTTTTATGAATGCATCTTTTAAAATGCAAATCATTTGCGTTTTTGAATGCATTCAGCGTTTATAAACGAAACTATGCGTTCATTTAAATGCACGGAACGAACGCAACATAATGTGTGCATCAAAAATGCACAAACGGAGAAAATGCATTTGCGTTCGTTCGTTCAGCGTTTACCAATCGCAACATTTCTGACGATTAAACTAAGAAATGATATCCAGTCATGTGATTCTTACCACAAGTCGGCGACTAATGTTTGTGATCATATTGAAGAATGTGTCCTTTGGTTGACATTATTTGGTGGTGCACATTGATGATTATTCTGTTTTCTTCCGGGTTTATGTTATTTTTATCAAAAATGTAACATATTTGACACTATATAAAAATATGCCGTCTGATTTTACCAACATTATTTCAGTTTTATAATGAAATAATATGAAGTTTGTGCTACCCAATAAATACATTTCCTATTTTAAATCAGTAAAAATTAAAGTGTGTAATCGTGCTTAAAAACACCATTTACACAGTGTATTTCTTTATATTAAAATACTGCAAAACACACTTCGTTTAAATCGAGACTTCAATTATGTACTCAAAAGGATAATATTGAAAGTTATCCGAAATAGCGAAATGCATTTGCGTTCGATTCGTTCGTTCCGTTCGTTTTCAGCGTTAAGCGTTTTAAAAAATGCATTCATCGTTCGTTTTTTAAAACGCTGAACGCTGAAAACGAACGAAATGAACGCAACGAACGCAACGAACGAAATGCATTTTTAAAATAAAGATCGTGCAACATTCATTCTGCGTTCGTTCTGCGTTCATTCTGCGTTCATTTTTCGTTCGTTCAGCGTTCGTTCAGCATTTATTTGGGGTACTTGAACGCAACTGGGTCTGTAGGTCTTCTTTACTCAGCTCTCATGGGACATATCGATTACAAACTCCCTGGTAGACTCAAAATTCCTATTGTTACAATACAGGCCAGTTTCAAGTCTATCAGGCGTAGGGAACTGCCGGTATAGATTAAGTACCGGTTTGACGCTACGCGCCATCTGATGTTGTGCATATGTATAGCGGTCTATAAACGCATATGACGTTTCAACTGCCTCACTCAAGGAACATTGAAGATATAAGTGAACACAACTCCAGCAATAAAAAATACATCGAGTGTGTTTGTTTATGTGGTGTTTTACGTTATTTTCAACACATGTAAGGTTTTACATGACGGTCGATTTTTTTGGGATGGAGGCAGCCCACCCACCTTTCCTGGGTAAAACCATTACTGTTCACCTCCTGCCATCCGTAAGCATCGACACTTTTTCACAAGTTGAACATCCATAGGGATTCGAACCCGCAGCGGTGAGAATCCCACTGGGATCTTGACTTGTAAGCGGGAGCCAGTACTGTACACCTCCCGCCATCCGTAGGAATCGACACTTTCTCACAAGTCGAGCGTCCATAGGGATTCGAACCCGCAGCGATGAAAATCCCACTGGGAGCTCGTCTTGTAACTGAGAGCCAGTACTGTACACCTCCCGGCGTCTGTAAATATCGATGGAATAGGGTTTGAATAAACGATTTTGTAGTGTAATGTTACCTTTATTTGGTGGGTTAGTGCATTTGATGTGTGTAATTGGTTAAAAAAGTACAACTACCTAAATAAAAGTCTTTGATCCATGGCCACCAGTAATTCAGGCAACATTCAGACAGCATTCATACATTAGCGTGCTACTAAAATAGTCAGACTAAATAAAAATAACTACATTTTGTTGAAAAATGTCTCATTTGTTACCCTACTTAAAAAGGCCATATTACACGTGTAGTATGTTTTAATGACACATAATCATATTTAATTTACAATCTACGTAATTGCTTAAATACACGAGCTTCACATTTTTTTTTCATGGGAAATAATTTGCAAGCCCGGCGATTTTACTAAGCCCAAAATCTTGCAACGTGGAGGACATACATAAGCATGTTAGGACAAACGTTCTGTCCTTATATGTATCGTTTAAATGATAACTAATTTGACGACCATGACATTTTTCGAGTTGAGGTGATGTGAGGACATGAATAGAGAGAAATTTGCGAGACACATGTCTTCATATAGTATTATTAATTGTCCTTACTATTTGTTCTCAAGTAAACCTCTTTCGTTACTTTTTCTCTTTTTCTCTTGTTATTTGGCTTATAATGAACGGTTGTGTCGTCCTGCGTCCCCCCTCTCTCTGTGTCTCTCTAACAAAAGGAGGAGAGGAACACAGATAAACGAGGTTTTAAGTGAGTAAAAATAGTGTGTACAATTAGGTCCTAACACATATTATATGAGGTCATTGTCTCTCATATGTCATTACATGTTTCTCTCTTTCGTGGCCCCACAAGACCTCACCCACTACATGTTCTAATCTTAAAGTGAGCTATCATTTAAACGATAGTAGATGCGAGAACAAAAAATGTGTCCTCACAAGGCAGAATCTTGACCTACATGTGTCCTCACATCAACGGACATGTCATCTCTCTCTCTCTCTCTCTCTCTCTCTCTCTCTCTCTCCCCCTATCTCTCTCTCTCTCTCTCTCTCTCTCTCTCTCTCTCTGTCTCTGTCTGTCTCTCTCTCTCAAAAATCCACTATTTTTAAAACGAAATTTCGTTAATCTGTATGTCGTTCTCGGAACTGAAAACAATTCGATCAAACCGTTTTTCAAGTCAAAATGGTTCGAGAAACGCGATTTCCAAGTTATCGTTGGCGATTCTCCGACTGTACTAGAGTCAATCAATTCAATCCGAGATGATTTCAACAACGGAACACTAAAACAATAATACAAATAAATACTTCGCTTGCCTTTTGAAAATCGTCAGTTTAGAATGTTCACTCCACCGTCTGCTGCAATTGTGTTGAATAGTCTTTATCATCTGCCACGCTTGCTTTTTTAACGTTTCCCTTTGTCTTTACAAAAGCAAGCGTCGTATATGATCTAGATTATGTTGTACAAATACACTGAAGCAGTGAGCGGAGTTAATATTCTAAATTGACGATTTCTCGTCAAATACAGCAATATTAAAAATATGTAAACGTGGTATTTATGTGCATTACTTGTTCCGTTGTTGTAATCATCTCGGATTAAATTGATTGACTCTGGTACATTCGGAGAATCGCCACCGATAACGGTGAATATGTGCTTTATTTTGTTTCACGGCGATGTATACCTACTTGGAAATCGCGTTTTTCGAACCATTTAGACTTGTCACAGAAAAACGGTTTGATCGAATTATGTTTGGTTTCGAGAACGACATACATCTGCGTTTCCTGTAACAACGCTAAAGGTAACAATTCCGCTGAAGGTAACAACCGCCGCTAAAGGTAACACTTCCAACGCTAAAGGTAACAACCTCCGCTAATGGTAACAATCACCTCTTCCGCTAAAGGTAACAACGCTAACGCTAAAGGTAACTGTTGTATACTGTCTTATTTGCTATTTACAATGTATATTCTCTTGTAATCTGGTATATACTCAATCTATATATAAGCACATGCAGTAAGCCTGTGCGGGGCTTTTGTATCCAAGTTGTCTCTCTGTATACTTCTATATAAAGTTTATAAACACATAAAGAGTTTGTTAAACATATATTCCACAATATATAACAGTAACAACTTTTCATGTTAACGCTAAAGGTAACAATTGTCTACGCTAAAGGTAACAACGTTTTTCAAAATCTACAGTTTCAATGAAAATGTTGTTAACAGGTTCTTGAAGGAAGGGTATGTGTGTGTGTATGTGTGTGTGTGTGTGTGTGTGCGTGTGTGTGTGTGTGTGTGTGTGTGTGAGAGGAGGTTTGGGGTGGGTGGTGGAGGGGGTGTAAACGTGTGACATATAGATTTGTTTTTCGTGATGTTACCATATATTTTAATTCAATAACTATGGATTGATCTCAAGAATAAACAATATTGTCAAACAATTGATTTCGAACTATGTGAGAAAAACGCATTTGGGATACATAACCTGATCGGGTTTATTTTACAATCATTAAACATAACGTTAATTGATTACTATATGTAGGGTCTATTCAACTTTGTATTGGGTTTCAAAAAAAAGTTATCTGTCTGATAGGTAACGTACGATGTCTTTCAATGATATAGGAAACCTAAATATAGTTTATTCCACCGTATGATAAAATCAGCAAATTGATT
The DNA here is from genome assembly GCA_037043455.1 of Cyrtodaria siliqua. NCBI lineage: Eukaryota > Metazoa > Mollusca > Bivalvia > Adapedonta > Hiatellidae > Cyrtodaria > Cyrtodaria siliqua. The sequence continues at coordinate 441,861 of JAWPHD010000386.1, read as the reverse complement.
GAAATAAGGCTCAGTCACAGAGACACATACAGTTCATTTATTCTACATTATTTGAACGGCCACTAATTTCGTTTAGATGGAATACCTAGATCTGTATTATTCTATGCTCAAGGGATGAACTCAAGGATTATCACAACCTGACTTCTATGGTGATGTAATTTATAAACTTCGTAAGATTCTTGGTCATGATCACTTTCATACTATCTTTGTTAAACTTCCGGTAATTTGTTATAAATATAAAAAGCCTATTAGAAATATTATTTTCAACTACAACAAAATAGTTTCTGACCTTGATATAGTACATAATACTCCTAAGGAATGTGAATGCAACACATCAACATTTTGCTATGCTCCAGCAGGTCATGTCATCACTGGTAATTTTGATATTGTTGATAAACGTATTCGGCATTTGTTTTCGAAAGGTCCTAAATATAGATTACCTTCAACTATTGATTTTAATGCCTGTCGTGCCCAGATCGCCCACTGCATTGAAGATTTTAGTATAAAATGGTGTCGCAGAGAACATGCGGACCCAAACTCGCTTTCTACTTGGAAAAAGTCAATTCTTAAAATTAATGATACACGTATTAACTTTTATAATGCTAACCCCTCTTTACTTCCTCCGAGACCTAGGTTTTCCTTTCGTAATTTAAAATCGGGAATTCAGGAGTTTCATAATAAATTTGTTTTAGTTCCTGCAGATAAAGCAGCTAATAATGTAAATATTGTTTGACGCCCACATTACGTCAATGTTTTATCTCTGGAACTCGGCAGCACCAATTCGTATACTAAAGTTAATTCTACTGAGGATGATGTTGTTTCCGCACATATAACTCGGTGCACTACTTTCAAGGCTGGTGTAAACGATAAGCAATATAAACTGCCTACCATGTACTGGATTCCTTAATTACATAAAAATCCATATAAGACTCGCTTTATTTATAATTCTAGTGCCTGCACCACAACAAACATCTCCAAACTTTTAACTTCTTGTCTTACTGCCGTTAAAGATCACGTTAAACTATATTGTGATAAAACTTATGAAAACTCTGGGATTACTTTATTTTGGTCTATAAAAAATTCAGGAGACGTTCTGGATAAAATTTTCAATAAAGGTCAAGTTTCATCTATAAGCACTTATGACTTCTCTACACTTTTAACCACATCTTACCACATCCTCTTATTAAAGACAATCTAATTTCCCTTATTCAAAAAACATTCGCTGGAGAAAATACTAATTTTTTGGCATGTAATAATATTAAAGCGTTTTTTACTAACGGCAGTTTAGACAATTATACTATGTGGACTTGCTATGAAGTTTGTGAAGCACTCATCTTCCTATTAGATAATATTTTCGTCAGGTATGGTACCACCGTTTATAGACAAATTGTTGGTATCCCTATGGGTACGAACTGTGCACCACTTGTCGCAGATTTGTTTTAATTTGCTATGAAAGGGACTTCATGTTGAGTCTTTCACCAGATACCCAGGCAGATGTTATTGAAGCTTTTTATAACACCTCTCGGTATCTGGATGACATACTGAACATTGAAAACCCTTTCTTTCCAACTATGGTTGGTAATATTTATCCTAAAGTACTTCAGCTTAAAAAAGAAAATATATCTGATATTAACGCTTCTTTTCTTGATTTAGATCTCTCGATTGAAAATGGTAAAATAATTAGCAAAATTGATGACAAGAGAGATGATTTTAATTTTGACATTGTTAATTATCCCCACTTGGATGGGGATGTTCCCCGAGCAACTTCTTATGGGGTGTATATGTCTCAACTTATTCGTTTTCCTAGAGCTTGTACTGGAGTTGTGGACTTTAATATACGTAATCTTTGTATAACTAAAAAGTTACTCAATCAGGGTTACCGTTTTCATAAACTTCGTAAAACCTTTGCAAAATTTTATTATCGTAACCCTGATCTTCTTTCCAAATATAAAAATAATTTAAGGACTCTTCTGCGACAAGGACTATCACAACCTGACTTCTATGGTGATGTAATTTATAAACTTCGTAAGATTCTTGGTCATGATCACTTTCATACTATCTTTGTTAAACTTGTTAAAAAGTTTATCAAAAGAGGTTATGACCCTATCATTTTGCAACGTACTGCATGCTTGGTTGTGGACCCTTTTACAGTTCAACACTATGCTTTCCTCTTTGGTTGTACGATGACCGGACATGCTGTGGACCCTATGATGACGCCTACCTAAAGCCCATTTGGACGGTGGCGTCTGATGTTTGTCTATTTACACGAGCATATTTGTGTTTTACTTATATTGCCTATTGATGCTGCCTTGTTGGTTAGAGATTAGATCATGGCGGGGATTTCTTTATTTAAACTGTCCTGTTTTAATGGGATGACAGTAGGGTAAGTGTGAGGTTTGGTGCACCCTAGAACCGGTTTAAACCCCCAGTGGCCTACTTTGCCACTGACCGTTCCAAGGCGGTAGCCCTATTGTCAACCATTTTGTGATTGTGATGTCGTTTACTTTTATTATTACTTTTGCCTTCTTGTTTGTCTGTTTCCATGTTTGTTTCTGTGTTTTGTGGTTGACTGTCCTCCTCCTTGATATATTTCTTTATGCTCAAAACTTTTAAACCTGGCATTGAATAGCCACTAATTTCTTCAACAGACAACGTGGCGAAATTTATGTATGTGGTTCACACTTTGGTCAAATATAAATACAATGGAATCGAAAAGCCAATATACTTCTTAGGAATTAGGGCTCAATATGGCTTGATTTAAACCGCGACCCGCGCTTCATTCACCGAATATGTCATTTATATGATATCTGGTTCATCGATTAACCATTATCACGGAGTTACACGTATGAAATTCCTGCCAACCATGGTCCGATATTATATTAATTAATAATTCTATTATTAAGATAACATTTATTGTGTATGTGTAACATCTCGTTGTGATATAATCAAAATATATCATAAAGGGCTTATCTAATTCAGAAATCTTCATCATACAAACAAAATCATGATTAAATATGCGCACGGCTGTTCATTTTGACAAACTAACATCATTATATAGATCATCACAGAAGCAGACCTGATCAATCAATATTTCTGGTCGTTAACAGCTAGTTCATAACAGTAGGAATTGTGTCTTTAACAATATCATAGCCACACTCTGTTGGGTATGGCACATTTACTCATTTAGCATATGCTCCACAAATCAGTAACTGACATGCACACTCGATAGATGAAGTACAAACCTATCATATGTTTGGTATGGGGCACGTAACTTCCTTGGGTTTAAACTCTTGTTTTCAAGTACCTTTTTTTATTCCCGACGTATTCAGAGACATATATATTTGGACAGATACTTCTTAAACCTCACCAGCACGCACTGTTTATCATTACATTAGATGCCATTTTCTTGCCAATTTCAAAGGAAAAACAACAGGTGTCGCACTCTGTGAGCGTGTAAAGTTCATCGACAAGATCCGCTCGCATTAACGTTTATCAACGCTATCATGTATAAGGATTAATCTTGTCCAATATAAATGCTTTTCTTGCCAATCTCAGAGAATAGTTTTTCCACATCCGAATGGTCAAAGTGGTATACCAGTAATTTAAGTACATCCTTGTCTGGTCTAAGAAGAAGAACAGCAACACATTGTCTGGCTTTGAACTTGGCTGTACAACTCGTATATCATTAAATGAATAATTATGATGGCATCAGATTGCTCTTGGTTAGATTCAAGGACAACTACACAGGCATATGCTATTTTCAATGGCTGATGTACATAATGTTGGTCCTCCCCAAGAAGTTCATGGGCACTTTCAGCTAGGAGTTTTATATACAATATTTCAAATCTGCTTTACTCTTGCTGCGTAAGAATCTTTTTCTAGGCATGAATGATCATTTGTCCTGTATGTGAGATGGTACATAAAGCGAAATATTCTTTCCACGTTTCTCGTGCGTATAAGCGTTTATTTAACCTCGCTGTATTGCACTAAGCATTTTAGCGAGCAGACCTCGGTTTAAAGTTTCATCCGAAGGACTGATAAGGTAGGAAATACTTTTCTTAAATATTCCGCTAATTAACCCAATTCGGTCCTGGTTGGGATTGAACGCCTGATCCCTGGGTTACGAAGCCGCGATATCGCGCTTATCATTACAACCCGGCGCTACCTCGCGTTTCTCACGAGTTTGCGCTATTATAGCTTTGATCTTTCTTGTCGTGCCCTTAATGGTTTATTGTCTTATTGCTCTGGTTCTGCCAAGTCATTGAGAACCGGTTTAAACCCCCAGTGGCCTTTGTTGCCACTGACGTTCCAATGCGGTAGCCCTATTGCCAACCCTTTAGTGTTTGTGATGTCGTTTGAATTTTTTATTACTTTTGCCTTCTCGTTTGTCTGTTTGCGTGTTTGTTTTTGTGTTCTGTGGTTGACTGTCGTCCTTGAATGCTACTTTCCCTGTCCGATACTTTTATCTGCCTATGTTACAAAATACAATTACATATGAATGAATGGCGGTAAATCATCACAAAGGAAAAAAACAAAAACATGTGTACAACAGGAAACGACTATATACATCTACAATCTATCTAACAATTGCGTTTGTAGATGTATATTCAATCTATAAGTATAGTATTTAAAGATTGCAGGTATTAATGTTGTAATAATAATAGTAATAATAATAACAATAGTAATAATAATAGTTATAATAATAATAGTAATAATAGTAATAGTAATAATAATAATAATATAATAATAAATAATAAAACGATAGTAACAGTAATAATAAAAATAGATTTGAAAACAATGGTATAGGTATTTGACCTGATATGGTACTCCTGTCTATATTCACAAATCTAACATGCTAAAGTGATTAATCAATATATATCATGTATATGTATAAACATATAAATATTAGTATTTTCAGACTGTAACAAAAACTCTACATCGGCTAAATATTTATTCAGTTAATAATGCCGAAATAGTTCAGTACTCGTTAAGAGTAAATACTAGTTATATAGATTGATCGACTTGTGGGCGGAACACATTGTCCGCAATCGATCGCAGCACGCTTTTCTTGGTATCTATTTAAAAAGATGCACCAACTATCTTTTTACTATTACTTTATCATAATCAGATAATGGTGGATTTAAACACAGTGTGAAATTTCGTGAGATTGTTATATTTTACTGGATTGCTTATTATTAGTCATACAAAAACGGATTTTATATTTAGCCTCAAAAGCGAAAGGTCAGTTTATTTATTTTTCTATTTAACAATGATTGTATAACCTTTGACGGGATTTGCGGGCGTTTAAAAATATATTCGGCACAAACATTACAATATTTTTTGCCGATACAATTCAATACATTTCATTAATGAGAAGAGTATGTTGTAAATGAATATGATATGAGTCAAGTATACAACGTACGCAGAAATTTATATTAATTAGTATCATGCATTAGTATTTTGCGGCTAAAACACCCCACAATAAATAACGTATTTAACAAATGAACAAGATATGAGTATATTTACACTCAAAATACATATCTAAATAGAACATCCCATTGTTTATCAATATAGTCATATTTTAATTGATGCACAATTAACTATGTGTATTATCCGGCCATAAGTTTCTTGAATGAAAAATAAACAACAAAGGAAATCAAAAATTCACGTGATTGTCCATTATATATATCACGAGGTACCGTGCACAGATCGAAAAAGAAGATTTATATTTAAACGGTCAGTACACATGGCTACAGTAAGGGCCAAAGTAAATAATGAAGATTATCTTTGGCAAAACGTGCTTATCTATAGACACCTTGTCTGCAAAATATTGATTTTGATGTAATTAAACTGTTTTTAATTCATTACATGCACATTTGAAGAGTAAATTATCCATGATATTTAATTGACACCGTTTATCACATTGCATCATGGTACCTATCAAAGGTCGTTCATAAATTCGCGAGTGGAAGAGATTATATAACTATCACAACAGACCTCTTTTTCAAACCATACAATTATTTTCACCAAAGACTATGTATTTTTTTATATTTTTTTATACTTATCCTAATTCAATGAAGTTTGTTTTGTTTTAGCCACATTGCCACCGAAAACGTCTTTGCAGAATTCCTGTTTTTCAGTAGCAAGGTGTATTATACAGCAAACATTTTGTTCAGTTTCATCCTCTCTTTTAATTTAATAATTTAATTAAAGATATTAAAGTTATTTTGGTTAATTAAAATTTTGAAATATTATATGGCTGTAACACGTTTTTCTTAAAATAATTTGCCATATTGGCCTAGATTTTGGCCTCTTTTGGAAATTAAGGACAATTTATTTTCTCTAAAAGGTTAAAATAAGTATTAAATTGCTAAAACTAAAACTATGTAAGCATATACTCGCTAGTATTGACCTATGGTATTTTATCTTCCTATAAGCTCCATACCAATCTTTACAAAAATGGCGGCCATCTTAGATGCCATATTGGTTTACTCGGTTCGCCCTCAGTTGTTTTGCCAATTTATGTTGATTGTCTGATAAGCTTTAGACCAAGACAAACATGTTGATATCTATTTTTGTTACCACCTACCCCATTGATTTCGGCCATGGTCACCCTATTATTCAGGCAACATGTATTTTTGTTTACACTTTATTTTGTAAGATATAGACATTAATTTTAAAAGTTATTATAGCCAATATGTTTATTCCGTTACGTAGCATCGAGCACATGGTGGCCTATATCATGTCGAACATTAAACCCTTCGAATATATTTATATTTTAATATTGAATGATATTGGCTTACATCGAACGCCGAAAAGCAAATATTGGTCGGATCAGCAGCTCATAATTACGGAAGTTGTTCCTTATGCATAAACCATATATTTGAGAGGTATTATTGTTTACGAATGATCATTGCTGCCGTACATTACAGTGCCGTAGGAAGAGTTTAGATACTCGGGAGACAGGTGCGGCCCAAATGAAAAAAATGTTCCCCCTTCTTTTTGTTTGGTGATCGGTGAATAAAATACAGTTAGGAGTTCGGATGCGTAGTAATTAACAAATCCCAAGATTGCCGTGTGTCCCTTAAACTATTCAACTATTGATCTTGTAATCGCCCACAATGATAGAACTAAGTACGTTATCTAACATTACGTTATGAATGACGTCACGTTAGCATCCCCATGTAATTAAGGGACCAGGCAATATTTATCGGGGGATTGGGACACGTGCATAATGGCATGGGACAGGTACTTTTTTGTCGCGATAAACCATGGGACAATACTTTTTTTTCCTCTTGCTTGATATGGGACGTACACATTTTTAAGTCATTTGTTTTGCCGAAACTTTCAACAATACAAGTATTGAAGCAGTGATCTTAGACCATAAAATGAAAATAAAAACTCTATGCGAGACACAATAGACTTCCAGAGCAGACAGCTTAAGCGTGTTTGTAAGCGTTCCCAGTCATTGTAGAAACGATGCATGAATTAGGAGATGACGGCGATAGCAAAGAGGGTATCATGCTTCCATCCATAAGTGGGATTTCATTATTGACGCTATGACTCTGCATCACGTGTTCCAGTACACCCATCGACTTTCAGTTTCCCTTCCGGGTGCTGACTCAGACTTAGTGGATGCATCGAAAGAAGCTCAGATTTGTGCATCATTACTGGAGGCCGAAACAAATGTCGATGCAGTCTGGGAGGCTTTAGTAAAAAAGGTAACGGAGATAGCTGCCTCTTAGAAAATCTTGCCGTCTTTGCCTAGAACAGATTGTAGGCAACAGCATAAGGAGAACGTTGAGGCAGCAGCATCAAACGAGAACTGGAAACGTTCCCTCTACCTTTCATTTATGGATCATCTTATCATGGAGATGAATGGTTTTAAGGCACTATTTCTCATCCCTACAAAACTACGCAGTATCAAATGACATATGACCATTATGGGGACGATATGGATGTAACCAAGGACGAGTTTCTAATCGAAATAATACGATCGAAGGAGAAATGTCTATGAAGAGACTCCACCGCAGATGTTTATATATACACTGGACCAAACACATGTCATGTTCTACCCAGCCTTACCTGCGCGTTGATGACTCTGCTGACATACCCTGTGTCGACATGTGTTGCAGAAAGGAATTTCAGTGCGATGAAGAGAATCAAGATTTCCCTGCGTAATACCATGGATAATGATAGACTGTCATCTCTAGCATTACTGCACATACATAGGCACAATGTCATAGATATTGAGAAAGTAGTTACAGTCTATGCACCTGCAAAATCCAGACGACTTGAACTAGACATATACATTCTGTATAGTAACCTACCACCATTCTAGACTTTGTTGTCGTGAATACAAGTTAAAAACTATATTATTATGTATACTACGTACACCCTGCAAAATCCTGGCTACGCCCCTGACCGGTGCAAAAGGGCATGGGACAGGTACTTTTTTGTCGCGACAATCCATGAACGATACCTTTTTTCATTTGCCTGCCATGGGACATACAGTTTTTTTATATAACAATTGTATTTGCACCTGTCCCGACCCCACGATAAATATTGCCTGGTCCCTAAAGGGACACTGTCCGTAAATTATAAGCAGTACTTAACTCTAACAGTTATCACTAATTTCTACTTTCAGAATAATGTAGATATAGATTATGTTTAGGTTGGTGTGCGTCACCCAACACCTGCATTCTGGCCACGCGTGGCCTTCGAACATTGTTTTTAGCTGTATTTATTTATGTTTGAATTGCGGAGATTCCTAACCTCCGCACACACAGACACTCTCACTACTCACTCCTACCATTAACCTCACGATTCTTACGGATTGAGGGAGGTATACAGTACTATAACTAGGAAAATTGGGGTGATCTGCCACTACCACAAACAAAAATACAAACAAATATATAAAAATATATGGTCTAACGTGTGCTAAAAATTACGTAAATATAACACCGTTAAATAAAAAACAAACGTTATATAATAGCACAAGAAAAATGCCGAAATATGCTATGCTAATGCATGCTCATTTTAAATAATGATCGTGATATTTACATAACGATTGTGATATTTACATAATGATCGTGAAATGTACATAATGATCGTGATATTTAAATAATGATTGTGATATTTACATAATGATCGTGAAATGTACATAATGATTGTGATGTTTACATAAAAAGTGTGATATTTACATAATGATTGTGATATTTACATAATGATTGTGATATTTACATAATGAATGTGATATTTACATAAATGTTGTGATATTTACCTAGTGATTGTGATATTTACATAATATTGTGATATTTACATAATGATTGTGATATTTACATAAAGATTGTGATATTTACATAATGATTGGGATAGTTACATAAAGATTGTGATATTTACTTAATGATTGTGATATTTACATGAAGATTGTGTAAATAAAGATTGTGATATTAACATAATGATTGTGATATTTACATAATGATTTTGATATTTACATAAACATTGTGATATTTAATTAATGATTGTGATATTTGCATAAAGATTGTGAACAACATTGTTGATCATCGCAGTATTTATAAGGTTTGAAGGCTTTAATGTTTTGTACTTCAGATAGCGTAGTTTTGCATCTCCTCTTGTCATGCGTTTACCCAATTACCCACTGCCCCTAGTCCTCCCCTCTTTCGCCCATCAGCTTCAATGTGCATGCTTAGAAACTGTGTTTTCCGCACGGTTGTAAAGAAAAAGTATGATAATGAACCTTTGGAAACGGCCGAGCACGACACATACGAAATATTGCAGTCTCGGTTTGATTGAGACTGTTCATGAGCGGTAGTGAAATATGCTAGTTACAGCTCACGCCCTCTAGCCCCGGGTTGAGCAGAACTCAATATTCAACAAAAATCAACAGTACATAATTTTAACCATCCCGAGGATGGCAAGCATATGGCGGTGGATATAGCAATATTTGTATCTTTATTTCATCCCCTATATCCAGCGGCGTATGGTCGCAGGATCTAATAAAATCATATGCCCCGAAGATCAAAATAAACAAAAAGGAATTTAGTTGGGAGCAGCGGTTATGAAGCCTGCGTATCACAAGTAACATCTGTAAGGGGCAGACTTTACACTTCTATTTAATTTATGTTGATAACGAACAATTTGTTGAATGTTTGACTATGCGTTAATCATTACACTTATACTCACTTTATTTACAGAGTTTTTCTTTCTTTGTATACAAATATATCCAGATCAACGGATCCTTTACGCTCCTTATTTCAGTTAAAGGAAGTATACATTTATAACACAAGTGCATTGATGCATATATATATATGATACATATAATAAAGGCGAAACCTACTCATTTTTGTTAAAATAGGCATCCTTTGGGCGATATGTGCATAATAGCCCATCTAACTTAATTTGAAGCCACTATTTTTAAGTCGATTGATATAATTGCTCACTAAGGTATTCACGCGTAATAATTGTCATTAAGGAATTATCGCAGCCTATAAAAATTTCTCTGAAATGTTAAAGATTTAAAACAAGAAGTGGGTGGGGTAAATAATAAACATGCCAATCTTATTGCCAGACGTTATGATTATATCTCGGCGGGCACATCACTCGGCTGAAATGATCACGGAGAAATTAATCGTTTTAATTTGCCCAAGATGTCCCGATCATTATTTTAAATGTATGTTCTGTGCCAATTTTATATTTCACCTAGGCTGTAAAAGTGATTGGAGACGATCTGAAAGAATAGTGGGTGCAAATCCAAATACTAGTAAAACCATCAGACTGTGTTTTAGTTGCATATTTAATGTACAGATGCACTAAACAAAGACCCATTAAAGAGTCGATTGAACTACTGGTACTGGAATAGTTTGACGACTCGGCTAAGCTGTTTTTGATGCATAAGTCAATAATAGTATTCATATGGTGATTTAATGCTAAATCAATTATTCTTTTGTGACGATACTATCTTTTATTTAATAATATGCACAACAGCTTGCAACATTAACTCCATATGATTTATTATTGTTAATCTTACAACAAAGCTGTTAAAGGGATTGGAGACGATCTGAAAGAATAGTGGGTGCCAATCCAAATACTAGTAAAACCATCAGACTATGTTTTAGTTGCATATGTAATGTACAGATGCACTAAACAAAGACCCATTAAAGACTCGATTTAAAATTGGTACTGGATTAGTTTGCTTTTTTGATGCATAAGTCTAATATTAATTCATATGGTGCTTTAGTGCTAAATAAATTCTAATTAATAATATGCACAACAGCTAACAACATGAACTCCATATCATTTATTATTGCTAATCTTACAACGAAAATATACCGATTCTCGTAGATTCTAGTCCAAAAAGTAGTAATGGAACTGAGCTTAATCTGCCGCTTATTTAATGCATTTGCACATTTCATATACAACTGAAGCAAAATATTAGGGTTTCCTCTTTTACATGTATTGGAACCAATTACTCTTCCAGATAGCCTCCAGTCCCTTTAAATTCATAGAGTTTAGAAAGAGAACGTTCAGTTTTACAACAATAATAGTTTGTTTTATTTGCTTATGAGCAACTGTTAAAAAATACTTTGCTACCAGTACTACATAAAACAGTGCACGCAACCGTTGGTGGACATCTATATATATATATTTCTTTATTTTCATGAACACACCTTTGGGAGACATCACAAATACTTTTTTTATTATTAACAATTAACGCGCTTGGATGCTTTTATGATGTTTATCGATCGATTTTAATTTAAAAAAGTCAAAACAATGTTAAAAAAGTTATTTAGATTGGTCAATATGGACATGTCGCCCAATGGTAGCATTTAATAGCAAAGTCGCCCAACAGTAGGATTTTCCCTTATATATATATATATATATATATATATGTGTGTTTAAATATCCGCAACCAGCATTACGCAGATCATTGGGTAAAACCAAGCATTATGCAATGCATTATATGGGTATTGGCGTGTAATAAAGTCATAACGGATGTGTAATACATACTCGTTCCTGATTGATGCATTTTTTCTGTTCATGTCAAAGAAAGTATGTCACGTGATGTAAATAATGTTGATTTCATTGTGAAAATTCCCACGATGTAATGACAATAATGTTTGTTTCAAATAAAAAAATGGTGAAAATTAAATGTTACAACCTATTGTCATTGTGTTGTTCTAATTTAAAAGTGCGTATGCGTATCCTATAGTGGAGCTCTGCGATGTAAGAAAGTAAGCATACAACCTCACTCAGTAGTATAATATATTAGGTACCTCTAAAAGTGCACTCTTTAGATGAGCTCTGCAATGCATGAAGCTGGAGTAGGCCTAACTCAGCATAATGCATTATGTCCATCTAAATGTGGACCAAGGTTCCGTCAGAGGAGCTCTGCAATGTATGATACAAGCATAAAACTCAGTATAGTGTATTAGGTATCTGGAAAAGTGTTCTTATATCCCTCTAGTCGAACTCTGCAGTTTATAAAGTTTGAATGAAACTTAACTCATTATGGTAATTAAGGTATGCCTTAAAAGTACCCCTCTGTCCCTATAGAGGATCTCTGAGATGTAAGAAAGCAAGCATAACACATAACTCAGTATAATGTAAGGTACGTCTAAAAGTACCGCTAAGTCCCTCTAGAGGAGCTCTGCAATATATGAAGCAAGCATAAAATCCCAGTATAATATATTAGATCCATCTAAAAGTGTCCCCACTAGGTTTCTATGGAGGAGGTCTTTAATGTATGAAGCAAGCATAAAACTTAAATCATCATTATCATATGTTATGTTCCTCTAAACATGCCCCTGTGTCCCTCTAGAGGAGCTCTGCAATGTATGAATCAGGCATAAAACCTAATTCAATATAATATATTAGCTCCCTCTAAAAGTGCCCCCTATTGCCCTCTAGTGAAGCTCTGCATTGTATGAAGCAAACATAATATCATGTATTAGCTCCCTCTAAACGTCTCACAACACAGTTGTTTTTACATTCCTCTGCATATGTAGCAGGGCCTCTCTGGACCACTGTACAACTTCCTTAATTTTCTTAAAACTGTTTTCATTGTGTAACGTAATGTCTGTTGCTCGAAATATCCAGCAAAAAACTCGGGTTGACCAATTTGCTTTTTTTTAAATGTCCATAGTTTGTTGAGACACTGTTGAATTTGTCCATTTATCTTTCATTTTCAAATGTATCACTACCCAGTGTTATATTCTTAGATATGGGCTCAACAGATTCAGGCATATCTAAACCTGTATGAAATCACGAACTTGCCCCATTCCTGTCACCTGGAACAAACAGAACAACATATTTGCACATTTTAAGAAATAAACAAGAACCGAATAACACAGATCGTTTTTTAAGTGAAAGAAAGTTACTACCGTTGCTGGCAATGGAGATAACTGTGTAATGATAACTAAAGTGTCTCATTGCCCCTTTAGAAAGTGTCTCTATGCCCCTTTAGACAAGCTCTGCATTGTATGGAGTTGCATGAAACTTAACTCATTGAAGTGAATGAGTTATCCCCTATAAGAGCCCCTCTATCCGTCTAGATGAGCTCTGCAGTGTATGAAGCATGCATAACACCTAACTCAATATAATATATAACGTCCATCTAAAAGTGCCATATGTCCCTCGAGAGGGGCTCTCCAATGTATGAAGAAAGAACAAAACCGAACTAATGTACGACCCTCTAAAAGCGCCGATAGGTCACTTTAGGGAAGTTCTGCATTGTATGAATTTAGTATAAAGCTCAACTAATTATTATGTATAAGGTGCTTCTAAATGTTTACCTATGTCCCCATAGCGGAGCTCTTCAATGCATGAAGCAAGCATACGGTATAACTTATTACGTTTATATTAAGTCCCTCTTAAAGTGTCCCTAGGTCCAGCTAGATAAGCTTTGCAATGTATGAAATTAGCACGAGACTTAACTGATTATAGTGAATAAATTATCCACTAAAATGCAGCTCTGTCTCTTTGGGTCACTAAATGGGGTTTACACTCGGGAAAATTCCACGTGAAGCGGACGCTCTATCGATTTCATCAAGCTAGCTCTGTGGCTAGACAGCAGTAACGCACATAAACCTATAATCTCTCACTGCACCTAAGCAAACTTATAAAAAACAAAGAAACGCTAAAATTGTACTAAATTTATCTTTGTTGCATAGTAATTTAGACAAGTGTCTGCATCGACCGACAAAATTCACGTACACAAAACATAATATCAAAATAAATGCTTCGTCACGTTCGGGTCGTTACGGACATGTCATCTCTATTCGGACAGACTGTCGGGTCTATTCGGACGTATAATTAACAAATATGATATCGGGTTACTTTTGGTCCCATGCGCATACTCCGGTAAAATACTATTAATGCACATAGTGTTAACTTTTTTTATCAAGAAATCTTAACGACATATACAGTACATGTATATGGTAATTTTTTTTTAATTACATGTCTCTATCTGTAGCAGTATAAACAGTCAACATTTCAAAACAGGGGGGAAAAGCATTTCCTATTGCCATATGACGTCATTTAGTTTGCGTGTGGAACAACCCGAAGTCGAGTTTATGTAAAAGCTCATGGAGAACAAAGCAACTATATTAATGCTCGTAATAATTGTTAGTGATTTAGATAAATCTGAGCAATTTAATGTCTGAGTAGCATATTTACCCTGTTCAGCATGGGAATTAATTGAAGGCTGATGATATCCAGTTTACAGAGGCCGAACAAATAATGTTTAAGTGATCAGCAGACTCATGTTAATACTGTATCGATGCAGATATAAAACAACAACAAACGATTCTGAAAACAATACACTAAAACTGAAACTTTAGTAATTCAACAAAAGTCACACACAAATTCGACATCTTCCAATTCCTCCTCAGACAACAATAAAAGGTCAATAGACCGTACCTACGAACGATGGAAGAAGCGTGGGCAGTTGTGACATCGCACCCAGAAAGGACTATTGTCGTATGCAATGCCACAGACTGTACACGTTTCAGAATCAACATCGGATATCTCAGACCCAGACCCATCAATAAGATTCGCCATGACTACATCTGAATCTGAAGATGAAGTTGAGATTCTTCTCTTTCTTTTTTCTTCTATTTTCTTCTCTGCTACCATTTTTTTAAGTTCCCTCTCCTTTCTTGTTTCTTCAATTCTTTTTTGTTTTGCGCGCTTTTTTTCAATTTTCTTCTCTTTGTTTAATTCACGCTGCCGTTTTCGCTCCCTTTTCGCCTCCTCTTCCTCTTTCCCTTTCTGCTCACGCGCTTTCAATCAATGAGCGAAAATTTTCACCCGTAATAGCTTTCGGAATAGGTAACTGTTTGTTCCTGTTAGACGACTGCTTTTCTGGTGCCTGTGGGATTTGGAGGTATTTATCAAAGGCATTCGGCAGGTGAGATGGAGCGGCTTCAGAACTTGTTGTAGCCTAAGATGAAATAAAAACATTTATGTTATTTTATGCTATAAGATTGCGCTGAAATACATTTTGTATTTTATATTATATGTAAATTATGTCCCACTTCAGGCTTGTTATTTATAAAAAAAAAATCATTTAAGTGGCATAACCAGCATCTTTTACTTACATTAGGGTAAACAATATATATTACCACTTTGAATATCTGTATAACTGTTCATTTCGACTTACATATTTATCATATTATAGTATCATCGCGCAAATAAGGTATCTCTAAAAAAATTAATGTTTGACATATTTTTTCCAATTATTTATTATTTTTATTATAGGAACACATGGCAATCTTGGGTTTTATATCAAGCGTTAAAATAAGCACCTCGATTTATTAATCTTACATATCATTTTGACTTTAAAACTTCTTGCATGTAAATAATTGTCTTTGTTTAAGTATATTATTGGTGCAATACAAACTATATATGT
The DNA here is from genome assembly GCA_037043455.1 of Cyrtodaria siliqua. NCBI lineage: Eukaryota > Metazoa > Mollusca > Bivalvia > Adapedonta > Hiatellidae > Cyrtodaria > Cyrtodaria siliqua. The sequence continues at coordinate 425,930 of JAWPHD010000386.1, read as the reverse complement.
AACATGTAGCTGGTAATATTTAATACAATTTGCTTTGAACTGTCCTAATAATTAACATTAATGATTGAAGAAATGCGAGTAATGTGGCAAACTAACAGGACGCAGAATATTTTTTTAAAAAATCAAGGCTGCCATGTGTCCCTTTAAAATTATTTTAAAACCGGCCATATGTACAGTGTATGACGTTTTAGCATCCCCTGGGGTATTGGCGATCCCATAAGGTACGACTTCTAGCTGGATGGTCTCTACAGAAGCTGCGACTACAGAACCGGTTGTATCAACCTAAGAGACAAATGAAAACATGTTTTATTTATGTTATTTTGTGCTATAAGGTCGCGCTGAAATATATTTTATGTTACATGTAAATTATATATCCCATGTCGAGTCTGTTATTTATATAAAAAATAAATAAAAAATAAGCAAAACGTTAAATGGGCATAACCAGCATCTTTTACTTGAATATATCCATTTTTTTTAATTGTATTAAAACTATTGTGAAACCTACAGTGTGTGGCGTTTTAGCATTCTCTGGTGTAGTGGCGATCCCTGTAGCGATGGTCCCTGCATTAGGTACGACTTCTAGTTGGATGGTCTCTGCAGAAGATGTGACTTCTGAAGCGATATCCTCTGACGTATTTCCGTCTGAAGTCATTGGCCTGTCCATGTTGACGACTACAACTGTATCGTCATTATGCAGTACTGCAGGAACAGGTAGATTAGCAGTTACCACAGGTAGAACATGATCATCCGAAGTCAGCGGTTAGTCTGCGATAGGAACTTCAGCTGCTGCCGCTGTTGCTGTTTCCACTGTAGTTGTAGCCTTGATTATAGAACTTGGCTCCAGTTTGAGTGTTGATAGCACTCGATTGATCTAGAGGAAACAGACCGCTTTCCCGGAAGCCATTTACTGCCACACAAATGGTCGTTGATTTGACCCACGCGGACTTAAACACTGTTGCAAAAGTTTGTTTTGTAACATATTCTCCTATGTTTGCAAGCTGAAAATCGCGAACGGCCTGACGCCATGACTCCTTTAACGCCGAAAATATTCTCAAATCACATGGCTGTATGAGATGGCTTGCCTGCTCAAGCAAACAGTATAGCTCGACGCCGTTTTCCTTGCATAAGTCACTCACTTGTAAAGACATATGAGTCGAGTGACCGTCCACAGATAGCACGACTGGCTTTCTTATACCGCGTTCATTTATTCCAGGAATAAACACATCCTTTAGCCATGTCAGGAACAGTTCCCCATCCATCCATGCATTTTCCGTCCTGCCTAGAATGGCCTCCAGAAAGCCCTCTAGTGGATTGTATGTAAACCTTTGTCCGGGGTAGAGAAGTAATGGTTGGATGTGATGTCCCGTTGCACTCATGCAAGCTAAAACGGTAATCTGAGTTTTATCCGAAATTATACACTGTCGGCGTACTTTTTTGGGCCAGAACTTTGCCGGATTTGGGACATAGCGAAAACCCCGATTCATCCGCATTATAAAGCCTACTCGGGTCTAGGAGTAGAGTTGGATCCCTTACTGACACCTCTCGGTATCTGGTTGACAAACTGAACATTGGCAACCCTTTCTTTCCAACTATGGTTGATTATATTTATCCTAAAGAACTTCGGCTTAATAAAGAAAATATATCTGATAATAACGCTTCTTTTCTTGATTTAGATCTCTCGATTGAAAATGGTAAAATAATTAGCAAAATCTATGACAAGAGAGATGATTTTAATTTTGACATTGTTAATTGTCCCCACTTGGATGGGGATGTTCCCCGAGCAACTTCTTATGGGGTGTATATGTCTCAACTTATTCGTTTTTCTAGAGCTTGTACTCGAGTTGAGGACTTTAATATTCGTACTCTTTGTATAACTAAAAAGTTACTCAATCAGGGTTACCGTTACCATAAACTTCGTAAAACCTTTGCAAAATGTTATTATCGTGACCCTGATCTTCCTTCTAAATATAAATGTAATTTAAGGACTCTTCTGCGACAAGGACTATCACAACCTGACTTCTAAGCTGATGTGATTTATAAACTTCGTGAGATTCTTGGTCATGATCACTTTCATACTACCTTTGTTAAACTTGTTAACAAATGTATCAAAAGAGGTTATGACCCTATAATTATGCAACGTGCTGCATGCTTGGTGTTGGACCCTTTAACAGTTCGCCACTATGCTTTCCTTTTTAATTGTACGATGACCGGAGAGGCTGTGGACCCTATGATGACGCCTACATAAAGCCCATTGGGACGGTGGCGTTTGATGTTTGTCCATGATCTTTCTTGTCGTGCCCTTAATGGTGTATTCTCTTACTGCTCTGGCTTCTGCCATGTCATTGAGTACCTTCATTGTGGCTTTCTAGGCTATTGTTTTTTGTATTATATTTACACGAGCATATTTGTGTTTTACTTATATTGCCTATTGGTGCTGCCTTGTTGGTTAGAGATTAGATCATGGCGGGGATTTCTTTATTTACACTGTCCTGTTTTAATGGGATGACAGTAGGGTAAGTGTGAGGTTTGGTGCACCCTAGAACCGGTTTAAACCCCCAGTGGCCTACTTTGACACTGACCGTTCCAAGGCGGTAGCCCTATTGTCAACCCTTTTCTGTTTGTGATGTCGTTTACTTTTATTATTACTTTTGCCTTCTTGTTTTCTGTTTCCATGTTTGTTTCTGTGTTTTATGGTTGACTGTCCTCCTGGAATGCTACTTTCCCTGTCCGATCTTTTTATATTTCTTTCGTCAAGGATGTATGACTTGTATCTATCAAACCAACGAGTGACCCTGGCTTGCGTAACAACTGCACGTTCTTTACCCAGATGTTAAAGTTGCCTTTCACCCAATAATGGATGTCGTTTTATAAATCCATACCACCAATCCTTTCCTGGTAAGTTATTTTTGAAAGGATTGGGGCGTCCATATGCATCTAGAATTTGCTTCACGCTAAATAGATCAATTCCTTCCTTGTTCTACCGAATCCTATTCGTGCCATGTGTAAAGCCCAGTTCACAAGTTGTTTTTTCTCTGTTTGTGTGAGAACCGTTTTACAGGCTAGAGTTAATGGTGTGCGGTTTGTTACCTTATCATGGAGATTTGAAAGGTTCTCGCCGCAACTCTCAAGGACATGGCCTTCGAATCCACAGCTAAAACAGCATTTTGTAGAGCAGTCAAGTCATGAGATTTCCATTTTTTGGCTCCAACATACTTACTCATTCTGAAATATAACACAAACATTAATTTGCTATTGTTAGTCACTGAATATTTAAACAATCACTATTAAAACAGAAGGAAAAAAACCGGGTACATGTTTTCATTATTTATACATGATTTATTTTTTATTAAAATATAAAAAAATAAATAACCAGGCACAGATTTGAACCCGACCCACTTGCTCCATACCCGCCTGTGACAGCTGCTCTACCAACCGAGGTAATTTGCCATTACACTACTTGCGACATAAATTATAATTATTCTTAAACCAGACTGTCCGAATAGACCCGAGATCTAAAAACAGTCACTGGGTGATGATGATGTCATATATACCGAATCAGAACTTGTCGTTTTCAATCGGCATCACCGAGGACGATTGGCACATGCATTGGGGATATTTCGACTGCCGGGCTAGTCATAAGCTTAAGACATACTACTCAGGAACTACGAAGTAAGATAACAAACCTTGTATCGAAGACGGGACAGCAATTTCTTTTTCAACACGGGGGTTACCGTGACTTTCAAAGTGTTTTCAAAAATGGCGCGTGAGGAACCTTAAAGCATGCGCGGTAAAACATCTAAATACAACAAATGAAGGTGATTTGTAGCAAGTGTCCGGGCGATGACGCAGTCCGAACTGACCCGAACCCACTCTACTTTAATATCGGTCGCATATATTTGATTCATTGTTTTCCGTCCAATTTTATATTTAAGGAACCTCATCAAACCTGAAACCTTTGATGCGGACGATAAAATATTATTGATATTACTATTTTAATGTTGTTTTGTTTGAATGCTCTGAACCTGGAGAAACATACAGAATCAACCAAGGTACGAAGATGTACAATATACTGCTGTTAATCGAATGGTACAGGACGGCATTATGCCTTTCCTTTAGGAAGGAAGAATAAAACAAATAATAACACAACAAGTGTCACCTCTTCAAAGTTGTATAATTGGTATAACGCGTAGAATGCGCGTTTGGAACAAGCAGGTATGCAAACTTTGGCTGTAAAAGGTTGTATTAATACAGTACTGAAAGGGGTCAAATTTGTTGAATTAACTTAAGTGATATTGCAAATTGTGTTCGTATATCAAAATTGAAAATCTCACGATGCACATTGGTTGTACTGTAAATATGCATTTGTGGCAAGACTTTTCTTTATCTTTTCAGTATTGGCTGTAGATGCTCATAGCTTGCAACTGCGCTTCTTCATTAATTCGTGAAGCAGGTCGATTTTCAACTAGCGATATATACAGCCAGTTTGGCGTGTTTGGTTATACAATTCACTTTAAAGAAACACTTCATTATTTGTGCATTATGGATGTATATGGGAGGTAAGCTATAATCCCTGAGCTCCCATAAAACCCTAATTGTGACCCATAAAATAGAGGGTTCAATGCAAAACTTTTTTATCTACTTCTTTATTCGTATGTTGTTACAATAGTTTTGCGCTGACCGCTAGAAATGTCCACTTTCTGATTTCTCATAGAATGTACGTGTCAGTTGTGTTTTCGATGCATTAGTAATAGCGTCATAGGTAACAGTTAATAACCATTTTTGTGTAATTTTATTGATTTTATGATTTTTTTCCCCAAAATGTCCCCCTCATTAATTTGCCACGACCCCCAATTGAAAAAGAATAATAATAAGCAAATTGTATGACGAGAGAAATTATTTTCATTTCTATATCGTTTATTATCATTACTTAGGCGGGAAGGTTACCTGCATAACATCGTCTAGAGTATATGTTTCTCATCTAATTCGTTTTTCGAGAGCTTGCAGTTGAGTTGAGAACTAATATTAGTAACCCTTGTATAACTAAAAAGCCACTTCTTACCATAAACTTCGAAAAGCCCTTGCACACTTTTATTATTATAACCCTGATCTGCTTTTAAAATATCAATGTAATTTAAAGCTATACTTAAACTAAAACTAACTGATGAATATGAATGAGTCACGGGTGAAGTAGGTTCAATTCGACGAACGTCTAAAATGTCGGTATTTAAAGAAAGATAAACATATCGGACAGGAAAAGCAGCATTCAAGGACGACAGTCAACCACAAAACACAAAAACAAACACGCAAACAGACAAACGAGAATGCAAAAGTAACAACAAATGCAAACGACATCACAAACACAAAAGGGTTGACAATAGGGCTACCGCCTTGGAACGGACAGTGACAACAAAGGCCACTGGGGATTTAAACCGGTTCTAGGGTGCACTAAACCTCACACTTACCCTACTGTCATCCCATTAAAACAGGACAGTGTAAATAAAGAAATCCCCGCCATGATCTAATCTCTAACCAACAAGGCAGCATCAATAGGCAATATAAGTAAAACACAAATATGCTCGTGTAAATATAATACAAAAAAAAACAGTAGCCTAGAAAGCCACAATGAAGGTACTCAATGACTTGGTAGAAGCCAGAGCAACAAGAGAATAAACCATTAAGGGCACGACAAGAAAGATCATAGACAAACATCAAACGCCACCGTCTAAGGCTGAAATTGATGCGTAAAACATCCCATTTTTATTTAGCTTTCGTTCAGGTTAACATCGATCTATATACGGCTACCGGTAATATTTCTAAAACCGTTTGTTTTTGCCCGAGACGGGATTTAAACCAGAGATTGTTTTATTGGTTCTAATATGTGTAGGTATAACCACTAGACCACGAATATTTATTAATATGTTGTGGCATTTTTTACTCTAAATAGGTATTATACAATAACTATCACAAACAGGCGCACACATGTATAAATCGCTCAATAAAACAACTCGAGATAAAGTTGTTTTGACACGGAAACCTAATTTTAAATTAAAAAAAAAGAGTATTACACTGAGCAAGGTTAATTTACATGTGCGACATGATGGCCTATATACGTTCAATGCGATTTGTACACATTAATATGTCATTTTGCATCATAATGCATCGTAATACATATAGCTGAAAAAGTGGCCGTAGTACAGTGGTTAGATGTACAGCCTGTAGAGTAATCGGTCATTGGTCCAAGCCTCGAGAGTGACACATATTTCTGTGTACAGGTACAATGTGCACAACTCGATGTTTATAGTTTAGAAATAATGCCGCTTCGTTAAATTTAATCACTTAAATACCATTTTCGCTAGGAGCTGATTAATATAATATTACGAATAAAGACACGCCTGCAAAGCGACATGCGATGTAGCTTTAAAACCTCAGTGAGTACGTTTGTGTTGCTTTCTGGGCTTTTGTGTTCGTTTATACACACTTATATCTCCCATTAATGCAGTCAAGTTTGATATAGAATATCGCCTGGCGGGAATTTCTCTATTCACAATGTCGCGTTTTATTGGGTTGACAGTAGTGCAATGCGAGGGTTTATTGGGTTGACAGTAGTGCAGTGCGGGGGTTGGTGCACCCTAAACCATGATTTATACTCCCAGCGGACATTTTGCCACTGACCGTTCCAAGGCTTTATAGCCCTATCAGTAGGGGAGCAGCCTTAATATTTTCCTACATCTTTCAAATATCGCAACCACGCTTGACAACGAAAAGTAGTACGTCAACTTTCGGCAACGTCAAAAAAAAAAAAATGTCCGCCATTTTGAATTTTTTAAAAACGCATAATTTGGAAAATTGTGCAATTTTTGATCATGAAATTTCATTTCCCCTTTAGGTTTCGTGATTTTCGTCTGTACCGACTTTTTTTTTAGAAGCTCTACTGCGTGATAAATTCAGACCCGCCTTGTAAAATGTCGAAGCGAGGGGCGATAACTCTAAAAGATGCCATCTTTAGAATACGATTAAAATGACAACAGCCGTGGTTTTTTGTTAAATAAAGTACGAGGAGATACTTGAATTGTTGTTTTAGCTCACACATTACATGAATTTTGCTGCATATCACGAAAAGCATGTTATTTCTTTATCAAAAGTACACGAAAATACGAATTGTTTGATTTAACTGTAATTTTGACTCGACTGACCTCGCAAGAACTGCAGGCGCGTATTCGATGGAGCGGGTAGTATTGGGCACCCTCTCATATGTGGAAAGTTTACGTAACAATCGCTACTGTTCAAGATGGGAGTTGGGATGGAGAGAAGGAGAGGGAGGGCATCTGAACTGAGATTTAAAAGGATGCGCCCCATCCCCATCCCACCCCCAACTAAAATCATGAAAGCTAGTTTGTTTTTGAAAGCTCTTCCAAGCATACAGTACATTCTTAAACATATTCAGATAATATATTTGTTGCTGTGTTTTTGACTAGACTGTCCAGTGTCTAATTGTCATCTGCAACTTGGCGCAGTCAGTAGCGCAGCGGATTTGTAACCGGAGGTGGTGCCACTGAGTTTTGTCGGTGTGTTCTTGGGCAAGACAGATTCCCTTAGCCTCATCCGTCGGATGGGGACGTAAACAGGGTGGTCCCACTTATAGGTCTATCATCCGAGCATGTTAAAGAACCATAGGAATCTGTTCGATAATAAGGGTAGTGCACGGTTCCCGGATTCCTATGTATCCTTCCCCTCTCTCTGAGGCGGCTCTAAATAACCTGTACTGTGTTGATGAGCCGTTAAATATTCAATTCAATTCATCCGCAACTGCACTCAGCACTGTCATATGTACTATAGCTGTCCCATGCTAGTATCATGAATCAACCGTGGAATATATCACCCACACATAAAAGGGTTTGAGGGCCCCATCTTACTTGTATTAGTTTAAATATAGACCATTTGTCGGTTGAAACCTAAGATGAATTTTTTATCAGACAGAAACACTGTCGTAATACTTATACTGATAGCATCGAAGGAAAATAAAGAAGGCCATTTCTTTTACTTTATATTTTTAAAGTTGAATTGTGTTTTATGTCATTATAGCACATTTTAGGCAATATTTCCTGGGTAGAACCAGTACTGTGTACTTACTGCTATCTGTAAGAATCGACACTTTCTCACCTACAAGTTGAGCTCCCAGTGGGAATTGAACCCGCAGCGGTGAGAGGTGAAGATGAGAATGTATACAAATATAAAATGCCAACCGAACATCTCAACTCAATATGTCCATGGGACTTGAATGAACGCACTGAAAACAATCCGTGGAAAATTGTACTATGCAAGAATATATATTCATAAATAAATTTTATTTTGATGCAAAATCGATATGCTCCTCTAGACATCATAGATAAAGATCATGTAAAGTTTCGAAAAGATTGGTTAAAAACTGTGGAAGGATATAGACGCACAGATAACTAACACCATATGCCGCCTCACCTTTCAATGGTAAACAATAAACATTTAAGGTACATATTAAGGCCTTAAATATTATCTTTCATGACTAAGTAAAAAATATGTAACAAGTCAGATATCAAAATGATTTATTTATTTGATTTAAAACATTTTATTTCAAATATTTACATCAAAACATCCCAAATATAAAGGGTATTACATAAAAAATTAAATTGCATCATACAATAATTGTTTTTATTTATTAAAGGGACACACAGCATTTATCAAGTTTTTATCAAGCATTAAAATGTAATTTATTTTCACTTTACACCCGCTTGCATATATTTAAATTATAAGTTATAACATTTTGGAGTTTAAAAAAAAGAAGATTGCTGCATGTCCCTTTAATATGTAATTGTTTATATGGTGCAAGCCAATTTGAACATATGTGGGGTTATATATATATACATGTATCTGTTTGTTATTTTTTTGGTGAGGAAGACCACTCACTTTTCTTCTGGGTATAACCGGTAATATACACCTCCTGCCATCTGTTATTCCACAAACTTTTATATAATCCAATAAAATTCAGAAAACATTTTAATCCAATAAATAAATTGGGCACGGCCGGTCAGATTAACAGAAACACATTTATATTTTCATATTAGCCCTTATTTTGAGCCACTCCAATGAACTATCCAGTTAATGTCGCCAACGATCCACCTTGTGTCTACAGTCGGATATGCATGTTGATATGATATTGTGCTGGCTGAACTGGTGATCCTCTTACTAGACATATTTTTCTTGAAGTTGATGCTAGTACTGTCCGTATGAGGTATTGCTGATTCATGATTCATAAAAAAAATAAAATATTGTACACCATCTTGTTATTATATACTATTCTTGTTCGTTTAAGTATTTCTGATTCTGTTGTTAATGTTGTAAAAAGTTATATGTGACTACTTGTTTCAATAAAATCCTCCCATATATATTGGGACATCACTAACTATTTTCAGCTAACTCCCAGCATCTCAGGACTCCAGGCTCTGAAAATAAAAATGACATACATGATATTTTGTTTCAACTTAAATAGGTAACAAGTTGTAGAACTGAAATATGTAAATGAATAGTGATTATAGAACTTTTTTTACATGTACAATAAATTAAAAATAATCGTTTTCTGCTAAATCAACACATTTATTACCGGTATACCTTATTTAGAGCCGCCCCAAATGACACATAGGAATTCGAGAACCTGTCTTACTCTTACTAATGTATATATTAATAATTTCTATGGTTGTTTATCGTGCTTGGAGGATAGACTCCCCAGTTTCAATCCCAATCAAACAAAAGAGGCTGAGGAACAAACAAGACTGAGGGAAGATGTATTGCCCGAAACCATAGACGAAACTCAGTGGTGCATGTGTGACTTGAACCGGAAGCTCCAGATTGCTATCATCCACCATGCTATTGCTGGGCCATGCCAGCACATTATGTTAAGTCGGGGTCTTGGTTAAGTTTAATAATTTAGATGTAATACAGGGACCTTTTTATTTTGTTTGTTTAATTTTACATATGTACTAAGCACAATATGACCTATTTATGTGTCGATGTGCTGTAAAACACCATTTTTATTTTTAGTATAAAAAGTCTGAGACTAAGTGCAGGCACAGACCTAATAACAAATTATTAATATGTCTGTGGTGCAGGACTGGTGCACAATGCCACATATTTTGCAAAGAACAAACATTGATAAATTCATAGATTTGTTGAAGCTGCGCTTACCTACATACTGGCTAATACAAGGCTCTTGATGTAGTTATACTGTGAGACTGGGAAATTTGACTTGAATCTGGCTATGGTAATACTGCACACTGCCTCTAGCTAACTTAGTCTTAGCAGACCTGAAAAAAACAAGTCATATATGATATTGTTTCATTTGTTTTTAATATTAATAACTCTGTCCAACTTTCTCAATGCTAACAATGTCAGCATTCCATAACATTTTACTTAAAACACAACTGGAATTGAAAGTGGTGCTTTCCAGAAGATGATACTGTCCAAAATGTAAGTCACAGGTGGCATTCATGAACAAATAGTAGATTTTCAAGGCTTACATTTTCATCAATTATTCATCACTCATGTGTTCTAAAAAATTATCAGAATTAAGTTAATATATATCAACCACCACCGTTTTACATGTTTCAACGTTAAACACTTGTCATACAGAAATTAAAAGTGTATTTACTTACAAAGGCTACAGTGCAGACAATGCCATGACCCATTTCAGGCATTTGCTGGTGTGTTTCACTTTTCAATTTTAATTCTCTACATTGTCTACTGTAATAGATCTATTTGTTTGTATTTTGTAAATTACGCACTCATGCAAAACTTGGAATTGTATACGATCGTGATTGTAACACTGTTTTAATTCTACTTCTGTGCAAATAAATTGAAATAATCCATCGGTCACCGTCAATCGGGCCGTATGTGTAAACGATCTGTCTGTGGGGCCTGTCTGTGTATGTACACGGATCAGCATTATTTGACCTTTGAATGTGTGTGAGCTATTTTTAGCACATTCCTTAGCTATTTATAAACGTTCAGTTCAATTCACAATATTTAGTTTCTGTGACTGTGTATTGACCAGATGATGTTAATTTGTCCAGGGAGTAGTGGGTTTGTGGCCTGCGACTGACTGTCCCTGGGCTGGGTGTTTTTCTGTGTCGCCGCCATTTTGAATAGCCTCTGAAAGAGTGAAATGCAGGTACCAACTTTCAAAACGGGCACGCAAAATGTATATTCACGAAAAAATAAGAAATTTTCAAAAAAGGTAGATCAGGTAATGATCTTCGACTCCTGTCAATTTCAACAATATTTAAGAATATACAATTTTTGTACCCGTTTTGAAACATTGGCAATTTCGAAGAAAACAAAAACTAGTTTTTTTCGATCTTCGCATTTGTACCGCGATTTCCGACTATGATATCTCAATAAAACCTGTCAACACGATTGTTTTATAAATCTCCGACATAATAACTGACTTCTGATATGATTTGTTTTCTTTGCCATCTAGTATAAGCTTTAAACTAGTGTTTCTAAACAGAGTACTATAAAATCCGCGCATCTGCACGTGCTTGCAAAATGGGAACTACGTTGCCTCCAACCCCAATTATTTATGTTTGAGTTATGCGGTTCAGGCACGTGAAATGACTTGTCTGCTCCTGTACTGCTATTGTCGACCATATTGTGAACCATTTTATATTTGTGATGTAAATACCTTGCTTCGTACATATCCTTGTAGTTGTTGTTCATGTCGATGCGTGTTTTGGTTGACTGGGGTTCCTGAATGCTACATTCCCTTGCTTGTTTATGAGTACGCGAGAAAGTTTATCATTTATTTTCAAAACATCGTCTATGAGTATAACGTTTTGATGTTACTTTAAATGGGACAGCGGATCAGTGCTTGACGGTTTAGCAGTGTCTTCTTCAAATAACTGATGTTTTATTAAACCTTATAATTCAGTGCCATTGTGTCTAATTCTTTCTTTCGTTCCAGATGTATTCTTGTTACTAGATACAAATATCAGCTGATCACTGTCGCTTTGTTCCTTTACTGGTTCTTATACTGGAAAATGTGGAATCAACCTACTGTGCCTTGGTCACCATTAAGGCCACACACATCTGAAAGTTCAGCCGGAAGTCGGAATTTACAAATGCATTTATCAGTAGCAGGTACTTCTTTAATTACATTATATAAGTAAACGACTTTATGTAAAAATCATAATTGCGCATATTTTAATTGATAATCATAGCGTTAATGGTTTGTATTGTGTATCAAATTCTATATCATACTTTGTATCAACATCTGTATTGTATTGTGTGCCAAAATCCGTAATATGATGTGCATCACATTAAGTATTATCTGTATAAAATGTTGTATTATAGAGTGTTCAAATTCTGAATTATATTGTGTATACAGTTATGTGTGATATCGTGTATACAGGTGAAATAAAAGATATCTAACTATTATGCACCTGTAAATAATGTAAAGTATGCCTGGCGTCTCAGGTTATGATTAATACATGCTTAAACAACCACCGTAGTTCAACTGAATAAACCGTTATAACCATATGTTCATGCTCTCGACTAAGGTACGGATATAACTATCTAGGTTTTTTTTGCAATGACTTCCTATGTTTGGTATTCTTTCTTGAATATATGGTATTGCTCCGCCCGTCTCCACTGACACCAGACGAAGTGAGCATAGTGACTAATAAAACCAGACTAAATGTGGGAGGAGCTAAGTTTACATATGGGGCAATCTCGTTTTCTAGCGAGATATTTAATTTATTTGTAGAACATGACGTCATGGAGTATTCCAATCCAACTATCAATGTTCAGTTCAAACTGAAGCTGACGCTGTCTCCAGTGGATCAGTGTACTGTCATAAACCTCACCAGATACTTGAACGATAGTAAGCTGTTTGTTCCACGGAGGAAAGTGTTGTGGACGGACGAGGAGAAAAACAGCATGGCATGGAGAAACATAGACATATTAGGGATGGTATGGCCTTGTTTAAAGCCTTCGTTAAATATATTACGATGCATGCAATGACGGTCTTTAATCCTAGTATCAGATTTGGGCCTGTGTTATAAATATTAATTCTTGTGATGGTGACAGGGAATAGTGTCAGCCTGAGAAAAATAATGTTGACCGAGGCGGAGCCGACGTCGACGTTATTTTTTCGAAGGTTGACACTATTCACTGGTAACCTTATATATTAATGTTATTGTACCGAAACATATGTTGGAACATTCTTTTGAAATAATCATGACATCTCTCTGCTCAAAAACACTATTATCAACTCCGAGAAATTACATTCTTGTTGATTTTTGTTTTGTGGGCTTTCGGAATCTTTAGTTGTGAACTCTTGATTAATATTTCCAAATCATCTTCAGTAAGTTGTGCAAACAGTTTTGAATCCGACATTTTACCTAGCGTTCACTGGTTTTCATGTGTGCATGCGCTGTTGATCATCAGAAAAAACATAAGGAAAATACAATACAGATTTGTAAACTTGATGTGATGCGATTGCCATGTTAATTTTACAAACAATGCTACCCTCCGATGACGTCACCACGAGGTATGGGAATTTAACACGCGGACTGACATGAATTTACTCCCCTGCGTTAGATATATTCCAATGTGTGCATTGACGTTCATTGCTGCGCTGGCTGCATGGCAGTGACGTGTATTTACTCCCTAGCGTTACATAGTAACATTTTAACTGTATTGTGACCAGTGTAAGTAGACTGATGTATGCATACCGCCTTTTCAATTTGCTAACTATTTGACGAAAGCAACGATGAGATGTGCGTATTGTCATCACAGTAGTTTAACGCTACTGTACTCCCAACGGAAGTTGTGTTGAAATATTGCGCAATATCACCACACCTGATAGAGGTGTCCGACTGATGGCGTTTAGAACCTTATTTATTGGTAGATTTTCAGAAAATCGTTGATTGCAGTTTATTACTGAATCCTTAATTGTAGTCCAGCATATACAAACACTTGTTTTTGACAATGAACAATGTAATAACAGTTGGGTTTTCTGTCCACAACACTTGACAATCGTAAAAAAGTTGTAAACAAGTGCTTATTTTGTACAAACGAGGTACAATTGTATCGGTTTTTGAATTGTGTCATCTTAGGAATAATCCACAGACCTTGAAAATGTGTGGTTCATTAGCAGTTATTTGTGAGATTATACAGATAGAGAAAGGTTTCTGTCAAAACACGGTGTACTCATAGTTGCAATTTTTTAAATATTCACTGTCACCCTAGTTGGTAAACTACTGTATTGTAGTTGTGTTGAAAAGTCAAATGCGATCTGAAAAAAGGTAGGTAAATACAGAATAGAAATTTCGTTTAAGTACATATTTAATAATAATATATGGATAGGATGGAATTAGCCTAATTATGTGTGTGATATATGTATAAGTATCAAATATTTTGTTGTATCAATTCTAAATCAAAGGATTCTCACTAGACATGTTTTGCATGTCGCGCTCGACATGCCTTTAATGGAGCCACAAACAACCAAAGTTTTAATAACACTTAAACCATATGAACATTTAGTTTAATATATTTCAAGTGATCAGCCAAATACGTGTCGTTTAGGCAATGTATACTGGGAACTGCAAAACACATAATATACTTTTCTAGCTTGGTACAGCCTTTTCTAACTGACCTTTGTTTTTCAAACCAGAAATTTGCCCTTAAACAGTTTGTGACCAATGTTCCACAACTGTTTTAACTGCACCAGAATATCTCATCTGGTGAGTATGTTCCATCGAATACCACTCCACTACATCAAAAAAGAGTAAAAATGCAATATTTAGAGTGGTTGCAGGTTTTCTGCTAGTAGCAGATTGAATTTCAAATACATGTCTTCTTTATTAGTGTCTTTTTTATTTAGTTTTATTACCGCTGATAACTCATGCATAACAACACGATTTATTGGTTTCGGACACTTCTCCATTTCACAGTGGGTTACTGGTCCATGACTGCAGATAAAAAAAAGACGCTCTGACTTTGTTTATAATTACACATCTTTATTAAACATTTATATTCACAACATTCAAAGCAAACATATCATGAAAAGGCATGTAATATAGCATGTTGTATTATTACACTCAAGTGATATGAAAACGCAACACGGGAATTTCCGCTATATATTGTATGTACAATATGCTGCTTTTAATCGAATGGTACATGGCTACGTAAGACCTTTCCTTTTGGAAAAAATACTAAAACAACAAATAATACAGCAAATAGTATTCCTTCAATGTTTTATTATTCACAGAGTACGCGTTTGGCTCAATCATGTGAGCAAACTTAGGATGCAACATTTTGCAAACTATTTGCGTTAAATACAGTACTGAACTAGCTCAATTTTTCAAAGAGCTACTTCAACATTTATGAAGTTCTTGTTACAAAGTGTAGTGTGATTAAAACGTCTACAACATCACAGTTGTGTCCTTTCTCTAGTTAACTGCAACTTTCTTTTTAAAAAACATCTTGGGATTTCTTTGGAATATTATGTGCAATTAAGTGTGCAGTATATACAATATATAGCGGAAATTCCCGTGTTGCGTTTTCATATCACTTGAGTGTATATCTAAAACATGCATGTCATACACGATTACACGTGTATCATTAGATATAATATAATTCAAATCCAAAACATATTGTGTATAACACTGATATTACATGTACTTATAACTTTCAATATCGCCACATGTCTTCTTAATATTAACGAATAGAACTATAATAAAATACTATGACTGACAATTGCATATTGCCTAACTGTTCAATTTAACACATGCATATTGGATATATTTCACTCCAACCTTAAGGCCATAAGTTATAACATAAAGTTCATTGCATTTATACATATTTCTAAATATCATTTTAATAAACTAAATAAAAGTTTCTTTGTGTGCTTTTGCTCCTCATGCATTTGTAAATCGTCATCAAATTGGTACACATTTTCATCAGGCTGAACATGTTCACTGCGTATCATCCAAACGCGACGTGTCATCAAAGGAATCACTGCATGACTTTATCCAAACCACACCATTTTTCAAGACGCAAGTCAAAAACAGTTTTCGCGCATTTCTTAGGTGTAGAAGTAAAGTTTTGAATTTTTTTAGTGGATGAAATATTCTGGAATTTTGGAAATGTTCACAGTTTGTAATGAAGGTTAATGAGTGATTAGTTTGCTCTGTTTTTATATCTGATGGAACATTGTGCATCTGTTCCAGATGAAGGAACATTTTATTGTCAGCTTTTCTGTGTTGTGGTAGGCAATTTAATGGTCAATTATGTCTGGAAAGTCATGTGGCCTCTTTGAACAACAGTAGCATTTTATTTCATCCATAACTGCCTGAAATAGAAAGAAGTATTTAGGACTTTTTATTCTGTATATCGTAGTTTATATATATGACCTACTGCGATGCAAATTCATCATTGTCCAATGGTTATCGTTCTTTTTACTAAAGTGAGCAATAGTATACTGTTTAAGTCTTATACCGAAATCAGTAATGGTCCTGTTCAACGAATATAGGATATGCACGTATATACGGACGGACTTAACCGTTACTTTTACATGACAACGCACCCCATAGAAATGGGAGCATAAACCGACATACCGACCAGTGATACTCATTGACTTTTCAATCTTTGAAAGTTAATTGTTATTGAAATTATTTTCTATTGACATATCTTAAGTGGAGTCCACATTGGTGGGTTAGAAACATTCGTAAACATGAAAAATGTATCAACTGTCTCCATTATCGGTTACCCTATATCTCATTGTTCATATTGAACATGATTTAACACCAACTAGGAGTACAACTCTTTGGAGGCTCAACGCAACTACAATACACCAAACCTTCAACTATGAGTACAGTAAATATGGATAGTACGATCCATTTCAATCACAAAAAATAGTTATATTAACAAGAAACTGAGTGTGCCTATACTAAGTTCCCCTTTTGTTAGATGTTAATATTATTATTTATGTGTGGTTTTATGCAAAATAATCATAAATCGAACGTTTTTGAGTCAAATGTTTACATCCGGTAGACACAATTTTCACTTGTTGTCGATGTTTTCATCTGACTTTTTGCTTTTATACGCCATTTCCATCAATGTGCTTTCGCAAGAGGCATCATCAAAGTATATAAATATGCCAGTGGACAAGAAACCTCGTTAAAAAGGTCGCAAAATAACTAAACTTACCAAAAAGTAACATGGTCATACCGCACAGACATCGCTTCACATCTAATCCGTCGATTCACAAAACACAACTTCCGCTGGGAGTACAGTAGCGTTCGACTACTGTGGTCATGGTAATGCAATTCAGTTAGAAAATCACAAAATCATCTCACTTTTACTAGATCAAACGGAGATAATTATCTTTGATTTTTCTATGTGGCAATAATGACATTCCCGTATGAGTTTTGGCGTAAACACATTTGCACTACTTCGTTTTAAGAACAATAAGACCAAACAGGAGATTTGCTTTTATTTCAGAAAAACATTTCCTTTTCACCGAAGTTTAAAAGTCCGTGTTGGTTCGTAAACAGTACGCTGAGGTGCCTACCGTACTTTTATTTGGTTGGTGCTCCTAAAAGTGGTACTACAGATTTATTTACAAGGTTTGTCTTATTACATTATTATAATTTATATATCTATCACTCTTATGTAGGGGTTAACATCTTAAACCTTGTAAAAACACATTATATTCCGGTTGGAATATGCTAACATGTTTTCTGATTTGATCATATCATATAATCTGTATTAAACTTGTTGAAACATTTATCAAAAGTAGTTATGGCCATTTACAGCTCGCCACTACGATTTCCTGTTTGTGCAATGACCGTACATACTGCGGACCCTATGATAACCTTTGATGTTTGGTTTAAACATATGTTATTTCTCATTATAACCCCCCCCCCCACACACACACACACACACACACACACACACACACACTTTCATGCCCTCCATGCTTAGTCTCGTGTTGCTCTGGCTTCAGCCAAGTCATTGAGAACTTGATTTTTGGCTTCCTGGGCTTTTGTTTTTTTACATTCATATATACATGCTCATCTTTGTGTTATACTTCTTTTGCTTAATAATGCTTCCTAGTTTATTAGAGGATATAGTCATGGATTTCTTTATTGCGTGTTTTGGTTGACTGTGTTCTTAAATGATACATTTCATGTTCGACTTGTATATCTACTTGTTTTGCTATCAAACTGTTTTTAAAGTTTATTCAATTAAAGCGGGGAACCAGGATCTGAGATGGAGGAGGCTATTATAAACAACACAGCAAAAGAACAAAAAGGCCAAATGACCTAAGTCGCTCATTTGATAACCTTGGCCAACAGTTCTCTTGTTGAGGAAACTAAAAATATTACTTTATAACCTAAATTCAACCGTTGTTTCATTGTAATAACTGAACTCTTCCAACTGGTAATTGCCGCAATACAGTGTCACTTTAGAACAGATCGGCACAATAATGTTTTATATAAATTCACTCACAATATATATTTTAATCAAAAATCATATAAAATGAATACAAACACAAACCTCAGCCAATATGCTTAACTCTGACTTAACTAAATTAGACTTATGGTCAAAACAACGGTTAGTTGATTTTAACCCTAACAAAACTGAAACCCTTACAATTACATGAAAACTTAATAAACGTTTACACCCTGACCTAGTCATGAACAATATTACTATACAAGAAAGCGACAACCACCAGCACCAACAGCTAACTTAAATTGAAAATTAAAAGTTGGTGTTGAAGCACTGGTGTACTCATAAGTATGGCTTTACATTTGGCAAATGACTGTTAGCATTTTTCCGTCCAAACTAATTTATTTCTTTTACTCAATACGTTTGTCAAATGTTCAGCAATGACCAGCCGTACCAAAAAGACGCATCGGTAACGTTACAGGAAAAACACAAGTAAATTTATCTTAGTTCAATAGGTCTTACCTGACCCTGTCCCTCTTCATCTCCTAAACATGTGACAATAGCACAACAGAGTTCACCTTTCTTAAGGTAAACTTAAATTCACATCTGTAAGACGGTCAAAGAAACTTTTGATTGGCCGCAAATGTATTTTGCATTTTCAGTTTTATCAATACAGTCGTCAATTCGTGGAACTGAAAATTGAACAGTTTTTGTAACACTTGACTGTGCTATAATCAGTACACATCCGTTATGTATCATCTGGATTTGATACAATAACATACGGTGAACAACAGTCACTTTTACTTGGTTCAATGAAATCATTGTCCAATAAGTAGTGAATTTCTTCTTTCAAGTACGGTTGTTTTCTAATAGAAGGATGCATTATATATGGATGTCGTTTTATTGAAGAAGAATGTCCAACGTCGACATCTAACTCTGCAAAACCAGGATTCATTTTGTTAAAATGTTCTTTCTGATTGTGTAACCCGTCCCTGTAATGTTATAGTGGCACTGAGCAAACTAAGTTACTTTTAATGATTTACCATATTGATATGACACGGTCGACGTTTCTTTCGCCTCTCGCGAGTATTGATTATATCATTTATACCACTGACCCTTTTCTTTACTGTATAAGGACCTTGATACCGAGCTTGTAAAGGCTTTCCAGGAATATGTAATAAAGCAGGAACTGTATAACCAGGTTTGAACTTTCTTTCTTGCGTAGACAAATTTTACCTTCTTGCCATTTTTGATCGAGATGATTTGTGATTAGACTGAGCTACATCGCAAGCGTTTGAAGCGTATGTCTAAAATCAGAAACATACTGTAAAAGATTAAAAAGATGTGTCTTCTAAGCAGCAAGAATTTTCTGTTTAAGTAACTTAAAGCAGAACTTGGTCTTAAATCAACAAATCCGCTTTTGATATGTTTTTAAGTATTAAATATCATTATAAATACGATTTTTACTATGCCATTGATGTATGTTCAGTGAAAATATGTTTTTAAAGATAAAAATCGAACAGGCGAACAGGCATTGCTAAAATATCGAAAAAAATCTAAGGGGAAAAACTCTTGCGCGAATTACCGGAAGTGACGTCATTTGGAACAAACTATTTTTTGTTTACATTGGGACTGAACGCAAAACAGTATACCTTGTGTGAAAATGTGAGAATTAAGCGATCATGATACTGAGTCAGAGGAAATGCCCGTGATAAGACGGTTACACAATGTGCAACCTTACGAGTTTGAGCAAGAATACGTGTCTGAGGACGAAAATACATCGGTTTCATCAACTGATGATGAATTCGAACGCGGTGCAGATGCAAATGGAGAGCTTGTAAAGACTATCGTGTCATGTCATTCGTTACGTTCAGCGGTTCATTACACTATTCACTAATCAAACAAAATAGTGTATTTATACACTGACAGCAACAACAAACAAAAAACAACGTAAACACTGTTTTCATCGAAATCTGACTGTAAGTCACCCGCAACACTGCAATATCTTAGTGCATACACAATAACCGCGAAATGTAGTATATTCCGAATGAATGGACCTGGTCTAAATACGAGCGTCAGATTTTTTAGCCGATAAGTAGACATGGAAAAAATATATTTATTAGATATTATCCATAATTGATAAAAAAAATGAATAAAAACAATAATGAATGAAACAGCATATACTATCGGCACCATAATTTCTATAGTATTATATATTTGCCATAAGTCGCCATCAACACCAAACACTCTAGGAGCGGTGTTTGCAATATGACACGCTCTCTAGTCTCCACTGCCCCCAACTATCACTAATCAAATACTGCGGTGCACTATTGAAGTACAGCCTAATTAGGGTACATACGTCGGTATATAACAAAAGCACGCACCATTTAGGGAAACCTAGTTTTATGATATATTTCCTGTTTACTGCAATTACTTGAGCGGTGTAATACGCGTTTTGCACAAGACGGATATATCACATGATATGTGAGCTCTAATTGTCGCGCACAAAGACAGAAAAATACTATGATTTAAATAATATAGCCAAATGTATTATGAGCACGATATAGACAGTTAGTAAGTATACTTACTCATGTATACTTACTCCTGATATACAGATCGAAAACAGACTAAACATATCAAATTAACATAATATATAGTATATTATTATATTATACTTCTTTTACTTATTGCACAAGCTAAGAGGCGTTATTGTTGTTGCTTTGCCATAAAACATTACTGAATTAATATAAAAGCTAGTAATATTATTCATTTTCTGCCTTGTTATAGATATCCATGAAACATTTTGTATTTTTTTTCAAATCCATAGACCTATATATGTTGATAATATATATTTATAACACTATTGGCAGAAGGGGTGTATAATTTAAAATTATTAAAATTAAAATTTGGAAACAAAGACACAGTGTTTATTTCACCGGATTCATTTAAATTTATATGCTGAACGTTCTTAAAAATATTTAAAAAAAAGACGGCTACATATTATTAGCGCCGTCAACTCTTCATTGATTCACGTAAAGACGCATGCTTCTAATTCAACAGCTTAACATTCACGGTGTATATAAACACCTTTCTTCAATTTATCATACGTATACCCGATGAGGTGCTAAGATAATTAAACATAAATTTCAATCTTACTTCATGTATGACTTTCCTCCTCAACGCCGGTCGAATAGGCGAATACAACTTGCTTGGAGACGGCGGGGTTATGCACTTCTCATTTTATAGTCAAAAATATCTTTGGTACCGCTGTTGATTTTAATATGCATGGCCTTTTGTTCTCCAAATTCAAAGATATTGAAACCAAAGGATGGACTTCCCACGAAGTCAACTAAAAATGTTTGATACAAACTCGCACGTCTTTCTTAGGTTCCCACATTCTCGACGAGCCGGGCGATTTTCTTTGGTAACGGTCTACCCACACTTCAGATCTTAATATATCATTATCTTGATTAGGGAAACGAAAGAAACTTAGGTTATTATCTTGTCCTTCTTTATGCAAACTTTTTCACCCAGCAACAGCACACGGCATTTTTAACAAGTACCATAAAACGTAATCCTACATAGACAATACTATACAACTCAATGCGACACCGCTAATCGTTTGGTACCAATGACGTCACACGATCACGTGACACTTACCAAGGCGAAACTCAAGCGTGCGCGCTATGAGAAAAATTGGCTACTCTGAGAAAACGGGACAACCAATAAGTGTAAGATTTGAACAGATTGTATATTATATATATATATTTCCGAATATATACTCAAAAGACACGCCATATTTCACCTTTAAGCGGTCCACACACAGTGTGACCAAAAACTAGTTAAAGACATATGAAACAGATTCTCTAAGGCCGAAATGTGAATACCCTCTTTTCAGTCTTTATTAGTGTCAAAACAATAGGACATAATAATAATTTTCAATATCTATGAACTCGTCCTAAAGCACATTAAGCTACCTTGCTTGACCTATACCAGAAATATAACAGCCATAAAATTTGACCCTTGAGTAGATTTTTTTTTAACGCCAACTAATGTTAAAAACCTGACCACAGTCTTCACAATGTACATGTTTTATTGTAAGTATAATATCTTCAGGAAATCTTGTTGATACACACATAATTCCCAATATATATTGGTTACCAGACTTGTAAAGTCACACTTATTCTACTGAAAGGTTCTGGAATACTGGAATAGGCTGAAAATATTTTCGATAGGTCCTAAATATAGATTACCTTCAACTATTGATTCTAATGCCTGTCGTGCCCAGATCGCCCACTCCATTGAAGATAATTATTAGTATAAAATGGTGTCGTAGAGAATATGCGGACCCAAACTCGCTTTCTACTTGGAAAAAGTCAATTCTTAAAATTATAGACACACGTTTTAACTTTTATAATGCTAACCCTTCTTTACTTCCTCCGAGACCTAGATTTTCCTTTCGTAATTTAAAATCGGGAATTCAGGAATTTCATAATAAATTTGTTTTAGTTCCTGCAGATAAAGCAGCTTGTGATATAATTATTGTTTGACGCCAAAGTTACGTCAGTGTTTAATCTCTGGAAATCGGCAGCACCAATTCGTATACTCCAGTAAAGTTGTTGTTTCCGCACATATCACTCGGTGCACTACTTTCAAGGCTGGTGTAAACGATAAGCAAAATAAACTGCCTACTATGTACAGGATTCCTAAATTACATAAAAATCCGTACTAGGCCCGATTTATTTCGAATTCTAGTGCCTGCACCACAACAAACATCTCCAAACGTTTAACTTCTTGTCTTACTGCCGTTAAAGATCACGTTAAACTATATTGTGATAAAACGTATGAAAACTCTGGGATTAATTAATTTTGGTCTATAACAATTTCAGGAGATGTCCTTGATAACATTTTCAATAAATGTCAAATTCATCAATAAGCACTTATGTCCTGTACACTATATACTACCTTACCACATCCCCTTATTAAAGACAAGCTTATTGCGCTCATTCAAAAAACATTCGCTAGTGAAAATACTACATTTTTGGCATGTAATAATATTAAATCGTTTTTTACTAACGGCAGTTTAGATAATTACACTATGTGGACTTGCCATGAAGCACTCATTTTCCTATTAGATAATATTTTTGTCAGGTATGGAAACACCGTTTATAGACAAATTGTTGGCATCCCTATGGGTACGAACTGTGCACCACTTGTCGCAGATTTGTATTTATATTGCTATGAAAAAGATTTCATGTTGAGTCTTTCACCAGATACACAGGCATGTGTTATTGAAGCCTTTAATGACACATCTCGGTATCTGGATGACATATTGAACATTGACAACCCTTTCTTTTCAATTATGGTTAATAATATTTATCCTAAAGAACTTCAGCTTAACAAGGCTAATATTACTGATAATAACGCTTCTTTTCTTGATTTAGATCTCTCTATTGAAAATGGTGAAATTATTAGCAAAATCTATGACAAGAGAGGTGATTTTAATTGTGACATTGCTAATTATCCCCACTTAGATGGGGATGTTCCCCGAGCAGCAACTTATTATGGGGTCTATGTGCCTCAACGTATTCGTTTTTCAAGAGCTTGAACTCGAGATAAGGACTTTAATATTCGTAATCTTTGTATAACTAAAAAGCTACTCCATCAGGGTTACCGTTACCATAAACTTCGTAAAAGCTTTGCAAAATTGTATTATCGTAACCCTGATCTTCTTTCAAAATATAAAAGCAATTTAAGGACTCTTCTGCGACTAGGACTATCACACCTTGGCGGGGATTTCTTTATTTACACTGTCCTGTTTTAATGGGATGACAGTAGAGTAAGTTTGGTGCACCCTAGAACCGGTTTAAACCCCCAGTGGCCTACTTTGTCACAGACCGTTCCAAAGCGGTAGCCCTATTGTCAACCCTTTTGTGTTTGTGATGTCGTTTGCATTTATTATTACTTTTGCCTTCTTGTTTGTCTGTTTGCGTGTTTGTTTCTGTGTTTTGTGGTTGACTGTCCTCCTTGAATGCTACTTCCCCTGTCCGTTCTTTTTATATTTCTTCCAAGGGATCTTCTTTTCAGTATGTATTGACATTCTAACTAGGGTTTCTTTAGTGCTGTTTGGCGGCTGTAAAAGGTACTTTTATTACTTTCTGATCCTTTGGGATCATCAAGCCCAATATTTGTGGTTTTAAAGTAGAATATTGCTAAAGCCAGTGCTAGGCGACTTGAGAGGTGTTGCACTTTACATTACCTGTCATGAACTTCTACTTTTATCTTTTGTTTGTTTTTGTTGCTTCCAAGAGATCCACTTTGCAGTATTTATTATAATGTTATACAAGCAAGAGAAAGTCATATGTTTTAATTGAATCAAATTCCTTCTATGTTGGCGAAGTAACAAATTTCTCAAGTTCAAAAGCCATTTTGATTGCAGCTGGTTTCACTTTTTATAATATTAAAGATGAGCAGATAGCTTTATTATTGCAAACAGCAATGCATGAATGATTAAAACAATCGAACGTATTTCGTTCCTAGCCCTGCCCCATATTTCGTGTAAAATATAACGAAAAAAGAAGTGCAAGACCATAAACACAATTTTTAAAAATATAATCAAGACATTTATATAGTAAAATGATAAATAAAACATATTCACTAACATAATACAAAATTCCAAATGATATTATCAAGTGTCCCTTTCAACTGAAATCCCATTCATTAAAATGTTCAAGTGTACCTTTAATCCAACTTGTCAAGTATCCCTTTAATCCATTCTTTTTAAATTTTCCTGGTTTATTTCCTCCACAATATTCCAAAACATCTATTTTACTTTATTCTAGATGTGCACAATCATGTTTCATAAACATCATCTTCCAAAATATAGTTTAATCCACAAACATCCAATATAAATTCACATGTCTCTTTTACTTTACTACTGAACAACTACCAATCTCACAAAGTCTTTTTTATTAATACGTATAAAAGTAAATATAAAAGTCGAACAGGAAATATGGTATTGAAGGACGGCAGTCATACAATAATAGCAAAGGTGAATTAAAAGCAAGATATGCCTAGGGTGCACCAAACCTCACTCTAGGCCTATTGTCATGCCAATAAACGGGACAGAGTAAATAGAGATATCCCCGCCAGGTTATATTCTCTAACAAACAAGGCAGCATTAAAGGCAAGATAAGTAAAACAAATAAATTATTATGTATAGTAAATATAAAAAACAAAAGCTTACGAAAAGACAATTTTTAGGACAAGCATCAAACACTATCATCGTTTGAGGATTGAAGTAGACGACATCGTAGGATTTACAATATGTCCAGTCATCATTAAATGAAAGTGATTTTGACCAACAATCGTACGAGGTTTTTAAATCACATCTCCATAGAAGACATAGAAAAAGTAGATATAAAACTCGAAGTCATGTTATGATAGTATTTGTTTCAGAAGAGTTCTTAAATTACTTTGCAATGTTTTTTCGATGTTAATGGGAGCGGTAGCCCTGATATTTTCGGAGTTATACAATACGAGATTACGAATATTAAAGTCCTCAACTCGACTACAAGCTTTAGAAAAACGAATAAATTGAAAAACATAGACCCAATAAGAAGTAACTCCTGAGACATCCCCATCTAAGTGGGAATAATTAACAATATCAAAATTAAAATTACCTCTCTTGTCATAAAAATAGATATAACAATCGAACAGAAAAAGTAGCACTCAAGGACGTCAGTCAACCACAAACACACACAAAAATAAAGAACATCTCTAAAGACGAACAAAAAGCAAGACAAGACATTACAAACACAAAAGGGTTGTCAATAATGCTACCCCCTTGGAACGGTCAGTGGCAAAAATGGTCGCTGGAAGCTTAAACCAGGTTCTATGGTGCAACACACCTCACTCATACCCTATTGTCATCCCAATAAAACGGGACAGTCTCAATAAAAATATCCCCGCCAGGTTATAATCTCTAACAAATAAATCAGCATTAATAGGCAATATAAGTAAAGCACATAAATGATCATGTCATCCACCAGAGCTCACGTTGAATAAAGCCAACAGTTCGGATACACTAGCAGCATTTCTCGATCTTCATCTCTCGATTTCAAATGATTGTGTCATACTAAAATCTATAATAAAAGAGATGATTTTAATTTTAACATCGTTAACTATCCACACCTGGATGGAGATGTACCTCGTGCTACCTCATACGGAGTGTATATCTCCCAGCTCATTCGATTTGCTAGAGCGTGTAATGAGGTTATAGACTTCAATGATCGAAATCAAGTTATTACAAGTAAACTTCTTCAGCAGGGTTTCCGTAATCACAAACTACGTAGATCTTTCTCTAAATTCTACCGCCGCAACGAGGGCCTGCTAGAAAAGTACAACACCAACCTTAAAACACCTCTGCGACTAGGCATATCACAACCCTCATTTTATGGAGATGTGGTCTATAAACTTCGAAAGTTAAAGGGGTCTGACGGATTTCCTGACCGCTTTACAAATTTAATCAGGAAGTTCGTCAGAAAAGGATATAACCCTTTGGTTTTACAGAGCACTGCATGTTTAGTGATTGACCCCTCTACAGTCAGTCATTACGCTTCACTTTTCACTTGTGCAATGACTGGACTACATCTTGAGACTCTATGATTGTACCTACTGAAACCCCAACTAAGGGAGGTGGGTGCATAAGCTTTCGTCCCTCGGGTTTTCTGGCCGTACCCGAGATTGGTTTTCTCTTTAGCTGCAACTACTATGGTTGTTCAGTACGATTCTGGATACATCCTGAGATGTTTATTATTTTGTATGTGTTTCTTTAGTTAGTTTCAGTCTCTGGATGTGGACTTTATTGTTAGAGAATTCCCTTTGATGGGATTTAGTTTTGTTTACACTGTCTTGTCTATTTGGGCGCTGAAGACATGATAATAGCGAGGATTCTGCGCATATAAAATCGATTCAAGCTAACCAGTAGGCCTTATTGCCTACTGACCGTTCCAAGTCGGATAGGTTCTTCACCACCCTTTCTGTTGTTTTTTGTCTCTTTCATTGTATTATAAAGTCCTTGTTTGCACTACAGTGCAGACCTACGATGCCATTGCGTTCGGACGAGGTGGTTTCTATAGGACCCTATATATCATTTAGGTATATATAATATAAACAAATAAAAGTGTATTAGAGTGGATAAGCCTAGAAAGCCGCAAAGTAAGTACTCAATGACTTGCCAGAAGCCAGAACAACGAGAGAAAAACCCATAAAAGGTACGACAAGACAATATTAAAGACAAACACTACCGTCCTATAAGGATATAGGTAGACGTCATCATAGGGTCAACAATCTGTCGCGCAATCAAAGAGGAAAGCATAGTGGCGAACTGTAAATGGGACAACCAGTAAACATGTAGGACGATACAAAATTATATGGTCATATCCTCTTTTGATAAACGTTTTAACCAGTTTAATAAAGGTTGAATGAAAGTGATTATTACCAAGGCACATCACCATAGAAGTCAGATTGTGAGAGTCCTTGTTTTTACAAGCTGACATTGACAGCTTTCATATGCGTGGTGTCGCTAACTTTTTACATCACATACCTTTATTATTCTCATGGGAATATGCTATATTATTAAATTATAGGATATGTTTGTCTCATTCCTTATTACCTGAACTGCCATGCTCATCTGGGTTAGATGTCAGACATTGCGCCATTTAACCCTGACTTTGAGTATAGAATATAATGTGGTAATTCCATTTATACAATTCAGACTTGGATACATATCATAAGTTAACATCTGTGCCTTGATACAGTCAACCGTTGTTTCTACTCATTATGGGCATTTCTAACAAAACTTTCAGTTTTGCTTACATTGTATTATTACTCACAGTGCAACCACATCTTTGACTGTTAATTCTGACCATTAGGTCTTAAGAGGTCATCATTTGGGCAGCATCTCCTCATTCAACCATGAACATATCATTTACTTTTTCTGTAACCGACTGTTCCTGAAGTGAATACTGGTCCATTTAAATTTCATGCATAGTTAATTTCATTTATAGACCATTATTGCAAAAACATGACTATTTAACGAACTCTTCTTGAATCGCCCATTTATGCTGACATTACATTATAAACATATACTCACTCCTGAGTTGCGCTCTGTTTGATGTAAATTTAAAGTATACACTTCCAATGAAATAAAATAAAAGAGATACACCGATATGAAATTGAATTTGCCATTTATTTAGTAAATGACATAATTGAAAAGTTGTTAAAATCATATCTTAAAACCCTCATGTATAACATTCCGTGTATTTATTAAACTGGAATGAATAACATCAAAGGTGGGTGACGAATATAAACACCACATATTGCTGAAATATGTACCTTAGCAGGTATTACAGCAATAACATATGACACAATCAGCAAACGACATTTCCTAATCTCAGTTACTTTGGGACTGTCGTTCTGTAGTTCAAGATATCTGCGAAGATAATATAAAACTTTTTCTGTTTTGTTGCGTTTGAAGTGCAAATTAAATTTCCAAATTGGTGAACAAAAGAACAATATTTTTTCAGTTGTTATGTCGAATTTTCTCGAAACTTTTAAGATGTTTACATGTCGTGCTTATGAATGAAATAGACAAATTGAAGCACCTTCAGCACTTGTCTGATGCAGTGTGAATTCAATTTGTTCAATTTTTCAGCGAATTTTATGCGTATCTCATGCAGGGCATTACACAGAATGTCTGACATTTATTCTGTTTACTTATAATACGATTAACAAAAACATTTTTCGTGAATGATTATAGTCATAATAACTATAATTACTGGCACTGTCTCCTTAATTTGCATAAATTATTCTGATCTTCTTTATTTATTGTCATATATAGAATGATCAGACAACCGGATGTTATAAAACCGAAAAGGAAGGAACCGCACTGGTTGGCGAGGTCTAGGTTAGAAGGTAATTAGTATTCATTGTCGAAGCTGCTACTTACTGATCCTAATCACTACGGCTTTAAAGTAGAATACCGCACAAACCGGTGCTAGTGGATGTCGGAGGTGTTGCATTTTGTGTTACCTCTCATGAACATACTCAATAAAACCGGGTCTGGCTGATTGTATTCATTGCCTCCGAAGGATCATTTTTAGCTCACATGAGCACGAAGTGCTCAAGGGTGAGCTGTTGTGATCGCCCTTCGTCCCTCCGTCCGTCCGTCCGTGCGTGTGTCCGTCCACAGTTGCTTCAAACTTCTCCTCTGAATCCGCTTGGCCAATTTTGATGGAACTTAACAGGAATGATCCTTGGGTGTTCTTCTCTCAAGATTGGTCAAACTATGGAAATCCATGCAGAACTCTGGTTACCATGGCAACCGAAACAAAAAGCTGGACAAATCGAAAAGCCTTCTTCTTTAAAACTACTCGATTTCAGAATAATTTCACAGAAATGATGGTTGGGTGACCCTCTACCGAATTTGTTCAAACGGCGTTGATTCGTCAAAAAACATGGCCACCAGGGGATGGGCCAGTTTCCCTTTGTAACTGCATGGAACAACTTTTAAAATTCGTCTTGTCTGAAACCGCCTATTGGATTTCAAAATAATTTCACAGAAATGATGTTTGGATGGACCTCTACCAAGATTGTTCAAGCCGGGTTGATTCGACAAAAAACATGGCCGCCAGAGGGCGGAGCTTGTTTTTGCTTTATTTCTATATGGAAATCTTAAAAAATCTTCCCGTCTGAATTCGCTTGATGGATTTCAAATTAATTTTAAAAAAATGACGTCTATCGAGATTGTTCAATATGGCTTGATTCGACAAAAAACATGGCCGCCAGGGGGCGGGGCTTATTTTTGCTATATTTCTATACGGAAAACGTTTAAAAAACTTCTCGTCTGAAACTGCTTCATGAATTTCAAAATAATTAATTAATTAATTATTAGCAGTAATAAGGTAGCAATAATTATTATTAGCAGTAATAAGGTAGCAGTAATTAATTAATAGTTAGCAGTAATAAGGAGCAGTAATTAATTAATAGCAGTAATAAGGTAGCAATTATTAATTAATAATTAGCAGTAATAAGTTAGCAGTAATTAATTAATAATTAGCAGTAATAAGGTAGCAGTAATTTATTAAGAAATAATAAATATGTACCTGTGTAGGAGTTAATAAATCATCAGTGCGTTAGAACGAGTGATTTAATTACTCGCATCCGAAGACTAACTGTATTTTATTCACCTATAAAATACAGGTACGTATTTATTATTTCGATTCTAACACAACGTTTACGCTATTGTTGGGCCACAATATATTAAGGTCAAGATAATCAGGCTGCTATGTTTACAGGCTGTTCCACTGGGCGCCCCCGTATGCAAAAATCTTCGTTTCGATACACTAGTAGTCAAGTGACAAACAATTAAGTCATTGCTTACATCATATAGCTTGCGCTGTATGACGTCAAACGTTCTCAGCTTGTTCAAGATGCTTATTAATGTTATATGTACTGATGCATATGATGAATTTATATCGATGGTGTGCACGGTTTGAGAGCATGGCAAGTTTGTTGAAATTAACATTTCATTAAAATTACTGTTGAGTTTGTCTTCGTGACGTATATTTACCAAGTGACGTCATGTAACGTGCGCTTCCAACGGATGAAATATACGCGGGGAATTAATGGAACAGCTGTATTTTATCGTAGAATAACATACAGCTGTCTCTCTTCTTTGTGTATATGCGGATGTCGTGTTAGAACTAATAATAAATTAAGATTGTTCAAACCGGGTTGATCTGTCCAAAAACATGACGGAAAGGGGGCGGGGCAGTTTCCCTATATAACTATATCAGAAAACTTTAAAAATCTTCTTGTCTGAAATCACAAGTTTTGAATCAGATAGTTTGCATGTACCATCATCTACTGATCCTAGACAAAGATTAAACAAATATTTAACCTGGGGTAAAATTATGTACGTATTGCATCAAGTTCAAGTTTGTTGAAATGGTGAACCAAGTAGTCGAAATTTACACCATCCTATTTGTCACAAGTTTTCATTTGGAAGAACCTATAAACGTTACTTGTGATCGTGTTTAGTATGTTTTTTTGGTTCAAGTTTACTCAGTTGAGCGATATAGGACTATCATGGCCCTCTTGCCTGTATGTATTTACACTGTTCGGCGTTCTTTGTTTATCCAGGCTGTGCTTCTGTCAGTTGGCTTTTATTCTGTGATTAACTCTTGGTAAGGCCTTGTTTAAGAGAAACGGGAACAGTCTTTATACTGTGTAGTTGGTCAGAGCTGAAATTGAACTTACTGCAACATCCACGATAGTCAACACAGCTAAAATAGACAAAATAATATGATCTATACTTCTTTATCACCGTAATAGTTGTCGATAATATTATTGATATTTACCTAAAGCTACACAGTCCCTATTTTACCTGGTAATAACTCATGAATATGAATGAGTCACGTGTGCAGTAGTTTCAAATCGGCGAACGCCCCAAAAGTCCCTAAGGCAGAAATCGATGCGTAAAATTTCACATTTTTATTTAGCCTCCGTACAGGTAACATCGATAAATATACGGCTTCAGAATATATGTGATACATAAAATAGTAAGGCTGTACGATGAACCACTAGAACACGGCTATTTATTGGTAAGTTGTAGAATTTTTAACGCTGTAATCTGGCGGTACCATGCAGATCCCATAACTAACTCAGTCAAGAGTCAAACACGAGAGCACTGTTCATGACTTTTATTCATATGAAAGTGTAGGTTCAATAACAATGGATATATGTATATTGTACTGTCTGGAGAACCCGAACATAACGAATGAATCTGAAAATAACAATTACAGTACTCTAAATACTCTGTTACAGCTATTATAAATCACTTTATAATAATATTTAGAATATATACATATGTATTATCATGAACCTATAAACATATACACATATAATAATAAAAAGTCAGTAATCACAGCTTTATTTCTCTTAGAATAATAATATTTCTTTCTGTGCGTGGTGGAATTTATCACATATAAAATAAGGCTTAATATCTTACTGATAAATACATAGATTTATATGACAATATTCAATTGTTTATAAAAATAACAACTTACAATATTTGTTGAATAATATTCCTCTCTCCTGGTTCTCTGGCTGCTCTCTCACACTGTCATCTGCTGATGTTAGAAACGTGCTGAAATCCAAACCACCTGATATTCATGCATTTTTAAAAAGAAAAGTATGACAGATCTGTGGAACGTTCAAACCCGAAAACAACCGCCGCATTTGAAAATACGACCGAAAACAAATTCCAGAAATGCAACATTTTAAAAGCATCTCAAACCACGAAAAATACCAATCGAAACACAGCACAACATACTCACATAATGATGATTCCATTTCAGTCCAAACTAACCATTTGACTACTCAAAAATTGTACATTTTTGAAACAGAAGAGAAAACCATCCTCTCTCTGTGAAAGAATAAAATTGACTGCCAAGATGAACGCAACCAACCAATGAGAACACAGTAATTTCCCGCCTAATAAAAACAACTCACTCAGATCAAGTGAGACAACAACATCAAGAGGATGAAACCCACAAATGAGATATAGGGTCCTATAGAAACCACAAGACTGACAAATTACTCTCCCTTGAAACCTATGAAAAGCAATAATTGTAATAAAATGATTGAAACAATATTAAAAGCATTTTTAACCAAAAAAGACCCGGTTACATCCTCCCCCTCTTTGTAAAATGATGTCTCATCATTTCTGCTTGATGTAGTGTACCTGGAAGGATGAAACTGTAATATTATAAATACAATTAGTATTTATACTACTAAATGAAAAAATGTCTGTTATTCTTGACTCTGTAAATAACATACATGTAGACACAATACAACACATTTGCAACTTCTCTCCCCTCTGTCTGATATTGTGTCCCTACAATAAATTATGAGAAATTATATCTGAAAAAAAAAGATATCGGTTAACTAATGAATGCTAATGTAATATCACATAACCATGTATGTGCTTCAAATGAATAAAACACACTAAAACATATCTGTTCTTAACTGTACTTACTAGTATGGGCTAACTACATCATAATTATATCTAGAAGTTTGTTCGCTATGTCCGGTGGCAAAGTATGTAGTATGCCAGACTTTAAGAGTCTGTTTACCGTGTCTAGCCTTGTCGTTTCTTCTGTTACTAGTACCGCTTGGTCAACGTGACAAGCTTCTAACAAAGCTGGCTGTTTTCTAGCCCGTCGGGACCGTCTACGTCTAACTGTTTCCTCTTGAGCTCTTTGTTCTTTTTTATGTTCTGCTGTCTCTGCTTCAGCCTCTTCGTTTCTGATTTCTATTTCCTTTCTTGCTGTTTCTTCGTTAAGTCCTCTTCATATCTCTTCTGCATCTCCAAGTGTATTTTCTTCTGAAAGTTTTTCTGTTCTGTGTTCTTTAGCTTGGAAATCAGTCAGAAGGGTCAGAAACACTTGGTTTATCAGCTGTTGTCTTATGTCTAACTATAGCCTCTGTTCTCTTTTCTTTCTCTATTGTTGACACTATCTCTGGTGTAGTCTTTTCTCTTACTACAGGCAAATGGGCGTCCCCATGTTTATATATATCTGGTACTTATGCTCCCGTGTCTTCTTCCTCATCTGAATCTGTATCTTCCGTGACATCACCTGTTGCTTTCTTCTCTGTTTCCTCTTTGTCCTTTTGTTCTGGTAAAATTGTGATTTCACCATCTTGGTCTAGAGCTGCAGCTTCCTCTTTATCTTCGCTCGTGTTGAATCCAACTTCTTTCTCTGCATCTTTTATGTATTTTTCTGTGGCAGGAATATCTTCCTCTACTTCATTTGGTTCCATGTACTTAGGACCTAGTAGTAAAAGATTATTCCTGTGCAGTGTCCTTGTTTTCCCTGCTTTTGATCTAACGATATACACTGGAATGTCAATATTCGGCTGAGCTATAACTTCGTAGTCGTCTTGTTTATATTTGTCAGCAAGCTTGTGTTTACCATCAAATGCTAACTGTTTGACAAAGACTCGGTCTCCTATCTGTATTTTTGTCGCTTTAGCCTTTTTGTCGTAATGTTTCTTGTGTTTATCTCGCGACTTGACTGTATGTTCGTTTACAAGGTTTCTGGCCATTTTTAACTTTTCCCTGAGCTGTGTCAAATATTCAGATGTTGTCTGTCCTGTAGCGTCCTATTTTGTTGTTTCAAACATAGTATCTATAGGCAATTTAGGGGTTCGACCGGACATGAGTTCGAATGGAGCATGTTTTGTAGTTTCGTGATTGGTACAGTTATATGCATATGTGAGAGGAGCTAGATATTTCTTCCAGTCTGACTTCTGTGAAGGATATAATGTGCCAAGCATACTCAAAAGCATGCGATTAAACCGTTCTGTGTTGCCGTTGCCCTTGGGGTGATATGGGGTGGTTCTAAATGTTTCTATCCCAAACAAGTCGCAAAGCTCTTTTATAACGGCAGATTCAAAGTTTGCGCCTTGGTCGCTATGAAGTCTCATTGGTATCCCAAAGTGTACTATCATGTTCTCATATAGCGCTTCAACAGTTGTTTTTGCTGTCTGGTTACTGGTTGGCACAGCTAAGACTAGTTTTTTAAAGTGATCTGTTATCACTAATACATTTGCTACTCCTCCTTTAGATGGTTCTAATGTGAGGTAATCCATACACACGAGTTCCAGTGGGTAACTTGTTACTATATTAACCAAAGGAGCCCTTGTGTTGGTACTGGATTTTCTTCTCAAACATCCGTCGCAGTGTTTAATCCATTCCTCACAATCAATTGACATGCGTGGCCAGAAGAACCTTTCCCGAAGAAGTGATGTAGTTCTATCTCTGCCAGGGTGTCCTATATCGTTGTGTAGCCCTGTAAGTGATGTACTCCTATAGTGTTCTGGTAATACCAGTTTCTTTATCTTTTCAACTGTACCGTAAACTTCACTACCGCTCATGAACTGTCTCAATCAAACCGAGACTGCAATATTTCGTATGTGTCGTTTTCGGCCGTTTCCAAAGGTCCATTATCATACTCTTCTCTGTATAATACGCCTCTAATTAATTTAAAATGTTCGAAGTTCTTTTTCATGATTGAATGTTCCTTGGTATAATATTCTATGTGTGGTAATCTCTTGCCTCTAACTGCGTTCATCCATATTCCTATAACCAAATATTCTCTCTGATGTTTCCTAAGTTCCCGAAGTTCTATTTGCGACATTGATTGACCTGGGCTATCCGTGACCTCAACTATGTTTATGGATGGAGCTGGTAATACCTGTAATGTAAATTGACCCTCATGAGTCATATAGTCTTTATTGAAGCATTGTCTATTTTGGCCGAGTCAGTGTCAAACGTCTCATTCGGGAACCTTAACTCGTCAGCATCCTTGTTGTTATGGCCCCGGCGATAAACAATACCAAAGTCATATGCTGAAAGTGCAGACACCCATCCAGTAGGTCTAACCAGTAGCGTCTAACTTTGCCGAGGTAAGTATATAGGTCAGTGGGTTCTTGTCTGTGAAGATAGTAAACTTGGTCCTGTTAAGTAATCTGAGAACTTTTCCGTAACAGACCATTTCAAAGCTAAGAATTCCTGTTTGAATGTTGAGTAGTTGCGCTCTGATTGAGTAAGGCTTCTACTAGTAAATGATATGACTTTGTTTATATTTCCCTGTTTCTGATAAAGTACAGCGCCAAGTCCTGTTGCAAAAGCATCCAAGTTCAAATGGTAAACTGAAGTCTGGTTAAGCCAATACTGGAGAAGAAGTTAATATATCCTTGAGATGGTCGAAAGTTGTTGCCAAATAAAAGATTTGGATCCTGTCTTCTGTCCTTTATTGGTAATAGTAGGTTGAAGTATTTTGTTCAAAAGGCGCACAATTTTAGAAAAATCCTTTACAAAACGACGATAATATCCTGCAAAAGCTAGGAAAGATCTAAGTTCATCACTGTTTGAAGGAATGGGCCAGTTCTTAACTTAGTTGATTTTATCAGGGTCAGTTTCCTCTTCATTTTTAGAAACAATATGCCCCAAAAATTTGACATTTTTCTGAAGAAATAAACATTTTTCAGCTGACAGTTTGAGGTTACGCTCATGTAAACGTGTTAAAACGATATCTAGTATTTCTAAATGTTGGTCGAAACTGTCCGAAACTATAATAAGATCATCCAGATAGATCACACAAATTTTCATATTGAGGTCGCCTAAGCATTCCTCCATGACCCGTTGATAGGTAGCCGGCGAGTTTGGAAGTCCAAACGGCATTTTTTCATACTCAAAAAATGCTAAGGGCCATACCGTAAAGGCTGTACACTCTTTGTGGGACTCTTCTATTTCAATCTGATGATACCCACTCTTCATATCAATGACACTGAAACGTTTTGAACCATGTAGGCAATCAAATATCTCTTCCATACGTGGGAGCGCATACGCAACTTTTACAGTGCGTTTATTAAGCATACGATAATCTATGCACATCCTGAGCTTACCATTCTTTACTCGAACTAACACAATGTTCAAGGCCCATGGGCCTTTGATATCCGAATAACCCCTGCAGCAAGTAATTGTTCTAAGTGGCTATTGACTTCATCTGTCATAACTGGGGGAATTCTCCTATGCCTCTGTTTAAATGATATTTCATCAATTAATTCTATCCCGTGTTTTATGATGTCACATTGACCTATATCTGTATCATCTTTGTAATAAATTTCTCTATATTTGTATAAAAGATCTCTAATTTTAATATTCTGTTCTTCTGTCAAGTCCGATTCTATGTGTACATCATCTAAAATATCTGGCGTGTGGCCATTCTCATTTTTGTTGAACACAGATTGATCCACAGTCACAGGTTGAAGCTCGCAAATGATTTCTTTTGGTGCCACTGTAATAGTGTTTGTGGTCATGTTTGTAAGATTGACAAGTACATCTCCGTTGTGTCTGTATTTGTAATGTATAACGGAATATGTAATATCTACATATTCCGGTAATGACGAATCTTCACATTCCTGCATGATAGCACACGTTGGACTACTGTCAATTTCCTTGTCAGTGTAGCAACAAATATTGACCGACTGATTCGGACCAATAACATTTTTTGAAGTTTCAGCGCTTCGCACAGCTATCCATCCTAATTTTTCTTAAGTTCCGTTGCCCTAATATGTATGCACCTAAATGCTAAATACCAGGGCGTATGAAGTTTAGCTGTTTTCAGAAATTGAACACCGAAGTGTTCCTTACAAGATGACATTAACTCTTGAAGTATGTTGGTTCCAATTAAAACAGGCACCTTAGTATTATAAGTAGTGTCTGGACCAACAAGAAATAAACAATGTAGCTCCTTACTATCTGGAACTCCAACTGAAGACAATGAAGCTTCTACATAACCTAAATATGGTAAAGTATTACCATCAGCGCATTCAATATGCAAAATGTTGGTGACCGGTTGTTATTCTAAGTCAGGTAAATGAAATACATGAACCTGTGTCGACCAATGCTGAAGTTTCAAAATTATTTATGAGTACAACAGCCTCATTAGATTGACCTATGAGAGATGGACCATTTTTATCCAATTTGTTTGTGCTGCCATCAGGTCCCGCCATGGAAGCACTTACAGGTTTCCCTGATTTTGGCAATATTTCGCAATGTGACCTGGCTGCTTACTCTTGAAGCAAGTCCTTGTGTCCTGGTAACCTTGTACTGGGTTAGAATTAACTGGCCTAAACGTATTGGTTCTTGTTGGTCGGGTAAAGTTGTGTTGTCCTCGACCTCTACCTCTGGCATTTCCTCTATAACCGCCCGACCCCTGTGCTGATAAGGTCTAGCATATCTTGGAGCATATGCTGGCTGATTATTAAAATTTTCCTGAATTTGTTCCATACGTTCGTTAAGTTTTTTCAGGAGTTCCTTTACCTCACTCATATCCGACTTGTCTTCCTGTTTTGTTTCTGCTTGACATTT
The DNA here is from genome assembly GCA_037043455.1 of Cyrtodaria siliqua. NCBI lineage: Eukaryota > Metazoa > Mollusca > Bivalvia > Adapedonta > Hiatellidae > Cyrtodaria > Cyrtodaria siliqua. The sequence continues at coordinate 387,442 of JAWPHD010000386.1, read as the reverse complement.
GGTATTAGTAGATTCCTTGGTTTGTTCATGTTGTTGTTGTAGTGAAGTTTCAATTTTTCTAAGTTCTATTTTGAAAAGGTCATAATCCTTGAAGACATCAAATTTAAAATTAGCCATCTGCTTGAGGTTATTCTGATGACGTACGGCTTGCGCAAAAATTTCTTCTACTCGTGGAGCATAGCTGGCAACGGTTTCATTTGGGATTTGGCTACATGCATACACTTTACGAAGTATTGTTTCTCCAGTGTCCACCATAGAGTATGTAGCTCTGATGACAAATGAGGCATTTCACCTCATATTCCCAGGTGGGAAAAGTTACCTCCCTCTTTCCTGGCACGCCATAAAATATGGATATTGTAGGCGGATTCGTCGATTTGGGTGCGGTCTCTGTATTTTGGTCCACTGCCGTCGCATAATATTTCATTAAGTGCTCCAAGTCCTCCGCAGAATCTAATTTTGTTGGTTGAACTTTCAGATATTTAAATATCTCGAGCAACTTCATATCCTGCTCTGTTATTTCACCTCGAGCAACTTCATATCCTGCTCTGTTATTTCACCTTTGGGTGGCTATCCTCCTTCAGCCCCCTTTGGTTTTCTACTTTCTCCGTCGTGTGACATCTTGAATTAATAATGAACACAATAATCACTACTTTAGTTGTGAATGTTTCAATATAACGTTAAAGTGTCACTAACGTTACTTTCACAATAATTTCTGAGGAAATGTTTCAAACGTCACTTTTGCAGTTAACTAGTATATTTATTTAAACGTCACTATCACAGTTAACTATTATATTTATTTAGACGTCACTATCGCAGTTAACTATTACCACCGAAATAGTTTACAATTCACTAAATCACTATTACAATGAATAAATTCTGTAAATTCTTCAAATAAGTCACTTTTCCACTAAATGTAGATAATTCACAAATGCAATAATACTATTTCATATATAGTTCATTTATGCACTAAGAATATATCAGTATGAATCACTAGTCACTTTATGTTCAATAATTCGGTATAGCACTGGTCTTTTCCAATAGAGCACTATTATACTAGCACTTCTGCACCGTAAACACTATAGCACTTAGTTCATGTCACTTGTCATTAATATCTAACCTAGTTCACTTTTGCACTAATGTGTGCTATAACTAATTAATTTAGCATTGTACTAACTCAACAATCAATCACGTATAAGACCAATAACCAGTAACACCAGTTATTCCAGTAATACCAGTAATGATCAAACTCAATGTCCTTGCAATGTCTTGATTTATACTTTGTATGTTTTTGCTACTTGCACTTTTAAGTAACAATGTCCTCTTCAATACCAGTTAACCTACTCTTATTTAAATAATCATACTTTCCGCTGAAATTAACTATAGTGTGAAGAAAGCCAAATTAATTTCGATCAAACTGTATATATATATTTTTTAAAATAAATTTACAATTAATTTTATTAATTTAACTTTGACTGTAAAATAGATTTTTTATAGTCAGTATTATTGGAGAGCAATGTTATAACAACACATAAAATATTTTGTAAACTTTAATAGATTTGGCAAATACTGAGCATGGCATGGATTGATAAACAAGCCCCAATCATGGGGCTTAACAATTGGGCTGCCGGTAAGCACAAAAGACCATTATGGCAAGCCCTTACAGTAGAAAGCATTAAGTAATAAAGCAAATTGAATATTACAATATTAAGGACATAAATACGTTTGCACCAAATTAAATATTCATTATGAAAGCAACTTTTCTGATAAGCATTTAAGCAAGTGTTGAAAGCACGGTTGATATTCAAGCATAATTACAAGTGCACCGAATTCAATCAATTCAAATGCTTTTTAGCAATTCGTACGGACAGCAAATTTGTATATAATTTATGTTTAGATTACAATTCAGTCTGTGGGTATACAGGAGCTGAATAAAGTTAAACTGAAACTTATATGTCCTTCCTTTCACACCTTCGCTGCCCGCCATATGGATGGGCGCCCGGACATTCCCATCATGGAGTGTCCAGGCTCCTATCCACCGCCAAAAACGGAGAAAACATTTTTATTTTTGGCAGCAGCGAAGAGTGCGTATCAAAAGCAAAATATCCAAATGCCACGCCCAAAACAGAAACGGTGCCAAAAAAAGTATATATTTCCTAAGCACTGCTCACTTTTAATGAAACATTAAAATCAAGCCAGAAACTGGTTAAGAAACAAGTTGTTCCCCACATTTGATAAATGAACACCATCCGCTTCAAGACAGGTATCATCAGCCTGAATGCCATCGTATAGCAGATAATGGCCCCCATTATCTATTATCGCCTTAGCAGAATAACTGTTTAGCCTCTTTCTGGCCCTTTCCATTGCAAATGGGTGGTTAGGCTAACGCCATGAAAGCCTAGGATGAATGTGAGACCAAATACGACCACATTATGTAAATTGACCCTAAAAATTCGGTCAGAAGCTTAACATGCTTTCTAAGAACCTTTAATAGGTATTTCTCTAAATCAATTCCACAGGACCACATGAGTTGATGCATCAGACATTGACAAAATAAATAAATGTCAGAAAAATATCCAGTATGTAATGGTTGGAGGAAGATTGTAACCTTTAATGTGTGGGGCCAAACACAAATTGACTGTTAAACGTTTCGAAGCTGTCATAAATTAGCATCAGAAATATAAATAATATGAAGTGTAACTTGTACATGTTACTCAGTTTCAGACCTTGAACATTGTATGATTTCTGATTAAGGATGTATCCTTTCCTCCTGTTTCGTGTGCCACTATTATTTCATTTCAGTCAGCAATCAACTGATCAACATTTGTTCGTATATAATATGCACATTTTCCCAATTGTATTAACTTTTGCCTCCTTGATAATCAAGTTTATGTCTATTGTAAACAGGTCTTTAACTGCATTGTTACCTAGACTTTTGTATCAATCATCATCATCAGAGGCCTAAGTAATTGATGAACAGTTATTCAATCAATCGGTACATGCATGTGTACAAGCCATAAATAGTAACTCTGAATTGATGTCATTGCTCCACTGTTTTATCAGCCACACTAGAAATAACAAGTATTTGCATAACGATATATGACTTAAAATTACTCAGTAAGTGGAAAACCCAGTAAGTGTTCAATAATTTAAATTTGAATAATCAAATTTGTATGCCTTTTTAACCTCAAATATACAGTATATTAATAATTCCCTATTAAATAAATTAATTAAATATCAAATTTATTTATTTTTTTCAAAATGCTTTGTTCTTTTCGTTGGAAAGTATATGTCAATTTATCTCTGACACCTGTATGCAATCACCAATGTGTATAATATATTCAAGAATAACTATTAGCTCACCTGTTCATGTAATAAACCAATCTAATTTCTGTAACTATAAATAGTAAACCAGTCTATATATAACACAAGTTCAATAATTCTTTCCGGAAGAGAAGACGCCGCGAAAGTATGGTACCATATATTACGACACGAAATTATAACCTACAATCAAAAAATAAAAAAATAAAAATCAATCAAACTAAGTGGCCACATAACTAAGTGTTCACTCAACTAAGGGGTCACTCAACACAGGGTAACCTCAACTCAAAACTCAAGTCATAAGTATCAAGTTCTCAAATACCAGATTCCAGTCTAATTCAAAAGTTACAATATGTGTTTCAAATAACATATCACCGAGCTCAGTTATAAATGTTGAAATCAATTGAAATTTAGTTTCAATACATTTCTGTCATAACCCAGCCAATTCTGATGTATTGAAAATGTTCAATGTTCAGAAGTGGGTAACTTCTGTTAAAATTTCAACCAACTTGTTTTCCAACTTAGGGTACACAGTACCTACAGTCTGCATGCTATTTTAAATTTAATTTATCTATTAACCCTGAAATAAAATGTGTATCAAAGCTAAACAATCAAAATTATTAAATCTGCTTTACCTGAAAATCAAAACCTGCCAGGCAATTGTCATATAAGTAGGTCAAACTTTCAGTCAAAGGTTGTGAGAATGTAATACTATTTTCCAATATTGACCGAGAAACCTCCGAAACCGACCAATCAGACAACACCGTAGTATAGAGTATGCAAATGACCCTAGTGATGTCACAAATTGGACCAATGAAATCTACAATTGTTTACTATGACCCAAATCCATGAATAAAATCATACAATGTGGGAAAACACAACACAATGGAATGTTTAATCAGCTGTTCCACAAATATGGCAGCCAAATAAGTAAACAAACGATTCCACAGACACTGTCAGTTTTAGTTAAAGATATGAAAAGTAATGAGAAATAGTTTAAGAGGATATTAATTAATAAAGAGCATGCAATACCTTCAGCAGTATTAAATAAGTGATTGAGTTTGATTGATCTCTCTCTAAATAAATTTTGTCCGATCTTTTTATATTTCTTTCTAGCTCATATAATATCACTCTAAACTTAGATATTGGCCACTTACATAGATTAATTGTTAACAAACCTGGTTTATTATCAAATATTACCTTGGTTTATAGTCAAAGCTTGGGAAATCTTATATTTCTGGACTTTTTAAAGGCTGTTTCTATAAAGTATGTATTGTATTTAACAAAGTTTACTCTAAATAATCCAAAAGATGTGGCCAATACCAAAATAAGTTTTTACTCACCACCCGTTGATCTTTATTATTACCATCACTATGCACAGAGTTCACTTAAATGTCCTAGTAATAAACACTAGTGTCACTTTTCAATAAAATTGATTAAAATATGTCCATTATAGTATTTAAATAAAAACATAATTAAAAATATGTGTCCATCAGTCATTTAAACACGTCACGATTGTCACTCCTTCCCGGGCTGAAATTCTGTCCTCGGAATGTACTGCCACGCTGTGTATTGTAACATTTTCCGCTCTCCTAACCGATTCTGACTACCAGAAACGACATCAGACACTGGTCCTATCCTAACAACGCATCGAAACGCATGAGTTCCAATAATCCCTCCGTGCAACTTAGTCTATCCAGAAATATGTACTTGATCAGACTCTTGTCCAACCAATGCTTGAATGAGGTACTTCCATTTAACTGGCTTTAAATTCTCTGTATAGTCCATCGTCATAGTCATTATCCTTTGGGCGCCATATGTAATCTGGCGGTATTTTACATGTACCATGCAGATCCCATAACTAACTCAGTCAAGAGTCAAACACGAGAGCACTGTTCATGACTTTTATTCATATGAAGGTGTAGGTTCAATAACAATAGATATATATATTGTACTGTATGGAGAACCCGAAAGAAACGAATGAATCTGAAATTAGCAAATAAAGTATTCTAAATACTCTGTTACAACTATTGTAAATCACTTTATAATAATATTTAGAATATATGCATATATATTATCATGAACCTAAATAAACATATACACATATAATAATAAAAAGTAAGTAATCACAGCTTTACATATTTCTCTTAGAATAATAAGATTTCTCTTGGTGCGTGGTGGATTTTATAACATATAAAATAAAGCTTAATATCTTACTGATAAATACATAGATTTTTATGACAATATTGAATTGTTTATAAAAAATAACAACTTACAATATTTGTAGAATAATATTCCTCTCTCCTGGTTCGCTGATGTTAGAAACGTGCTGAAATCCAAACCACCTGATATTCATGCATTTGTTAACCAGAAAAGTATGACAGATCTGTGGAACGTTCAAACCAGAAAACAACCGCTACATTTGAAAACACGACCGAAAACAAATCCAGAAATGCAACATTTTAAAAGCATCTCAAATACCAATCGAAACACAGCACAGCATACTCACCTAATGAGGATTCCATTTCAATCCAAACTAACCATTTGACCACTCAAAAATTGTACATTTATGAAACAGAAGAGAAAACCATCCTCTGTCCGTGAAAGAATAAAATTGACTGCCAAGATAAACGCAATCAACCAATGAGAACACAGTAATTTCCCGCCTAATAAAAACAACTCACTCAGATCAAGGGAGACAACAACATGAAGAGGATGAAACCCAAGACTGACAAATTACTCTCCCTTGAAACCTATGAAAAGCAATGATTGTAATGAAATGATTGAAACAATATTAAAAGCATTTTTAACCAAAAAAGACCCGGTTACAACTAGCGCGCACACACAAACTCATCAAGCTCTAAATAACAATAAATACTGAAAAGGTGATCCCCTGGAAGCAACAAACACAACCACGAGAGAAAATTAGCAGACTCGGTTTTATTGAGCCAGTTCATGAGAGGTAATTATAAGATGCAACACCTCTCACGCCTCCTAGCACCGGCATAAGCGATATTCTACTTTAAAGCAACACAGAATGGGCTTGATGATCCAAAAGGACCAGTAAATAATAACACAACGGATTTGTAGTCGGGGCGACTTTTTACGGCCGCCACACAACACTAAACAAACGCTAGTAGGAATGTCAATAAATACTGAAAAGGTGATCCCCAGGAAGCAACAAACACAAACAAGAGAGAAAAGTAGCAGACTCGGTTTTATTGAGCCTGTTCATGACAGGTAATTATAAGATGCAACACCTCTCACTCCTCCTAGCACCGGCTTAAGCGATATTCTACTTTAAAGCAACACAGTCGAGATATGATTGTTTTGAGCAAAGTATTACTTTCATATTGATAACATACAGAATTACACAAAGCAATGTTAATTTACAAGTGCGACAAGATTGACCATATATTTGTTGACCCATCTTGAGTTGCGTTGAAACATGTTAAGTTATTTTGCCTCATAATAAATGGTAGTTAGTACACTAGTTTCTCAGGTAGCGTTATAGTTCAGTGGATAGTGTATCTGACTTGAAATCAGAAGGTCGTGTGTTCTAGCCATGAAAGAGGCTAACTTGTATTTCTGTAGAAATTACTATTACCTATAGGTACGATGTGCACCGGTCGATGTCTATACAATAAATGATTTATTGCGCTATATTTGCTCGGTATATACCCGATTTCGACATGACAGGGTGAACATAAAGTTACAAATAAGGACAATCCTACAAATCGATTGATATAGGGACTGTATAGCTTTAAGCAATTAGCTTTACATGTACATGGTCCTAACTAAGATTGCATGAGGCGTCCAAACAGTGGCCATCTTTGTTCACACATATTCGTATAGAAAATTGTGTGATCACCACTTCTATACAACTTTTATTCCGGTGTTCAAGACGTTTCACAGGAACAGTTCAGGTGATCTTCATTTCATTAGTTTTATCCTAAGCAAGCCCTTGCTTTGTCACTGGTATTGAAAATTTTACATACCCGTCAATTCCGCCTGGAGCTATGAATTGTTGTGAAATAGAAAATATTCAGGTTCATTTGTTTAATACACTGATCTTTGTAAAACAAGATTATTATGGAGTTTTCTGATGCAAGAATTATTCTCACTGGAATAAAAATAAAAAAGACATTAAAAGAATTAAAGCAAAAATCAAGATTTGGGATTTGACACGTCAAGAACAGGGAAATGGACCACCGCTAGTGTCAGGCGACAAACGTGCTTGAATTAATGTGAGATGTTAACTACCAGAAACCCTGATTTAGAAGAGCATGCGTATTTAGTGGCTAATTCATTGCAAATAAATATAATTCTATTCACTTATTCTAAGTTATGTCATTAGGAGATATGAAGTGTAACAATTTAATGAATGTATTACTACAAATCACTATACACTACTCAACTTTTATAATCGGTCACTTTTCAAAGAATTATATCTTTTATAATAATTCATATTTTCATTTGAAATTTTAACTGGCGTCGCTTAACAAATATCGCTAGCGATTTATAAAACTTAATCTGCCTTGATTGGACTAAAACCTTGTTGATAAACTTTATAAAATATTGGTATGTGTTTCGGTGAGTTGCAGTTTTTAGTATTCGTGTTATTTTCAAAAAAAACTGGATGACAGATTATAAAAGTTGAGTAGTGTATTATTTGGCACTCAACAATTCATTGTTTTAATACACATAACTTTCTACTTATTTAACACATGCCGGTGCCTTTCGAGACTTTATTAAATTATAATTCTAATTGATGTGTTTAATTTCTTTTTAAAGGTTTGATATCAAAAACGACAGCTAAAACTGTTTCGGACTATTCAAATTACTTCTCGGAACTCTCGCGTCGATTATCTAAAGATAACCTGAATGTGAAAACATCAAGTACAAAGATAACAGGCAAGTATTTCCGTTTATTTTTAAATAGTGCTATTAATATAGTGGTAACACTGACTACACATCAGTATCAGTATCAGTACAGTTATAGTGGTAACACTGACTACACATCCATATCAGTATCAGTACAGTTATTGTGGTAACACTGACTACACATCAGTATTAGTACAGTTATTGTGGTAACACTGACTACACATCCGTATCAGTATCAGAACAGTTATTGTGGTAACACTGACGACACATCAGTATCAGTACACTTATTGTGGCAACAATGACTACACATCCGTATCAGTATCAGTACAGTTACTGTGGTAACACTGACTACACATCCGTATCAGTATCAGTACAGTTATTGTGGTAACACTAACTACACATCCGTATCAGTACATCTATTGTGGTAACACAGACTACATATCCGTATCAGTACAGTTATTGTGGTAACACTGACTACATATCAGTATCAGTACAGTTATTGTGGCAACACTGACTACCCATCCGTATCAGTATCAGTACAGTTACTGTTGTTACACAGACTACACATCAGTATCAGTATCAGTACAGTTTTTATGGTAACACTGAATACACATCAGTAGGAGTACAGTTATTGTGGTAACACTGACTACACATCTGGATCAGTATCAGTACAGTTATTGTGGTAACACTGACTACACATCAGTTTCAGTATCAGTACAGTGATTGTGGTAACACTGACTACACATCAGTATCAGTAGCAGTACAGTTATTGTGGTAACGCTGACTACACATCAGTATCAATATCAGAACATTTATTGTGGTAACACTGACTACACATCAGTATCAGTACAGTTATTGTGGTAACACTGACTACACATCAGTATCAATAGCAGTACAGTTATTGTGGTAACACTGACTACACGTCAGTATCAGTATCAGTACGGTTATTGTGGTAACACTGACTACACGTCCGTATCAGTATCAGTATAGTTATTGTGGTAACACTGACTACACGTCCGTATCAGTATCAGTATAGTCATTGTGGTAAGACTGACTACACAGTAGTATCAGTAGCAGTATAGTCATTGTGGTAACACAGACTACATGTCCGTATCAGTATCAGTACAGTTATTGTGGTAACACTGACTACACGTACGTATCAGTATCAGTATAGTCATTGTGGTAACACTGACTACACAGTAGTATCAGTAGCAGTAAATTTATTGTGGTAACACTGACTACACATCCGTATAAGTATAAGTAAATTTATTGTGGTAACACTTTCTACACATTCGTATGAGTATCAGTACAGTTATTGTGGTAACACTGACTACACATCAGTATCAGTGCAAGTTATTGTGGTAACCCTGACTACACATCAGTATCAATAGCAGTACAGTTATTGTGGTAACACTGACTACACGTCCGTATCAGTATCAGTACAGTTATTTTGGTAACACTGACTACACGTCCGTATCAGTATCAGTATAGTTATTGTGGTAACACTGACTACACGTCCGTATCAGTATCAGTACAGTTATTGTGGTAACACTGACTACACGTCCGTATCAGTATCAGTATAGTTATTGTGGTAACACTGACTACACGTCCGTATCAGTATCAGTACAGTTATTTTGGTTATCACTGACTACACGTCCGTATCAGTATCAGTATAGTTATTGTGGTAACACTGACTACACTTCAGTAGCAGTAGCAGTACATTTATTGTGGTAACACTGTCTACACATCCATATAAGTATAAGTACATTTATTGTGGTAACACTTTCTATACATCGGTATGAGTATCAGTACAGTTATTGTGGTAACACTGACTACACATCCGTATCAGTAGCAGTACCGTCATCGTGGTAACACTGACTACACATCAGTATCAGTATTAGTACAGTTATTGTGATAAAACTGACTACACTTCAGTATCAGTAGCAGTACATTTATTGTGGTAACACTGTCTACACATCCGTATCAGTATCAGTACAGTTATTTTGGTAACACTGACTACACGTCCGTATCAGTATCAGTATCAGTATAGTTATTGTGGTAACACTGACTACACGTCCGTATCAGTATCAGTACAGTTATTGTGGTAACACTGACTACACGTCCGTATCAGTATCAGTATAGTTATTGTGGTAACACTGACTACACGTCCGTATCAGTATCAGTACAGTTATTTTGGTAACACTGACTACACGTCCGTATCAGTATCAGTATAGTTATTGTGGTAACACTGACTACACTTCAGTTTCAGTAGCAGTACATTTATTGTGGTAACACTGTCTACACATCCATATAAGTATAAGTACATTTATTGTGGTAACACTTTCTATACATCGGTATGAGTATCAGTACAGTTATTGTGGTAACACTGACTACACATCCGTATCAGTAGCAGTACCGTCATCGTGGTAACACTGACTACACATCAGTATCAGTATTAGTACAGTTATTGTGATAAAACTGACTACACACCAGTATCAGTACAGTTATTGTGGTAACACTGACTACACATCCGTATCAGTGTCAGTATAGTTATTGTGGTAACACTGACTACACATCAGTATCAGTAGCAGTACAGTTATTGTGGTAAGATTGACTACACATCAGTATCAGTAGCAGTACAGTTATTGAGGTAACACTGACAACACATCAGTATCAGTACAGTTATTGTGGCAACACTGACTACACATCCGTATCAGTAGCAGTACAGTTATTGTGTTAAAACTGACTACACATCAGTATGAGTAGCAGTACAGTTATTGTGGTAACACTGACTACACATCCGTATCAGTAGCAGTACAGTTATTGTGGTACCACAGACTACACATCCGTATCAGTATCAGTACATTTATTGTGGTAACACTGACTACACGTCCATATCAGAAGCAGTACAGATATTGTGGTAACACTGACTACACATCGGTATCAGTAGCAGTACAGTTATTGTGGTAAGACTGACTACACATCAGTATCAGTACAGTTATTGTGATAACACTGAATACACATCAGTATCAGTAGCAGTACAGTTATTGTGGTAACACTGACTACACATCAGTATCAGTACAGTTATTGTAGTAACACTGACTACACATCCGTATCAGTACAGTTATTCCAACCTCTTGAACATACCTCTGTTTAACGTTATTTCATTGGATTAAACACGTGACATCGTTTTCAAAAAATTAACTCTTCTATATCGTTTGGAATCTACAGGTTGGAATTTTTAAGGACTAATGTTGTTTTATGAAGATTAAGTATGCATTCCCGCACTCATTTAAGTTCTTCGAATTTTGTTAAATGTGTAGGTTTTTCAGCAAAGTTTACACGTACACTGAAAATAAATCATATAATAAATCATAAAACAATTTAGTCTAATCCAACATTGACAAAATTAGTCTGATGCATAGCAAGAATCTGTCATCGCCTTTCGTTACTATTGTTCTTGTTATATGTATTTATAACTTAATTTAACCTTATTGCATATAGGTGACTTCAGTGCTTCGACACTATGGGACAATCTTGCCTGGCCAGATCTTCCTAGGAATGACAATCCATTGGAACCTACGTATACCAATGCAGATTATATACATAAACTTAATCCAGATACTAGAATAATAGTGTTACTGAGAGATCCCGTTTCCAGGTGCGTATATGCCGTTGCTATGTGTGTATAGTTGTTAAAAATACGATCCTCCACTTTTCATTGGCTCTGGCTAGGTGCGTATATGTCGTTTCTAGGTGTTCACTGCATTAAAACTACGATCCTGCACATTTCGTTATCTCCAGTTAGGTGCGTATATGCCGTTCCTAGGTGTCCATTGCATTAAAAGTACGAACATGCCGCTTTCATTGTTTCCGACTAGCTGCGTATATGCCGTTCCTAGGTGTTCTGTGTCATTAAAGTACGATCCTGCACATTTCAATGCCTCCAGCTAGGTGCATATATGCCGTTCCTAGGTGTTCATTGCGTTAAAAGTACGATCCTGCACCTTTCATCGACTCCGGCTAGGTGCGTATATGCCGTTCCTAGGTGTTTAGAGTCATTAAAGGTACGAACCTGCAGCTTTCATTGTCTCCGGCTAGGTGCGTATATGAACTTCCTAGGTGTTTAGTGTCATTAAATGTACGATCCTGCACATTTCATTGTCTCCAGCTAGGTGCGTATATGCCGTTACTAGGTGTTCTGTGTCATTAAACGTACGATCCTGCACATTTCATTGTCTCCAGCTAGGTGCGTATATGCTGTTCCAAGGTATTCTGTGTCATTAAAATTACAAAACTGCAGCTTTCATTGTCTCCAGCTAGGTGCGTATATGCCGTTCCTAGGTGATCATAGCATTAAAAGTACGATCCTTCACCTTTCATTGTCTCCGGCTAGGTGTCCATTGCATTAAAAGTACGAACCTGCCGCTTTCATTGTCTTCGGCTAGGTGCGTATATGCCGTTCCTAGGTGTGCATTGTATTAAAAGTACGATCCTGCACCTTTCATTGTTTCCGGCTAGGTGCGCATAAGCCGTTCATAGATGTTCATTGCATGAAAAGTACGATCCTGTACCTTCCATTGTCTCCTGCTAGGTGCGTATATGCCGTTCCTAGGTGTCCATTGCATTAAAAGTACCAACCTGTACCTTTAATTGTCTCCGGCTAGGTGCGTATATGCCGTTCCTAGGTGTTCAGTGTCATTAAAAGTACGTACCTGCAGCTTTCATTGTCTCCGGCTAGGTGCGTATGTGCCGTTCTTATGTGTCCATTGCATTAAAAGTACGAACCTGCACCTGTCATTGTCTCCGGCTAGGTGCGTATATGCCGTTCATAGGTGTTCCTTGCATTAAAAGTACGAACTTGCACCTTTCATTGTCTCCGGCTAGGTGCGTATATGCCTTTCCTAGGTGTTCATTGCATTAAAATTACAATCCTGCAGCTTTCGTTGACTCCGGCTAGGTGCATATATGCCGTTCCTAGGTGTCCATTGCATTAAAAGTACAAACCTGCACCTTTCATTGTCTCCGGCTAGGTGCGTATATGCCGTTCCTATGTGTTCATTGCATTAAAATTACGATCCTGCACATATCATTGTCTCCGGCTAGGTGCGTATATGCCGTTCCTAGGTGTTCATTGCATTAAAAATACGATCCTGCGCCTTTCATTGTCTCCGGCTAGGTGCGTATATGCCATTCTTAGGTGTTTATTGTCATTAAAAGTACGAACCTGCACCTTTCATTGTCTCCGGCTAGGTGCCTATATGTCGTTCTTTGGTGTTCATGGCATTAAAAGTACGATCCTGCGCCTTTCATTGTCTCCGGCTAGGTGCGTTTATGCCATTCTTAGGTGTTTATTGTCATTAAAAGTACGAACCTGCACCATTCATTGTCTCCGGCTAGGTGCGTATATGCCGTTCCTAGGTGTTCATTGCATTAAAAGTACGAACCTGCGCCTTTCATTGTCTCGGGCTATGTGCGTATATGCCGTTCCTAGGTGTCCATTGCATTAAAAGTACGAACCTGCACCTGTCATTGTCTCCGGCTAGGTGCATATATGCCTTTCATAGGTGTTCATTGCATTAAAAGTACGAACTTGCACCTTACATTGTCTCCGGCTAGGTGCGTATATGCCTTTCCTAGGTGTTCATTGCATTACAATTACGATCCTGCAGATTTCGTTGACTCCGGCTAGGTGCGTATATGCCGTTCCTAGGTGTCCATTGCATTAAAAGTACGAACCTGCACCTTTCATTGTCTCCGGCTAGGTGCGTATATGCCGTTCATAGGTGTTCATTGCATTAAAAGTACTAACCTGCACCTTGCATTGTCTCCGGCTAGGTGCGTTTATGCCTATCCTATGTGTTCATTGCATTAAAAGTACGATCCTGCACCTTTCATTGTCTCCGGCTAGGTGCGTATATGCCGTTTCTAGGTGTTCATTGCATTAAAAATACGATCCTGCGCCTTTCATTGTCTCCGGCTAGGTGCGTATATGCCATTCTTAGGTGTTTATTGTCGTTAAATGTACGAACCTGCACCTTTCATTGTCTCCGGCTAGGTGCCTATATGTCGTTCCTAGGTGTTCATTGCATTAAAAGTACGATCCTGCGCCTTTCATTGTCTCCGGCTAGGTGCGTATATGCCGTTCCTAGGTGTCCATTGCATTAAAAGTACAAACATGCACCTTTCATTGTCTCCGGCTAGGTGCGTATATGCCGTTCTTAGGTGTTTAGTTTCATTAAAAGTACGATCCAGCACCTTTCATTGACTCCGGCTAGGTGCATATATGCCGTTCCTAGGTGTTCATTGCATTAAGACTACGATCCTGCACATTTCGTTATCTCCAGCTAGGTGCGTATATGCCGTTCCTAGCTGTTTAGCGTCATTAAAATTACGATCCTGCGCCTTTCATTGTCTCCGGCTAGGTGCGTATATGCCATTCTTAGGTGTTTATTGTCATTAAAAGTACGAACCTGCACCTTTCATTGTCTCCGGCTAGGTGCCTATATGTCGTTCTTTGGTGTTCATGGCATTAAAAGTACGATCCTGCGCCTTTCATTGTCTCCGGCTAGGTGCGTTTATGCCATTCTTAGGTGTTTATTGTCATTAAAAGTACGAACCTGCACCATTCATTGTCTCCGGCTAGGTGCGTATATGCCGTTCCTAGGTGTTCATTGCATTAAAAGTACGAACCTGCGCCTTTCATTGTCTCGGGCTATGTGCGTATATGCCGTTCCTAGGTGTCCATTGCATTAAAAGTACGAACCTGCACCTGTCATTGTCTCCGGCTAGGTGCATATATGCCTTTCATAGGTGTTCATTGCATTAAAAGTACGAACTTGCACCTTACATTGTCTCCGGCTAGGTGCGTATATGCCTTTCCTAGGTGTTCATTGCATTAAAACTACGATCCTGCACATTTCGTTATCTCCGGCTAGGTGCGTATATGCCGTTCCTAGGTGTTTAGCGTCATTAAAAGTACGAACCTGCACCTTTCATTGACTCCGGCTAGGTGCGTATATGCCCTTCCTAGGTGTCCATCGCATTAAAAGTACGAACCTGCAGCTTGCATTGTCTCCGGCTAGGTGCGTATATTCCGTTCCTAGGTGTTTAGTGTCATTAAAACTACGATCCTGCGAATTTCATTGTCTCTGGCTAGGTGCGTATATGCCGTTCCTAGGTGTTTAGTGTTATTAAAAGTACGAACCTGCAGCTTTCATTGTCTCCGGCTAGGTGCGTATATGCCGTTCCTAGGTATTCAGTGTCATTAAAGTACGAACCTGCACCTTTCATTGACTCCGGCTAGGTGCGTATATGCCGTTCCTAGGTGTCCTTGCATTAAAAGTACGAACCTGCACCTTTCATTGACTCCGGCTAGGTGCGTATATGCCGTTCCTAGGTGTTTAGTGTCATTAAAAGTACGAACCTGCACCTTTTATTATCATTGTCCTTATAAACGCAAGCACTTAAATGGTGTGTATGCGTCTGCATGTTAATTGAATGTGCTGGAATGCACTTGTCCGCACGTGTTTAAAACCTCCCTTTTAGGAAGTTTACTTATGTGTCTCTCAGTACATCTGGGCGCACCGTCATAGTTGGTTTGGAGGAAGTGACGACTTGGTTCACGAGTTTATCTCTGGTCGAGCCTCGAGGTAACCCGAAACAATTTTAAACTAGTGTACGACCTGTTTATTTATAAACCATTTAGTTTTTTAGTTATTTAGTATAATTGTAACTTACCAATTATTTATTAGAATATGGTCGGCTATGTACTTTCTCTGTCACGCGTTTGAATATAAACCGAACAGAGTGTTTCCAATATTTGCCAGTTATTAGTTGTTAATTTAGTCGTCCTTTCCAGATTCTATTCTGATTGTTAGTACGCCCTTATTCGAAATGGTCACCAACGCAGATATATAGACGAATCTTACTATAGCGATTTGAAAATATGTGTACGTCTGCATTTTCTTTCATTTCAGGTTGTATTCGGATTATTTGTATTTTACACCCGGTCACCGTGGTCAGCCAGCTTTGTTTCACAGATATGTAGTGGATGCTATCAGCATGTTTTCCAGATGTATGCAGATGTTTTCGCTACGAAGTTGCGTGTATAGCGACGAATTGATTATGCGTATGAAGGTAAATACAGACATTAAATATCCTTAAGTAAAATGACGCGTGGAAGCATTCGTAGTATCAGGAGTCTACGGTTAATACTAAAGAACTTCAGCTCAACAAAGCTAATATTTATGATAATGTCGCTTCTTATTTCGATTCACATCTCTCTATTGAATATGGAGCATTATGATATTAAAATCTAAGACAAGAAATATGATTTTAATTTTGATATTGTTAATTATCCCCACTTAGATGGGATGTTCCCTTAGCTACTTCTTATGTGGTCTATGCTTCTGAACTTATTCGTTTTTGCTAGAGCTTGTAGTCGAGTTTAGGTCTTTATTATTTGTAATCTTTGTTTTTAACCAAGAAGCTACTCCACCAGCACTACTATAAACTTCGAAAAATCTTTACAAAATTGTATTATCGTAAAAAATGAGAAAATGGTCCTATAGAAATCACAGCACCCAAACGCAATGGCATCGTAGATCCGCATTACACAAACAAAGAGCAAATTACCTTTATAATGGAAAGGACAATACACAACACAACACAACAGAAACAGTGGTGTAGACAGGGTTACTGACTTCGAACGGTCAGTAGGCAATATGGTCGTCCACTGGTTAGCTTAGAATCTCTTCAGCGCTCAAATTGACAAGACAGTGCAAATAAAAGTACATTCCATCAAACAATAAAGTCCACATCCAGAGAAATTAGGAAAGCATGTGTTTGTGATCTCACATGCCTTGCTTATTAAAAGTAGAATTCTTATTTTTTTTAATGCGTATTCTTGGTTCTTTTGGTTCTGTGAAGGCGGCATTTCCTGTTCGACTGTTATACCTGCTTTTACGCGCTTGTCTCGGTAACGAACATATTCGAGATCTTGAAATAAAATACAAAAATGAGAACAATTGTCCTATAGAAACCACAGCAATCAAACGCAATGGCATTATACGTCCGGACTGGACCACAAACCGAAAAAATAAGCATATTTAAAAAGTCAATAAGAAAGGACAATACAGAACACACATAAGAAAGGAAAATACAGAACACACAATTTGGAGCGGTCAGTAGGCAATACAATATGGCCTACAACTTATCTTAAATCGCTGTTATGTGTACACAACCTCGCTATTATCCTGTCTTCTACGTCCAAATTGACAAGACAGTGTAAATAAAAGTACATCCCTTCCAACGGAAATCTCTAACAATAAGGTCCACTTCCCAAAAATAGGCAAAAGATACATTTTAAATTTTGTTATGAAGCAAAATAAAATATATTTTTATAAACACTTCAATATGTATCTAGAATTGTACTGAAAAAATCATAGCAGCCAATAAGAAAATCAATCTTGGACATCAAAAATACCTGAGACGAAGTTAAATGCACCTACATCCCTTTGTCCGGGTTTCAGCAGGTCCAAAAACACGAAGTGCGTTGCAATACTAAGGAGTCAAAACCTTTACTGACGAGCTTCCAGACTTAATTTTGTCAATTTTTGCAGGAAACCCGTAAGAAACTTTTACCTTCCGAAGTTTATAGACCGTATCTCTATAACATACTGGTTGTTATATTCTTAGTCGCAGACATGTTTTAAGTTTGGTTTCGTCTTCTCTTTATAACATACAGGTTGTAATATTCTTAGTCGCAGACATGTTTTAAGTTTGGTATCGTCTTCTCTTTATAACATACAGGTTGTAATATTCTTAGTCGCAGACATGTTTTAAGTTTGGTATCGTCTTCTCTTTATAACATACAGGTTGTTATATTCTTAGTCGCAGACATGTTTTAAGTTTGGTATCGTCTTCTCTTTATAACATACAGGTTGTTATATTCTTAGACGCAGACATGTTTTAAGTTTGTTATCGTCTTCTCTTTATAACATACAGTTTGTAATATTCTTAGCCGCAGACATGTTTTAAGTTTGGTATCGTCTTCTCTTTATAACATACAGGTTGTAATATTCTTAGTCGCAGACATGTTTTAAGTTTGGTATCGTCTTCTCTTTATAACATAAAGGTTGTTATATTCTTAGTCGCAGACATGTTTTAAGTTTGGTATCGTCTTCTCTTTATAACATACAGGTTGTAATATTCTTAGTCGCAGACATGTTTTAAGTTTGGTATCGTCTTCTCTTTATATCATACAGGTTGTAATATTCTTAGTCGCAGACATGTTTTAAGTTTGGTATCGTCTTCTCTTTATAACATACAGGTTGTTATATTCTTAGTCGCAGACATGTTTTAAGTTTGGTATCGTCTTCTCTTTATAACATACAGGTTGTAATATTCTTAGTCGCAGACATGTTTTAAGTTTGGTATCGTCTTCTTTTTATAACATACAGTTTGTAATATTCTTAATCGCAGACATGTTTTAAGTTTGGTATCGTCTTCTCTTTATAACATACAGGTTGTAATATTCTTAGTCGCAGACATGTTTTAAGTCTGGTATCGTCTTCTCTCTATAACATACAGGTTGTAATATTCTTAGTCGCAGACATGTTTTAAGTTTGGTATCGTCTTCTTTTTATAACATACAGTTTGTAATATTCTTAATCGCAGACATGTTTTAAGTTTGGTATCGTCTTCTCTTTATAACATACAGGTTGTAATATTCTTAGTCGCAGACATGTTTTAAGTTTGGTATCGTCTTATCTTTATAACATACAGGTTGTAATATTCTTAGTCGCAGACATGTTTTAAGTTTGGTATCGTCTTCTCTTTATAACATACAGGTTGTAATATTCTTAGTCGCAGACATGTTTTAAGTTTGGTATCGTCTTCTCTTTATAACATACAGGTTGTAATATTCTTAGTCGCAGGCATGTTTTAAGTTTGGTATCGTCTTCTCTTTATAACATAAAGGTTGTTATATTCTTAGTCGCAGACATGTTTTCAGTTTGGTATCGTCTTTTCTTTATAACATAAAGGTTGTTATATTCTTAGTCGCAGACATGTTTTCAGTTTGGTATCGTCTTTTCTTTATAATATACAGGTTGTAATATTCTTAGTCGCAGACATGTTTTAAGTTTGGTATCGTCTTCTTTTTATAACATACAGTTTGTAATATTCTTAATCGCAGACATGTTTTAAGTTTGGTATCGTCTTCTCTTTATAACATACAGGTTGTTATATTCTTAGTCGCAGACATGTTTTAAGTTTGGTATCGTCTTATCTTTATAACATACAGGTTGTAATATTCTTAGTCGCAGACATGTTTTAATTTTGGTATCGTCTTCTCTTTATAACATACATGTTGTAATATTCTTAGTCGCAGACATGTTTTAAGTTCGGTATCGTCTTCTCTTTATAACATACAGGTTGTAATATTCTTAGTCGCAGACATGTTTTAAGTTTGGTATCGTCTTCTTTTTATAACATACAGTTTGTAATATTCTTAATCGCAGACATGTTTTAAGTTTGGTATCGTCTTCTCTTTATAACATACAGGTTGTAATATTCTAAGTCGCAGACATGTTTTAAGTCTGGTATCGTCTTCTCTCTATAACATACAGGTTGTATTATTCTTAGTCGCAGACATGTTTTAAGTTTGGTATCGTCTTCTCTTTATAACATACAGGTTGTAATATTCTTAGTCGCAGACATGTTTTAAGTCTGGTATCGTCTTCTCTCTATAACATACAGGTTGTAATATTCTTAGTCACAGACATGTTTTTAGTTTGGTATCGTCTTCTCTTTATAACATACAGTTTGTAATATTCTTAGTCGCAGACATGTTTTAAGTTTGGTATCGTCTTCTCTTTATAAAATACAGGTTGTTATATTCTTAGTCGCAGACATGTTTTAAGTTTGGTATCGTCTTCTCCTTACAACATACAGGTTGTTATATTCTTAGTCGCAGACATGTTTTAAGTTTGGTATCGTCTTCTCCTTATAACATACAGGTTGTTATATTCTTAGTCGCAGACATGTTTTAAGTTTGGTATCGTCTTCTCCTTATAACATACAGTTTGTAATATTCTTAGTCGCAGACATGTTCTAAGTTTGGTATCGTCTTCTCTTTATAACTGACAGTTTGTAATATATTTAGTCGCAGACATGTTTTAAGTTTGGTATCGTCTTCTCTTTATAACATACAGTTTGTAATATTCTTATTTGCAGACATGTTTTAAGTTTGGTATCGTCTTCTCTTTATAACATACAGGTTGTTATATTCTTAGTCGAAGACATGTTTTAAGTTTGGTATCGTCTTCTCCTTATAACATACAGGTTGTTATATTCTTAGTCGCAGACATGTTTTAAGTTTGGTATCGTCTTCTCCTTCTAACATACAGGTTGTTATATTCTTAGTCGCAGACATGTTTTAAGTTTGGTATCGTCTTCTCCTTATAACATACAGGTTGTTATATACTTAGTTGCAGACATGTTTTAAGTTTGGTATCGTCTTCTCCTTATAACATACAGGTTGTTATATTCTTAGTCGCAGACATGTTTTAAGTTTGGTATCGTCTTCTCTTTATAACATACAGGTTGTTATATTCTTAGTCGCAGACATGTTTTAAGTTTGGTATCGTCTTCTTCTTATAACATACAGGTTGTTATATTCTTAGTCGCAGACATGTTTTAAGTTTGGTATCGTCTTCTCCTTATAACATACAGGTTGTTATATTCTTAGTCGCAGACATGTTTTAAGTTTGGTATCTTCTTCTCTTTATAACATACAGTTTGTAATATTCTTATTCGTAGACATGTTTTAAGTTTGGTATCGTCTTCTCTTTATAACATACAGGTTGTTATATTCTTAGTCGCGGACATGTTTTAAGTTTGGTATCGTCTTCTCCTTATAACATACAGCTTGTAATATTCTTAGTCGCAGACATGTTTTAAGTTTGGTATCTTTTTCTCTTTATGTTGTTATATTCTTCGTCGCAGACATGTTTTAAGTTTGGTATCGTCTTCTCCTTATAACATACAGGTTGTTATATTCTTAGTCGCAGACATGTTTTAAGTTTGGTATCGTCTTCTCCTTATAACATACAGGTTGTTATATTCTTAGTCGCAGACATGTTTTAAGTTTGGTATTGTCTTCTCTTTATAACCTACAGGTTGTAATATTCTTAGTCGCAGACATGTTTTAAGTTTGGTATCGTCTTATCCTTATAACATACAGGTTGTAATATTCTTAGTCGCAGACATGTTTTAAGTTTGGTATCGTCTTCTCCTTATAACATACAGTTTGTAATATTCTTAGTCGCATACATGTTTTAAGTTTGGTATCGTCTTCTCTTTATAACATACAGGTTGTAATATTCTTAGTCGCAGACATGTTTTAAGTTTGGTATCGTCTTCTCTTTATAACATACAGTTTTAATATTCTTAGTCGCAGACATGTTTTAAGTTTGGTATCGTCTTCTCTTTATAACATACAGTTTGTAATATTCTTAGTCGCAGACATGATTTAAGTTTGGTATCGTCTTCTCTTTATAACATACAGGTTGTAATATGATAACAACAATTTTGCTGAAGACGTTTGCTTTTAATGACTTTATTTATTTCGACCATTGAAGTCCTTAGCATCATTACAAGCACTATCAAAACGACTGAGCTAGGAGATATATATCCCGTACACTATAACATGAGTTACATCCCCATCCAAATGTGGATAGTTAGTGGACAGGTCACATATGTACCTCGGGACTGATATTTACGAAGGATGATATCAGGTGTGATGTGGAAAAATAGAGTTGTAATTTATTTATCACGAAACTACAAACATAAAAAGGATTATTTTGAAATATGTATAGATCTACCAGGTGTTATATGGAAAGTGAATAGTTGTAATATATTCATCTTTGATTAATGAGTACTGAAAAATAGTGCAAAATGTTATTTTTATTTTATAAGGTGGTTTGTTGTTGGTGTTTTTAATATGTTTTTGCTTAATACTTTTTCATAATATTTAACCCTTTGTTTCAACAAAGTGCGCATACTCCTATACAGTGGGCATTTTCTTCCACCGCAAACGGGTATTTCGATTCATATAGGCTTTCTTAGATTAGCCTTTCCAAAGTATTAAAAATGAAAAAAGCGTACATGACCGTGAACATGTGGAAGGACTAGTCTCAGAAGGTACTGGATATATCAAAATACCTGTTGCGACAGAGGAAAGAGCTCATTCTATTAAAAACCGGGATGTAATACGATATGTGATCTTCTTTCCGTACGTACCCCAGTGTCTATATTTACTTATGATGTTGAAATTACATGCTTACTTCAAGCCCAGTCTGTGTTGCTTTAAAGTAGAATATCGCTTAAGCCGGTGCTAGTAGTCGTGAGAGGGGTTGCACCTTATAATTACCTCTCATGAACAGACTCAATAAAGCCGAGTCCGCTACTTTTCTCTCTTGTTTCTCTTGATGCTTCCAAGGATCACCTTTTCAGTATTTATTGACATTCACACTAGCGTTTGTGTATTGCTGTGTGGCGGTCGGGAAAAGTCGCTCCGACTATATATCGGTAGTGTTATAATTTACTGATCCTTTGGGATCATCAAGCCCATTATGTGTTGCCTTTAAGTAGAAGATCACTTAAGCCGGTTCTAGGAGGCGTGAGAGTTGTTGCACCTTATAATTACCTCTCAAGAACAGCCTCAAAAAAGCCGAGTCTGCTACTTTTCTCTCTTGTTTGTGTTTGTTGCTTCCAATGGATCACCATTTTAGTATTTATATTTAATGTTGCCATTAAAAACAATAACATGTAGATGTTTCTGCATAAATCTAAAAATATGTTTATGCTTTTGTTGCAATCCGGTTTGGAATAATCTGGGACAGACATTTCTAGATAGGTATATGACAGTATATTCAGGCTTTGTGAGATTGATCGGTGTTCAATATACAGTTAATTTAGAAGAGACATTGTTAATTCATACTGGATGCTTTTGGATTGAAATAAGTATTGTAAGAGGATTTATATTAAAAAGTATCTATTATAAACGTGACATTGGAGTATTACGACTACAGTGGTGACCAAACCTGAACACATTTCAACTACATTAGTATTTAATGGACACATGACAATTTGGATTAAAGGGACAATTAACAAATTGGATGATTAAAGGAACAGTGGAAAATATTATTAGGACTTTACTTACTGGTCCTTTGGGATCATCAATCCCAATCTTTGTGGCGCTTTAAAGTAGAATATCGCTTTAAGCCGGTGCTTTACATTACCTCTCATTAACACTCTATAAAACCGAGTCTGCTACTTTTATCTCTTGTTTGTGTTTGTTGCTTCCAAGGGATCAACTTTTCAGTATTTATTTATACAGAAATTGCATTTTAAAGAAGGAGTGTGTGGTCCAGTGGTAGAGCGCCGAACTGCTGATCGAGAGGTCGTTGGCTCGATCCTCCGTCGCGGCCACGTTATTTATCCTTGAGCAAGATAATTAATCCACATTGCTTAGTACTGGTTCTACCCAGGAAGCCATCGAGATTGATTAATCTAAGTTGCAAGAACTTGTTTCGCAATCGATGTAAAATAAATATGTTTAAATCAAAGAAATACTAGATCTAATATATTTGTATTATGTAAGTGAATATTTTTATTTATTTTTGAATATATTTAAAAAAAATGCAATTCCTTTCTTGTTACATATTATCCGTAAGAGAAAAAAATAGGCATTTCTCGTGAAACTTAAACCAGAAAACCCACACTCATGGAACTTAAGAGGTACTTGCCCATGGTAATAGGAGCAGCCCTACTGCGTTTAGGGTCAATAGGTCAAAGATCGAGGTCACCATGACGTATATCTAAATTTGCATTCCGCTCGATAACTTCAAAACCATAAACCTCACACTCATGCAATTTCATTCGTAAATTGCCGTTGGCAAGAGAAAAATTTATTTCAGTTTTGAGGACAGAAAGTTAAAGATAGAGGTGGCCATGTCCTTATAGTCAACCGCACATTCCTCCCGATAACTTCTAAACCATAAAACACACACTCATTGAACTTTATAGGTACATTACCCATGGAGAGAGGACACACGTTGAGTTTCACTTTGCTGCTTGTGGGTTTAGGGGTTTAGTTAAATGTCAAGGTCACCATGTATAGAAGTCACGTCGTTCGGAGTTATGAGATTACTCCGTACATATCGCATATACGTTTCTGAAACTTCATAGCTGCATTGCCGTTGTTGATAGGAGGAGCACTGTCTTTTTGTAGCAATTAGGTCAACGGTCAAGGTCACCATGACCTCATGTGAACATATGCATTTCACACGATAACTGCGGAAATTCAACACTCCAACGCAATAAAATTCATTTACGCTTAAATAGTTTCATATTTGGTTTAGTATTTTGGCCCTTACTTGTGATTCACAGGCTTCATAACCTCCCAACTGAATTCCTTTTTTTCCCGCCCAATATGTACTTGTATTTCTTGTTCATGTTCGTTGCTGCCTAGGCATTCCATTTTCAGTATTTATGCAATTGAAATACGACTGTTGTTTACAGAGGCATTGCGTGATATCTTCAGAAGCCTCTCTGAATGAGGTCGATTCGGATACCTACCTACAGAATAAAGGGATCGCGGCGTAGTTCTATGGTTCATATGGCTTATTCAGAAATATGTTCTATTTTCAGGTTCGATTACATATAAGCATCTACTTTATACATCTGATGGAGTGGTACCGCAGATTTCCAAGAGATCAAGTTCTCATCTTAAAGTCTGAAGAATACGATCACGATACGAAGAAAGTACTAACGGAGGTGTTTGAGTTTCTGGGACTAAGTAAGTATTAGTTTTATAGGAAAGTACTAAAATGGACGTGTTTGATTTTCTGTACTAATGGACGTGTTTGATTTTCTGGGACTAAGTGAGTATTATTTTTACATGAAAGTACTAAAATGGATGTGTTTGATTTTCTGTACTAATGGACATGTTTGAGTTTCTGGGACTAAGTAAGTATTAGTTTTACAAGAAAGAAATAATGGACGTGTTTGAGTTTCTGGGACTAAGTCAGTATTAGTTTTACAAGAAAGTACTGAGTGATGTGTTTGCGTTTTTGTGACTAAGTCAGTATTAGTTTTACAATGAGGTACTAATGGGAGTGTTTGAGTTTAAGAGTCTAAGTCTGTATTAGTTTTACAGGAAAGTACTAATGCACTTGTTTGAGTTTCGTGGACTTGTACTAATGGACGTGTTTGTGTTTCTGGGACTAAGTCAGTATTAGTTTTACAATGAAGTACTAATGGGAGTGTTTGAGTTTAAGGGACTAAGTCTGTATTAGGTTTACAGGAAAAGTACTAATGGACTTGTTTGAGTTTCTTGGACTATGTGAGTTTCAGTTTTACAAGGAAGTACTAATGGACGTGTTTGAGTTTCTGGTTCTTAGTCAGTATTAGTTTTACAAGAAAGTACTGAGTGATGTGTTTGCGTTTCTTGTACTATGTCAGTATTAGTTTAACAGGATAGTACTAATGGACGCGTTTGTGTTTCTGGGACAAAGTCAGCATTAGTTTTACAGGATAGTACTAATGGACCTGTTTGAGTTTCTGGGACTAAGAGGATATTAGTTTTGCAAGAAAGTACTAATGGTAGTGTTTGAGTTTCTGGGATTAAGCGAGTTTTACAAAAAAAGTACTGATGGGCGTGTTTGAGTTTCTGGGACTAAGATAGTATCAGTTTTACAAGAAAGTGCTAATGGACATGTTTGAATTTCTGAGACTAAATGAGTATTAGTTTTACAGGAAAGTTCTAATGGACGTGTTTGAGTTTCTGGGTCTAAGTGATTGATAGTTTTAAAAGAAAGTACTAATTGCTGTGTTTGAGTTTCTGGGACTAAGAGTCTAAGTGAGTATTAGTTTTACATGAAAGTACTAAAGGGCGTGTTTGAGTTTCTGGGACTAAATTAGTATTAGTTTTACAGGATAGTACTAATGGATGTGTTTGAGTTTTCTGGGACTAAGCGATTATTAGTTGTGTTTTTTTGTTATACAATGTTTTATTTCATCATCCATTTGATACATAATACAAGCGTATTAGCAGATGGTATATAATAAAATACTATTTAAACTACAGTTTATATTTATGATAAAATAATTTTTCTTGTTTACAGACGTAGGTTATTGAAAAGAGAGTTAATTTCGAGGTTTTGAAAGTATAGAAAAGTATATTTTAGTATGCAGTTGGTAATAGAATTATGTAAGGTATGGAGACTAAAAAGAAGAGAAGAGAATTCGGACAGAACAGAAAGTTGCTTTGGTTCCCCTTTTGTTGTCTTCGGTAATGCAATAAAGCATACTTTAATTAATACCAGTTTATTTATTGGAAGTTTCGCAATTTAATATTATGGCTGTCTAATTTGTCATGGTTCATCGCTATTTGCTTTTCTATTTCTATTTGTCTTAATAAATATGTCTTGAATTTGTTTGATTCGGGCACAGATTTTAAACATTTGTTAATGAATATAAAATATTTCACACTTAAAATAATGAAATTCTTCATATCTATAGCACGTTCTTGTCTTTGAATTCCGAAACAGATGGTTCTTAGATTGAAATCGATGTTTACGTTTAACGTATTTAAAAATACGTGCAGCTCATTCCAAAATTGTTGAATATGCATACATTCCCAGAAAAGATGATTTAAGTTTTCTATGTTCATATTGCACCATTCACAGAGACTTGAGTGAACGATTTTGTATCTGAATAGCGATTTATTTGTGGGTATTATTCTCATTAAATATTTATATTGGAAGTTCCTTAATTTTATATTGATTGTCGATTTTATTTGTGATATAGACGTCTTTCTATTCTATATCTGTAAAAATGTTTTCCCCTTTTTTTGGTGGTTTTATTTCCATGTCAGTTTCTGTATCAATTTGTATCTGGACATTGTAAAAGAATTTATTTGATTGTTTAGTTTTCAGAAATTTATTTAGGAAACTTTTGTTTCTTTCTGCATTAATATCTTTTCTTTCCATTCTTTAGGTATACTTGCTATTATCGAGGAGTATTTTAAAAAGTCTTTGTTTGGAATTTGATATAATTCGCGTATTTCCTGAAATGTATAAAGAAATATAAAAAGATCGGACAGGGAAAGTAACATTCAAGGAGGACAGTCGACCACAAAACACAGAAACAAACACGCAAACAGACAAACAAGAAGGCAAAAGTAATATTCAATGCAAGCGACATCACAAACACAAAAGGGTTGACAATAGGGCTACCGCCTTGGAACGGTCAGTGGCAAAGTAGGTCACCGGGGGTTTAAACCGGTTATAATGTGCACCAAACTTCACACTTACCCTATTGTCATCCCATTAAAACAGGACAGTGTGAATAAAGAAATCCCCGCCATGATCTAATCCCTAACCAACAAGGCAGCATAAGTAGGAAATATAAGTAAAACACAAATATGCTCGTGTAAATATAATACAAAAAACTAGTTTTTTTTATAGTCAAAACGTTGTTCTAATAGTTTAATTCCGCTTTCTAACAAATTAATGTAGAAGATAATATGCCCACCTGATTTGATTTTCGAATTATTCCATATTATTTCTTGACTAACATTTTCGTTACATTTATTTTCTTTTATTTCATTCCATGCTAATATAATATATCTATAAAAGTTGTCTTTTGGAAATAATTTAATAATACAATCATGCTTCGTTTAAAGTGCAAACTTATAAGAGCTGTCTTCCGACTTAATTATTTTGTGTAAACTACTTTCCATTTCCCATTATTTTTAGTATCTAGTATTCGTTTCATCCAATTCGCTTTTAATGCATTATGAAATTTATTTATGTCAATCATTTTTATTCCTCCATTTTCATAATCCTGAATAATGATTTTCCTTTTTATTTTATCTGGTTTATTATCCCATAAAAATGAGAACTTTAGGTCATTAATTTGTTTGATCTTTTCTTTTGAAGGTTAGGCAGAACCGTTAGAGGATATATAATTTTTGGGAATGCAAAACATTTTATGACAGTAATTTTTCCTAGTAGCGCAAGTTTTCTGTGCTGCCAGCTTTTCAAACAATTTTTGAATTCTTCTACCTTCAGATCTAAATTTAAGGCTATTATATTTTTTCTATTTGTATGAAAGTATATTCCTAGTGCTTTTACCAATGAAATTTATTTTTTGGACAATATTTAAAATCCGATTTTTTAGTGAGCCTGCCTTTAACGCTGTACATTTGGAGTCATTTAATTTGAGTCCTGATATATTTGTAAAATTGTTTATAATATACATTAAGGTTTCAAAATATTTCCTTGATCCATCTGTGAGAAATGCATCATCTGCGAATAAAGTTTGTTCAATTTCTTGATCACTTATAAATATTCCTTTAATATTTTTGTTATCTGTTATTTCATAAGATAGAAGCTCAATGCAAATAATGAATAAATATGGGGACAAGGGCATCCTTGACGAACACCGCGTTCTACTGGAGAAAAAAGTCAGAAATAAATCCGTTATTTCATAATACAACTTTTAGCATCTGTATAAAACAGTTTTACCCAATTTGTCAGAGAGTCACCAAAATTAAACTTTTTCAAGCATTTAAGAATAAACATCGAACGCTTTTGCGAATCTAAGAAAAATAACAATGCCGGTTGATAGTAGTCTTCGACATG
The DNA here is from genome assembly GCA_037043455.1 of Cyrtodaria siliqua. NCBI lineage: Eukaryota > Metazoa > Mollusca > Bivalvia > Adapedonta > Hiatellidae > Cyrtodaria > Cyrtodaria siliqua. The sequence goes on along the minus strand of JAWPHD010000386.1, from coordinate 358,523 downwards.
GTCTAATACTTCAAATAATAACCTTATATTCTCACCTATGTATCTACCTTTTGAAAAACCAGTTTGTGAATAATCTATTTATGATGGTAAAATCATTTTTATTCTGTTTGCTATGGATTTTGTAACTATCTTATAATCGACATTTAAGAGACGGATTGGACGCCAATTTTCTATATAAGCCGTATCTTTCCCTGGTTTAGTTAGAAGAGTTATAATGCTTTGTTTTTGTAATTCTGTCATGCTATTAATTTGCAGAGAGTAATTAGGTGATTTTAAGAGATATAATTTGATGTCATTCGAAAATATTTTATAAAACTCGGTTGTGATGCCATCCGATCCCGGACATTTATTATTACTCATTTGTTTTAAGAGCTATGGCACTTTCATATTCAGTTAGTAGCCCATTACATTTAATCTTATCTGTTTCATTCAAAGTGTTTATTGATTTATTATAAAAGTCGTACTTAGAGGATGTTGTTTCTCTTTTTTTGTAAAGATTACAATCGAGATCGGTTTGTGCGCCTCGTATTTCCTTTTGATTCATAATTAGTTTATTATTTACGATTAATTTTGATACTGATTTTCTCTCTGTCTTTTTTCTAAATTTGAAAAGTAGTTTGTATTTTGTTCACTTTGTTCTATAATTTGTGCTTTTGATCGTATTATTATTCCTTTTACTTTTGTATCTATCAGTTCATTAATTTCTTGTTTTTTATTCTCTAATTCGATTTTTTCATTTTCTATGTCATTATTATATAGTACTATCTGAAGTTTATGTTCTATGTTCTGTATATCTAATTTCAATTTACTCTTTTTTTCGCGATCTAATCTTTTATTTGTAGTAGCATATTTTATTGTTTCGTTTCTAATTGTGCCTTTAATTATTTTCCATCAAGTGTTCGGGTTTGAATCTTTGTTTATTTTTGCAATTTGTTGAATATTATTTCTTATGACACTTTGGTATTCAGTATTTAATAAAAGATTGTTATTTATTTTATTGTATCCAGGTCATTTAATTCTTTTTACAAAGTCAAAGCTTATGGTAGTAATGGAGTGATCCGATTTCTAACCGGGTTTTATAACACTTTTATTTGAATAATTTACTAGATTATCAGATATTAAAAAGAAGTCTAACCTACTAAATATTGATGGTTTAGTATTTGAATGCCATGTATATTGAAGTTTTTGTGGGTTAAAAAGTCTCCAAATATCTACAAGATTGTTTGTATTTATAACTGAGTTAATTTTTTTTCCCGCCAAGTATAAAGGAATTTTCGTCGTATTGTAAAATAAAGGTTTCTAATTTTTCAAAGAAGGATGCTTCGTCTACGTTCGGGCCTTATAAGTTTATTAATGTTAATACTTTGTCGTCAACACTTATTTCCAAAGCTTGAATTCTACCACTAACTTTGTCCGTATATTTTATAAGGTTGAATCGAAATGTTGGATTTATTAATATACAGATGCCTTCTTTATTTGTAGTATTACCACTAAAATATGCTTCCCCTCCCCATTCCTTTTCCAGATATCTTCATCTTCCTTAGTTAAATAATTATATTTATCCTAAAGAACTTCAGCTTAACAAAGCTAATATATCCGATAATAACGCTTCTTTTCTTGATTTAGATCTCTCGATTGATAATGGTAAAATAATTAGCAAAATCTATGACGAGAGAGGATTTTAATTTTGACATTGTTAACTATCCCCACTTGGATACTTGTAGTATTCATATATCATCTGTATTTTATTCATTTGCCAAATTTCATCAATATCGTAGAGAAAATTCATGTATTTTTTCATGTATTTTTACTTATTCAAAGTTACACACTTTATAAACCAAAGTCACAAAGTTAATATCGCGTGTGATCACCTCGAGCGTTTAACAATGCCTGGCACCTTCGTCGCATTGATGCATTTATTAAAGTGAACCATACTGTTGGTCTCGTTATACTCTAGGACTTTCCTTTGTTTTCGGATGTGTTTATTCAGATAATTCCAATGGGTAATAAGACCCGTGAGGATACAACAAATACATATAAACTTGACAGCGATAGTGAAATATATATACAACATTATACCAACAACTAACATAATTAACAGAAAAGTATTCATATGTATAAGGTAACAATTAATACTTTAGCAGTTAATATTGTTGTTATTTTGCTTTCACCGATGTAATGGTGACAGACGCACACTTACGGTAAAGTATCCCGTATCAATTCACTATTAGTCTTACAATTAACATGTCGCCACCTGCCAATCACACCAATCGATCGACCAATCAAAAAATCGATATTTGACACACCTTCAAGCTCTTCAAGCCTCGTGACTGAAAACCTCCGACACTGTTGTTGATTGTTATCGAGATTGGGATATTTTGGAATGTATTGATAAAACCGTCGAAGGATCAGTGGTTTTTAACAATAAAAATGGTTAAACGATGTCAATGGGGCCTGTGCAATTCAGATACCAGGTACCCAGAAGGTTTAGAAGGCGATGTAAAGTTTATTCCGTTTCCAAAACCCAAACGAAAGTTGGAACAATGCAAACGATGGATTAAGGATTGTGGACGTCCGCACGACCAGCTTAATATAGAAATAGTAGACGGGAATTATCACATGTTTGTATGCACAAAGGTAAGTTAATTGCTGCATTTCTATTGAAATATGCATAAATTTAACCTCCGACACTTAGGTCAATAGACGCTTGAATTTTAGCTACTACGTCATTCAAAAAAGTGCGTGTGCCATTATTGTCCAATCGTTCAACAGAACGTGATGATTATTATATGATGTTGCAGTGGTATATATAAACATTGCCTTATTTGGTACAATGTAAACAAAGCCATTTTTTTTGACACAGATCATTTTTTTACGGATTGACGAGTGTTTACTGAGAGGTTGTTCAGATTTTATTTCCTTATTTCTTCAATCTGTTTAAGAACATTTACGTAGCAATACTCTTATTGATTTAATAATTTTCACTAGGAATCTTTTTCATGTTTTGAAGAATGACTTTATGACAAGATTTATTTTGACATTTATGTCGGAGGTTTTGGATTTCGGGATCACGTAACCAAAGGGGCGGAGCGATAGGTCATCTGGCGAAATGTTAATTGAACACAATTTCACTCACGCCTTTCGACTTGTGAAACCATTGTTTAAAATTGAGCTATCCTAAAGCGATATATTAATTTTATACTCTACAGTTTATCCTAATCGACGCTCTAAATGTTTTATAAATCTGTCCACCCTTGACTAGCCGTACAATGAAACAAAACTAGAATAAATGATAGTGTTAATATTACTATGTTAAAGCTCGAACTAGAACCAATCCGCTATACTTATATTAGTTAGCAATAGGCTATTACACTATTCTCTTTAGATCGACCTTTTTCTCGAAAAAAAAAGGAAAGTTGAAAAAGGAAGTTCTAGGGAACGATTTTCACTTTAAATGGACTCTTGGCAAAACTAGATTGTTTTTACTAAAAAGCGCGGCAGATTAACAGATCGAGATGTTAATTTTATTTATCGATTATAATTCAGGATTGCTCTGTGGGTGACCCTTTAAAGAGTATGTTACATATGACCCAGTTGCGTTCAAGTACCCCAAAAATGCATTCCGTTTGCGTTCCGTTTGCGCTCCGTTTGCATTCCGTTTGCATTTCATTTTTTTAAATGCATTTTTTAAAATGCAAATCATTTGCATTTTTGAATGCATTCAGCGTTTACAAACGAAACTATGCGTTCATTTAAATGCACGGAACGAACGCAACATAATGTGTGTGTTTAAATGCACAAACGGAGAAAATGCATTTGAGTTCGTTCGTTCAGCGTTTACCAATCGCAACATTTCTGACGATTAAACTACGCATGGTATCCACCAATGCGGTTCTTACTACGAGTCGGCGACTAATGTTTTTGATCATACTGAAGAATGTATCCTATGGTAGACATTATTTGGTGGTGCACATTGATGATTCTGTTTTCTTCCGGGTTTATGTTATTTTCATCAAAAATGTAATATACTTGACACTATATAAAAATATGCCGTCTGAGTTTACCAACATTATTTCAGTTTTATAATGAAATACTATAACATTTGTGCTACACAATACATACATTTTTCTATTTTAAATCGGTAAAAATGAAAGTGTGCAGTCGTGCTTAAAAAACACCATTTGCACAGTGTATTTCTTTATATTAAGTTACTGCAAAACGCACTTCGTTTAAATCGAGACTTCAATTATGTACTCAAAAGGATAATACTGAAAGTTATCCGAAATAGCGAAATGCTTTTGCGTTCGTTTCGTTCGTTTCGTTGCGTTCGTTTTGTTCGTTCCGTTCGTTTTGAGCGTTTAGCGTTTTAAAAAATGCATTCATCGTTCGTTCCGTTCGTTTTCAGCGTTTAGCGTTTTAGAAAATGCATTCATCGTTCGTTTTTTAAAACGCTGAACGCTGAAAACTAATAAAACGAACGCAACGAACGAAATGTATTTTTAAAATATAGATCGTGCAACGTTCATTTTCCGTTCGTTCAGCGTTCGTTCTGCATTTATTTGGGGTACTTGAACGCAACTGGGTCTGTACATATGTAGTTTATACAGATCATTTTAATGGGTCACAAAACCCGTGCGGATACAACACATATATTTAATAAATTTATCAGCAAATGCTAAATAGATTATACAAAACAGTACATCAATTAACAGTTGAACAGAGCATGTATCTGTTCTCAAATACGTGTTATTTTGGTGGTGTTTTTTTCTTTCACTGCAAGCATGCAGAGGTGACATATTATTTAGCAATAGACTATTACTCTATTCCCTTTAATGATTTTCACTTTAAAAAGGGACACTCGGCACACTCGATTGTTTTTTTAAAAGTCGCGGCGTCTCAATTAATAGATCGAGATGATAATTTTATTTATCGATCTATGATACAGGATTACCAAGTGTCTGTTTAAAGATTAGTGTTACATATAGATAGATACTTTTATTTCAAAATTCCAATAGGCTATAAAGCCCGTGAGGATACAAATACAAAGTATAACATGATAGCAGTGCAGTAATTAGTACATTACATGTATATATATATTTATATATATGAAAACGGTAAGTATATATTATATCACAATATAACTTTCATAAGCCATTATGCAATCATGTGTAATTGAGAGGGTGTAATCAACTGTACATAGAGATTTACATATTATTTACAATTTCATTTATTCATATACACACGCACGCGCGCGCGCACCCGCGCGCGTACACACGTTGTTCGAAAAAATACAGTTATATTCTATATAACAGTTCATTTCTTAATTTAAAAGCTTCATAAATAAATATACCTTATTTACGAATTCTAACTTTATTTGTTGAGTTAATTAATTCTATAAATTTAATCATGTTAGGACGTTTCCAAAAATATTTAGATATATATTGATTCCTTAAATCCGAAAATCGTTCACACTCTAATACAAAATGAAATTCATCTTCTAACACTCTACAAAGATCACACGTTCTCTCGTTAACAGATATTCTAATAGGTTTAACCCATCTGCCAGATTCAATTTTTAATCTATGAGATGAAACTCTTAGTTTTGTTATTGATTGACAAAATTTGTACACACTTATATTTTCTAAATATGGCTGAATTTGAAAAATTGCAATACTGTTGTAGAAAACAGCAAACCTATGATTCCAATTTTGAATAAAATGATCATTAAGTCTTTGTTTAATAACGGTAATAAATAGCTTTTCATTTCCAACTCCTTGTTGGATCCATACATAATAAAAAAAATAGTGAAGCTAATAAATGTTTAACAATTGATGCCCAGTTAACTTTTTGTGGATACAATTCCAAGTCACTTAACATCATATTATACACAATTTTAACATATTTTTGTTCCCTCAGTTGTAAAATGTTTAACCAATATTTTATAATGATGAGATATCTCTTAGTAATGAATGTCTTTTTAACCCTTAAAATCCTTTTACAAAACTGCAAATGGACTCGTTCATTAGGATTTGCTTGTATAAACCCCCAGATTTCACATGAATAGTTCAGAATTGGTGTAATTAACTAATCAAAAAGGTCCAATTTGTGTTTTGGTGAAATAAATGTAAATTTGTATAAGTATTTGTTCATTTTAAAAATTGTCTTTTGCGCTTGACCCGAAAGAGTATTTTGAGCTTCTGTAAAAGATCCACCAGTAGAGAAAACCATTCCTAAATAAGTAAACTTACTGACAATTTCTATCACTCTGTCTTCGTAATAAAATGCTAAATTCCTTGCCAACATTCCCCCTTTTCTGAATATCATTACTTTTGTTTTTGTCGAATGAACTTTTAATTTCCATTTACTACAATAGTTTGATAATATATTAAGACTTTCCTGTAACTCTTCGGGTGAATTAGCAAATATAACTATATCATCCGCATATAAAAGCATAACCATTTTTAACATATTGACATCTAATCCTTCTAGTCCACTAAGTAAGTATTCACTTTCAATATCGTTAAGAAACATGGAAAAAAGAAAGAGTGACAAACATTCGCCTTGCCTGACGCCTAACATGCAAAATAACTCATCACTTAGATTATTACAAAATTTTACTTCAGATTTAACACTTGTATACATCGATTTAATTATGTTAAGAATTTTCCCTCTAATTCCAAATTGGGTTAACTTGTACCATAAGGTATCTCTAACAACGTAATCGAATGCTTTGGTAAAGTCGATAAAAATCGTTCTGCTCATATCTTTCATTAAAATATAAAACATAGTGAAATATACATCCTCTGGATCATTTATAGCTTTAAAATATTGTTCAAAAGATGACAGCGATATATTTGGTGATTTTATTCCTGCAGTGTCTTTTAACATACGCCAATATAATTTAGCATTTTGATATCTAGCTTTCATAAATAAAGAAGTCTTATCTCTATCATACAATGTTCTGTACTTTCTTATGGTTGATTTATAAGTCGATCTAGCCCTTACCATATTAATTCTGTTATCGTCGCTTTTATCGTCCCTATACTTATCTAGCATGTACAAAAAATCAAATTTTCTTTCATTACATTCGTCATTATACCAAGGATTTTCATTTTTGTTACAAAAGCCGGATGTTTGAACGTCGTTATTCAAATAAAGTTTTCGTTTAAACAAAGGTGAAGATACATCATCAATAATTGCATTAAAATCTTGTATACATGTATCGATATCAACGTTGCTCGCGCAGTGCTCTAACTTATTATTTAACAGTAATAAATGTTCACACACATCGCGTTTACTAAGACTTTCAGTACTGTTATTCATTCGATCTTTGGAGATCGCTGAGCCCGATACTTATAGTTAGTTATCGGTGGTACATTTTCAATTTCTTTTGTTTTCTTACTTAATTTTTGATTCGGTGGTTCCACTACTCCGGCCGATAAAAGGCTCTGTGTATTGTTTAACCACTCATAGGATATGTTGTCTGCTTTTTATAAGCAGGCTTCATAACCGCTGCTTCCAACTAAATTCCATTATGTTTATTTCGCTCTTCGGGGCATTTTATTAGATACTGGGACCATACGCCGTACGACATGGGGAATACATTTAAGAAGGGTGACTCCATGTCCACCGCCATATGCATGCCATCTTCGGGATGGTTAAAATTTTGTGCTGTTGATTTTATTAATATTGAGTTCTGCTCACCCCGGGGCTAGAGGGCGTGAGCGGTAGCTAGCATATTTCACTACCACTCATGAACAGTCTCAATCAAACCGAGACTGCAATATTTCATATGTGTCGTGCTCGGCCGTTTCCAAAGGTCCATTATCATACTCTTTTATAGCACAGTGGCGTTGCTTGTGCAGTGTGGCGGCAGTAAAACGTCTCCCCGCGCTTGCAATCAGTACTGTTATTCATTCGATCTTTGGAGATCGCTGAGCCCGATACTTATAGTTATTTATCGGTGGTACATTTTCAATTTCTTTTTTCTTACTTAATTTTTATTCGGTGGTTCCACTACTCCGGCCGATAAAAGGCTCTAGGTATTGTTTAACCACTCATAGGATATGTTGTCTGCTTTTTATAAGCAGGCTTCATAACCGCTGCTCCCAACTAAATTCCATTATGTTTATTTCGCTCTTCGGGGCATTTTATTAGATACTGGGACCATACGCCGTACGACATGGGGAATACATTTAAGAAGGGTGACTCCATGTCCACCGCCATATGCATGCCATCTTCGGGATGGTTAAAATTTTGTGCTGTTGATTTTATTAATATTGAGTTCTGCTCAACCCGGGACTAGAGGGCGTGAGCGGTAGCTAGCATATTTCACTACCACTCATGAACAGTCTCAATCAAACCGAGACTGCAATATTTCATATGTGTCGTGCTCGGCCGTTTCCAAAGGGCCATTATCATACTCTTTCAATGTATTCCATCGTTTTATCGTTATCCCAAACATATTTAAAATCAACATGTTCATAGTCATGGCCATTAGTAGCATGCTCAATTCTCTTTTTCGAAAAAAAAAAATGAAAATGAAATGAGACAGTGATCAGATAATATATTCGGGTCACTTACTTTAAACGAATCAACATAAGATAATAAATCTTGAGATGACAATACATAATCAACAACAGAACTACCCCTACTCCCTACAAAAGTATAACGATTAATTCCCTTATCTTCACCAAACGACCATTTACAATGCGCAAAGCACTTTCACGGGTACTAAACATTGACTCCAGCACATTTTGGAGGTATATGAAAACGAGAGTCAATGACACTTCCGAGGTAGAGACAAAGATGAAAATAACAAAATAAAAAGAAATACAAAAAGATCGGACAGGGAAAGTAGCATTCAAGGAGGACAGTCAACCACAAAACACAGAAACAAACACGCAAACAGACAAACAAGAAGGCAAAGGCAATATTAAATGCAAAAGACAACACAAACACAAAAGGGTTGACAATAGGGCTACCGCTTTGGAACGGTCAGTGACAAAGTAGGCCACTGGGGGTTTAAACCGGTTCTAGGGTAGGTGAGTTCAGCTTGTTGTTTTTCATAATATCATTAATCCAAGATTTATTTCAAAAATCGGGGAATGCTATTCCAATTGTATGTGTTCAAAGTATGTCTAAGTTGCAAAAATATTACAAAGTATTGTTTAATTTCACGCCTAGGTCTTTTATAAGATTGGAAGGTGTGTGTGTTTTCTTCGACAGATCGTACTTTTTCGGTGCATATTCTTATTTATTCATGGAAGTCTGGTGTTTTAATAATGGTGATGAAAAGGCCATAATGTAATTAGTAAACAGTAATGACATTTTAAATCAGAAAACAGAGTATAATGGATTTATCGTAAATTTTCGGCAAGAGGTAGAGTCAATGAGCCGGAGGTAGGGTCGATGACACAGAGATAGCGTCGATGCTTATGATGTACGGTGATATAATGTGTTGGCATAGTTGGTATTTTGTAGTAAATTAACTATTAAATCAACTTGCAATCGATACTATGCGATAGTTATACAGTAATATTTACATATTTAGATACACTATTAGTTCATTTTAGAGACATAATCGGAAACCGTTAAAAATGTGGGCAGTTTTAGCATCACATATCCTACACCAGTTGCGAACATATTTATTTAATACTCAGTAATAAAAAGTACTTGTATTCATTAATTCCTTTTAACTCGAATCTCGGATATTACAATATCATTCTCTAAAAAGTGTGCTTTGGCACTGTGCATTAAAATAAAAGTATATGAACACCTTAAGAGTTTGAAAACATAACATTATCTCATAACGTCATTTATTTCATTTGTTATAATTTCAGATGGGAAAAGTCAGAGGGAAAATTAAACACGTACTTGTTTTGACATTCAAAAAGAGTTACCATAAAAGTAAGAAATTAAAAATAACGTTAAAAAGTGATTCAACATGTTTGAAATCATTTTGTGTTACTCGCTAGAATGTTAAAATCGTAGGTTATTCGCTTTATAAATGGGCATATGAAGCCCCTTATAACAGTAACTGCATAATAACCAAATGCATCAGAAGGCATTAGAATCGCTCTTTTAAATGATACAAATATTTAAACAATTGAACATTTTAAACAAAATTAACTGAGGGCTTGGTCTTATAATTACTTGATATTGTGTGCTGCATGTAAAAAACTGCCGTTGAGCAGTTTACCGCATGTATGATATAGTCTACACGATACCGGCTTTAAACAGAGACCGCATTAAAAATGTACTTTGTATTCACTATATCTAATTATTATACATATACATAATAAAGGCATAAAAAACACTGATTCATACCATAAAATAAAGACACAATGTGTAAAATTTGGCTTCCCGGAGTATCGTTTCGTTGCCAATTTCCGCGGAGAATCATTTTCATAAGTTTGCTATATCTATGTCGAAACCCATTTTTCCATAATCTAAAAGACTACTGTCTACGTTTTATATCACGTATCTGTTATTGGTATGTGTGAAAGGTCAATACATGACATTATAAATCCCAAAGATTGACCTAAAAGCAACAAAAATAAAAAAAACTACGCTGAGAATCATCTCGCTGAAATAACGTTCTTTGATTCTGCTCTCAGTCCGCTAAGTATTAGCAGAAGTGAATATTAACCGAGTCTTTTTACCATTGGCTGACATACTTTAGGCACAATTATATTTTTATGGACTGAGAATTAGAGCTGACATGCATGTGTTTACCCGCCGAGTCGAGACAAATTTTCGTTACGGATGATCATCTCGTGCACCTGCTGATGACGTTGATTACTGGGCTTGTAAATGAGAATTTCCTATTATTGTATCGTGTATAAAAACTGAACTTGTCGCGCTGTGTAAATCGTATCTTTCTGTGTTCCTATCAGTTAAATTAATGAAATGATAATCACATATATTTTAACATGGATAGTATCGATTGCAGATTGATTTAATAGTTAATTTATTACAAAATACTACAAAATACCAACTATTCCAACACATTATATCACCGTACATCATAAGCATCGACTCTATCTCTGTGTCATCGACCCTACCTCCGGCTCATTGACTCTACCTCTTGCCGAAAATGTACGATAAATCCATTATACTCTGTTTTCTGATTTAAAATATCATTACTGTTTACTAATTACATTATGACCTTTTCATCTCCACTATTAAAACACCAGACTTCCATGAATAAATAAGAATATGCACCGAAAAAGTATGATCTGTCGAAGAAAACACAAACACCTTCCAATCTTATAAAAGACCTAGGCGTGAAATTAAACAATAATTTGTAATATTTTTGCAACTTAGACATACTTTGAACACATACAATTGGAATAGCATTCCCCGATTTTTGAAATAATTCGTTGGATTAATGATATTATGAAAAACAACGAGCTAAACTCACCTTTATTTTGTTATTTTCATCTTTGTCTCTACCTCGGAAGTGTCATTGACTCTCGTTTTCATATACCTCCAAAATGTGCTAGAGTCAATGTTTAGTACCCGTCTAACAAAAGTAAACCGTTATTATTTGTGTGACCCTTATCCTGTGAAAAGCGAGGCATTTCTTTGTCTGGAATATAATCATCTGGTAACATAGGCAAATGAACAAAATTATCATCGCAAACAAAATCATAATTTGTCGATGTAAGGCTATTCATGTCTCCGCAAATCAATAGCATGCAATCGTTAGACCTTTTATTTTCAATAAATGCAATGGAATCTAACATCCTATCAAATATATTTGTTTCAACAAACGCCTGCCGACTACTGTCATCAGGTAATATATACGTAAGGCAAATATACAAATCACTATTTAATGAAAATATGGAACCATTAAGTTTAATCCAAATTAAATCATCTTGACTAGTAAATACTAACATGCCATCACTCAAATAATCATTTCGAACGTAAATAACTATACCTCCGGAGTTTCGCTTGGCGGATTTTAAATTCTCAGACCTATGCAAAACAAAGCAACAAAAATTATCTACATGAATATCTGAAAATGTATCTGTCCATGTTTCTGTAAACATAACAATATCACTCGACGAGAAAACTTGTTTAATTTCAACACTTTTGAGTTTATTTGTTCGTTTTGTAACTAAACCTTGAATATTAAGTAGTGAACAACGCAACTTCACCTTCTCAGTGTCTTCCTACAAGTTTGGTGGATTAGTACCTGATTTGTCATAGTTCTGATGGTCAGTAGTTTCACCTGCACAGTTATTTGTAGATTGTGGAGAAAATCGATCGCGACTCCGAGATTCACTGATTCCGTCACGCCTATATGGGGCAGATGAATGTTTTCGTGGGACTCGTCATGTTTCAGCACGTGAAACATGTGAACGACCTACTCGCTGGGTACCCGACACGCGTGGATCTCCGGACTCGTTGTCATTCATGTGCACGTTGGATAAGTCTATATTTGCAAACGGACGAAACAAAGACGGTTGTGTTGATTCATGTTGTGTGGATGTAGAAGTGAGTTTTTGGCTAGTCTCCTCGGAATCATTTGTTGGATTATCGCTTGAAATCTCTGCGTTGGTCAACAAGGGTATGTTATTGTGTACATTATTTCCACTTGACCCCACTTTAGCATATCTAACACTGTCGTCACTGCACAAAGAAAAAAGAAATATAAAAAGATCGGACAGGGAAAGTAGCATTCAAGGAGGACAGTAAACCACAAAACACAGAAACAAACACGCAAACAGACAAACAAGAAGGCAAAAGCAATAATAAATGCAAACGACATCACAAACACAAAAAGGGTTGACAATAGGGCTACCGCCTTGGAACGGTCAGTGGCAAAGTAGGCCACTGGGGGTTTAAACCGGTTCTAGGGTGCACCAAACCTCACACTTACCCTACTGTCATCCCATTAAACAGGACAGTGTAAATAAAGAAATCCCCGCCATGATCTAATCTCTAACCAACAAGGCAGCATCAATAGGCTATATAAGTAAAATACAAATATGCTCGTGTAAATATAATACAAAAAAAACAATAGCCTAAAAAGCTACAATGAAGGTACTCAATGACTTTGCAGAAGCCATAGCAGTAAGAGAATAAACCATTAAGGGCACGACAAGGAAGATCATGGACAAACATCAAACGCCACCGTCCCAATGGGCTTTAGGTAGGCGTCATCATAATGTCCACAGCCTGTCTGGTCATCGTACAATTAAAGAGGAAAGCATAGTGGCGAACTGTAAAAGGTTCCAACACCAAGCATGCAGTACGTTGCAAAATGATAGGGTCATAACCTCTTTTGATAAACTTTTTAACAAGTTTAACAAAGATAGTATGAAAGTGATCATGACCTAGAATCTTACGAAGTTTATAAATCACATCACCATAGAAGTCAGGTTGTGGTAGTCCTTGTCGCAGAAGAGTCCTTAAATTCCTTTTATATTTGGAAAGGAGATCAGGGTTACGATAATAAAATTTTGCAAAGGTTTTACGAAGTTTATGGTAACAGTAACCCTAATTGAGTAACTTTTTAGTTATACAAAGATTACGAATATTAAAGTCCTCAACTCGAGTACAACCTCTAGAAAAACGAATAAGTTGAGACACATATACCCCATAAGAAGTTGCTCGGGGAACATCCACATCCAAGTGAGGATAATTAACAATGTCAAAATTAAAATCATCCATTCACATCCTCATGAACAACCGTTACTCTGTCCCGTGTATCGCCTGATACAATGGGTTCGCAACGCTCTGGGGCAAATGCATGTATGCTTGGTTGGGAGAACTGTGTACCGTTATACGTATCTATGTGTGTAAAGTCAACCATCCGGTTCTTCCCCATGATTGTGAACCAGTTCGGGAACTCGTCATGTATAATTCTGCCATTTACAAGTTGCTTAGCTGGGTATACAATCTGTACCTTAGTTTTGTAATTCTGAGATTTTGCAGGTTTGAATTTGGGCCATAGTCTCTTTCGGGCATCCAGGATCTCCTTGGGCAAGTCGTAATCAATGGATACAGGGGTGTTCTTCAGCATATATGCTCGACTCATAATCCTTTCTGTATCCCCAAAGTCCCTGAAATTAACTATAATCGGTCTTCGGGGGTGCTGATGACCAATTCTAATCTGCCCGAGCTTATGCGCACGTGTAATGTACATGGATTGACCGTCAAGATCAAGCCGATCATTGATCAAACTGCGAATCAACAGGTGGCAGTTCTCATCACGATTCTCAGCAAAACCCCAGAAAATTAGGTTGTTTCTCCTTGATCGAGCTTCCAAATCAATAGATTTATATGCAAGTGTTTGTAAAAAATCTGTATTTCTGTTCGTGACGTCTACAACTTGCTGATTTTTTGTACACATATTCTGAATACACTTTTGAAATGTCAACATACCTCGGTTTGACTCCGATTGTCCTTCCCTGATCATTTGGAGCTCGTTAAACATAGCATTAAACTTATCATCCTTTGAAAACAATGCAAACTGCTGCTGATTACTCCTTCTGTCACAATTTGTTCGTCGATTATTTCTCACAGTTTGGAAGTCAGTTTGGAAGGAATCGTTTCCCGCCATTTGATAATCACACAAAGCTGAAAATTGGTTTTGAAATGAAATGTTTGTCTCATAATTTGAAGCCATTGTTATCCAATATTAGTTTTTATATCATCCAGTTAAAACGCAACTATTTATGTACCAATTGTTTTCGCTTTTAACTGACTTTTGAATCGAATTCAGTTAAAATACAAAAAATATTCACAACGCTCAATTTTTACGCACTGCACTGTCCGCCATTTTGAAATTATATAGTTTATACAGATCACACGACCGTGAAGATGCTAATTTTAATTATCGATACATGCTTTAGGATTGGCGCGTGTCCCTTTAAAGGTTTGTATTGTATAGTTTGTTCCCTTAATTGTAATCGGTCACAAAACCCGCGAGGACAAAACATAAAAAATTATACATGTAATAGATTTTGACTGCGAAGGTTAAATATATATACCAAACAATACCAAGAAATAACAGGCGTAGCGTGCCATACTCATTTACTCACGTGAGTAAACTTTTCAAACGAAGGCTCAAAAAATAAAAACTCGAAAAACGCAATAAAAAGGTGAGCCTAAGGAATTATGGTATTTTCGACAGGATTTAAAACTTTCAGAAGTCACGTACGAGCGTTTATTTTTTGAAAACAACAACCCCCTCCCGCACCTACCCCCATCAGTAATTCAGATTTTGGTCACGCTACGCCCCTGAATAACATGATGAACCTAAAATGTATCCATAAGTATATAGTATCATATACGTGTTATTGTGGTGTTCGTTTTTTTTCCTTTCACCGTAAACATGCAGAGGTGATTGAAAAATTACATTGGATCGCTAATATTTTCATGTACTTATTTATATAAATCTACCTGCAATATTACATATATTAGTCAGAGTTCCTGTTCTCCTCCGTATTAAAATGGACATCGGTATCAAATTAGAGCTCAGCTTAAAACCGTGTCCTGACATACGCAATAGTTCGAGTATTATAATATTTCGCGACATTTTGTCGCCTATCTCTTCAACTCTGTGTTACAAATTAGAGTAGTATATTAGAAGAAGAAGAAGAAATTTTATTGACTTCAACTATTACATAGTTTTTCATCATATAAACATACAGTTTACAAATATAATTAGACCACAATAACAAGATTAGTACAGGTTCATTAATTTATGAATTAATATGAAAAAAAGAAGAAGAAAAGGAGATATATCATGGAGAAAAAAATAAATATATATATATGGGAATCACAATCTAATACGGTACAATAGAACAATTGTATTATAGTGAGAATGAACGAGATTATAAGTTATTTATCATGGTACGTCTTAAAGAGAAAGCTTCTGAGATGTATTTGCTAAAATTGATAACATCTTTTTTGTTTGTTGACTGAAGGAGAGCAATGAATTTAAACATACTAGGCCTATGGCTATAATATCGTTTTATATATTTACTTCTGATTGTATTATAAATAGGACATATTAACGCAAAATGGAACTCGTCCTATTAGAGGTTGTCTACCTTATAGATTGAAGGGTGTAATTATGGTAATATACATATATTTGTTATGTCTATGTTATATTCTTTTCTTATACTTATATAAATATACACACATCTATATTGTTTTCAATAATTAAATGGGCCTATTGGCCTACAACGATAAAACGATGTCTCTGCCTTTAATTTCCTGAAACAGAGATATATCTTACTTGTTGTCTTCAAAAAGGGTATATATGGGCTTACACACATACATATTAATATATTTGTTATTAGGTATGTGGCCAACAGCAATATAAATTAAACATGAGTAACTGTCTATAAGTTTCTGAAACGGAAATATGCATTACTGGTTGTCTATTCTGTATTGGTAAAGTTCTTCTGCGTTGAAATGAAGGGTCTCTGTTGTTTTTCATCTATAAAAGTTATCGTTTCTGTTAATCTGGAAAAAAAGTGTTCGTCTACATGTCGTTCTCAAGAACGACATATAGAAAGAGAAAAGTGAAAATTAAAATAAGTACATGAAAATATTAGCGATCTATTAGTAGATTTATATAAATAAGTACATGAAAATATTAGCGATCTGTTTCAGAAACTTTAAGTTATCGTTTCTGTTAATCTGGAAATAAAAAAGTATTCGTCTATATGTTTCGCGTTAATACTGTGTTTATTATTATAACTTTTTTACGACATCCATGGGGTTACTTTTTCTGCGCCCATGGTAGGCTTAACCACTTTCCGTAGTCTTTGTATCGTACCTCTTCTACGGTGTCGTTTTTGTTCTTGACAAATAGCCTTCCCTCAAACGACCAACTTTTGGCGATGGCTTCTCTCGCTTTTAGACGTAGCGAGGACAGTACCTCCTGGTTGGTACGGGTTAGATCTTCATTGGCGAAAATACCGGATCCTTTGAAGTTTTTCGCATTGCGAAGAATGGTACTCTTCTATTGTCTGCTTAAACATTTGACAATAACTGGTCTGTGTTTATTTGTATCGTATTTGCCTAGACGGTGGGCGATGTCAATATCACGTATTGAAAGGTTAAGGCCCAGTCTGTTGTTCAGAATACTGATTATTCCCGCAATTGTTTCTTGGGATGTCTCACCTTCTTTGTCATGCGACAGGCCCGATGTGCGAATATTATTTCGTCTTCCGTATTGTTCGAGATCGTTTATTTGTTCACTCCTTTCACTTTTCTCTTTCTTTAACTGTAACAAGATTGACCAAGTGGAGACAACTCACCAAGAGAGAATCAAGAATAAATAAATTTACAAATTTATTTAAAACAATATGAATATATATACAAGTGACAAAGTAGAAATATCAACGTTTTAAATCGTGTTTTAAAATTTAGTTCACTATACGTTAGATTAAACTGTTCGGTTTTAATCAACCTGAATATCTGATATCTGTATTTATGATATATGTATGCTATATCACACACTATTTTATCTCTCAAAGCTATATCTAGCTGAGTTCTTCCGGTACAGTTTCCGGCAATAATACTTCACTTCTGCGTTATATTGCAATCCCGTCCTTAGCGGTTGTTATTCGTCCCGGTACCATACATACTTCCGGTGACGTAATTCACACGCGACGCACACTCGCACGATCCTTTCCGGCGATGGCCCACACATCCGGTGACGTTATCTGCGTAGCTATCTGCGTAACCAGGCCCTCTTGGCTAACGTCTCCGTGGCTACCTTCTGGTATTTACTATCTACAGAACAACTGGCATTATCAATAATGTAAATATATAACCCAATAATCTTATCAGACAATAATTTGCTAAAATATTCTGACGTTTGAAAACGTACAAGAATTAAAGACAATATCCTGCTATCTATCGCTTTTACCGGCAGATATTTACTTCAGAACCACAATTTACAACAAATAAAATACATTTGACTTACCCCTTGCCGTTATGGTATTGGCACACGCCATCCATGCAAATGTCATGTTATTCGGACTGCTCGGAATCTAGTAAAATATCATTTATTAGATATAGGCATCGAGTAAAAGTGATGCGCTTGGCAAAAATCTACCAAAATTCCTATTCAAAATCAGGAAATATGAGGCCCCGACAAACACAGTTAAAACTCTAAGTAAATATGCACTCATTTTATTACAAACTCGTCATTGAATGCTTTATTTGTGTTTGGATGATCTTCGTTTTTTGATTTGCATGAGTTAACCTCTTTCTTTAAATTATTTATTTCTATTACTCTCTTAATTACCGTACCTATATTTTTTTCTTTCATTGCTTCCAAGGTGTCCATGAAAATATTTTGTATGAAGTCTTTGTCGTCTTTTGTTAAGATGTTGCTCAGTTTTTTATTGATCTCGCCAATCTTCTGTGTTAAAGACACCTTTTCTTCCATACTTTCTTCCATGACTTTAAGTTTTTTCCCTTTTTACAGTTGCTCCTTTTTTGTTTACTTTTTTCTTGTCTTTGTTGTCTAATGTGTCACTATTGACCGAAGTTTCAAGTGTACTATTCAACGTATTTTTTTAATCTAGGTCGCTAATTGATCTTGGCCTTTTGTTGTTATTCATACTAGACTAAGTGAGTTTTAGTTTTACAAGAAAGTACTAATGGACGTGTTTGAATTTCTGGGACTAAGCTAATATGAGTTTTACAAGAATGTATTAATGGACGTGTTTGAGTTTCTGGGACTAAGAGAGTATCAATTATACAAGAAAGTACTAATGGACATGTTTGTGTTTTTGGAACTAAGAGAGTGATAGTTTTAAAACAAAGTACTAATGGGCGTGTTTGAGTTTCTGGGACTAAGTGAGTATTAGTTTTACACGAAAGTACTGAAGGGCGTGTTTGAGTTTCTGGGACTAAATGAGTATTAGTTTTACAGGATAGTACTAATGGACGTGTTTGAGTTTCTGGGACTAAGTGAGTATTAGTTTTACACGAAAGTACTAAACGGCGGGTTTGAGTTTCTGGGACTAAATGAGTATTAGTTTTACAGGATAGTACTAATGGACGGTTTTGAGTTTTCTGGGACTAAGTGATTATTAGTTTTACAAGAAAGTTCTAATCAAATTCAGTTTTTATTCAGGCTCAAACATATATACATGTTCATCGCCAATGCATTTGGCGGCAACAATTACACACATATACTATGGGAAGAGTATGATAACAGGTATGAGTAATTAAACACTTTTTGACAGATTATAATATATACATATAGTTCCATTAGTAATAAAGATACATTTACATAATTCATATAATGGTAACATACTTCTGAATAATTACTTATTATGCATATTTCTTAATTATATAATAATAACAATAGATGAACGTAATTAATTTAAGTATAGTAGTACTATACTGTAAATAGATCATTATGTAAATATTTAATAACATAGTAACACTATTCCTTTTAATAACATTACATCATTCGCATAATGGTGTTTCTTCAAAACAGATGAAAATATATATATATATTTCACACACAGAAACTATTTCAGTTTACTGCTCATTTATTTTTTTGTATTTGTCCTTTTTCGTAACCGACGAGTATAAGTACTTTTACCTGTACGAGTCAAAATCCACATGAATGTCCCGTGCGACATGTGCATGCGTCAACGAGTCTAGTCAATGGTCATTCATATATCAAGTGTGAACATAAAACGGATTATTTCGGTGCAGGATATGTGTTACAATTCTATAGAAATAATTTAAATGGATTATTTGTTTTCTAATTGACGATCATTAACGGATAGTGGAATAGTACTATACATAGCATGAAGGTAAGCTATTCAATTAGCATATGGGCTATAATCACACCATGTTTACATATAATTATTAACGCTTATTATTTATAACTATACCGCTATTCCAAAATAATACTTTGTTCTCTTTTCTGGTTTGCCAGATAAATATATTTTGATAAACTTTTTAATAGACTAATTTGTTTTGTGCCGACCAGAGATTTAAACTGATGCATATTTGGCCAGCTGCAATAATATATTGATAGGCACATGTTTCTTAGTTCTCTATAATAAGGACATGCTAGCAGAAAGTGATATTCATTTTCAATGACATTCATATTACAAAAAATACACAACCTATTCTCTCTAGGGACATTCCTATACCTTCCTTCCTCGATAGCTAAGTTGTGTGCAGAACATCTAAATCTAGTTAACGACAATCTATGTTTATTAATTGTTACACTATCAACATATTTTTTTAAACGCGAAATCAGTTTTAATGATATTGTATGTAGATAATTTTGGAGATTCTTGAAGTGTTGAATACCAATTTTGCAAATATTGATCATATAGGCGTTCAACAACGCGTGTTATTTGTATATTAGTAACATCCGGGTTATTCCAAAGATAGTTAAAACCTATATTACATAAGATAGTCTTTACTTGATAAGCCCAACAGTTAACATCGTTGATGTTATTTTATACTTGGTCCTGCAACACTTTATACATGAGTGAGTTTGGGGATTTAATTATTTTAAACCAATATTTTATAATTCGTTCTTTACGTAAGATGTATAATGTTACTCTACCGAGTTCACCGTATACAGTTGCATTTGTGGTTTGTGATCTTACGTTGAGGCTTTGTTTTAAAAAATTAATATGTACTCTTTCTATATCTGGTGCCTTATGAAAGCCCCATACTTCTGACCATAATTTAAAATTGGAAGAATCATTGAATCAAACAACTTAAACTTTTCGCTTATATTTAATGGGATTACATCAAAAAGTGAATTTAGCGAAAATAAAGCTTTCATTGCTTGTTCACTCAAAGACTTTTGTGCTTGAAACATCTTCCCATTTGATGAGAATGTTACACCTAGATATGTAAATGTTTTAGTATTGTTTAATTCAACGTTATTGTAGTAAAAACGTGTATTTTCACCTAGTTCTCTGTTTAAAGACCATTGCAACGGTTTTACTAGTATTGACAGTAATATTCCACTTGAAACAATAAGTTTTAAGTTTATTAAGTAAAAATTGTAACCCATCTGCTGGATATGAAAATAAAATTGAGTCGTCTGCAAACATTAACAAAAATATTTGCAGCTCATTTAGCGTTATCATGTCTACTGTATCATCATAAAGAGACTCTGATAAGTCGTTGATAAATAAAATAAACAATAAAGGAGACAATGGCTCCCCTTGCTTCACCCCAATATAACTATCGAAATGTTCAGTTAATAAACCATTTACTTTCACGCATGATTTAACAGATTCATAAATAACTTGAAGCATCTTAACAAACTTTGATGAAACGCCCATCATTATTAATTTAAACCTTAGCCAATTTCTGTATATCAAATCAAATGCTTTCTTAAAGTCTATAAAAGCACAATATAGTTTTTTCTTTTAACCGGAAATGACTTTATTAATAATCGAATTAAGGATAAAAACACAATAAATTGTACTTTTATGTTGTCTGAAACCAAACTGGTTATCTGACAATAAATTATTTGTTTCTGCCCATTTACGTAGTCGACTGTCTAGAATTTGAGAAAATATTTTAGAAAAAATACTTGTAAGCATAATACCACGGTAGTTATTCACATCATTGTTGTCACCTTTTTTGTACAGGGACAAGTATACCATTTGTCCAGCTATCTGGATAAATTTCGCTATTAAATATATGGTTAAAAAATTTACATAAAGTTGGTGATAGAATAGTGCTCCCTTCTATAAACATTTCCGAGGTCAACGAGTCCGTCCCCGGACGTTTTTGTCTTTTTAACATTGCTATAGCTTTTTTAACCTCGTCAATGCTAATCTCACAATATAACTGTTCAATTATAGCGTCATAATTACTCGTTCTTAAATAGTTCTCAACATTCTCATTTGAATATATATCATCTGAAGAAAATAAATCTTTAAAATGTTTAAAAAATTTCCCCATCAGGAATATTATTTTTAATATTACCTTTCTTTCTGGCTTTTCTTATAAATTTCCAAAACTTTTTTGGCTGGGTTTTGGCTGCTTCGTGTAATAATGTTTTTTGATTTATTTTTTTCTAATGGACGTGTTTGAGTTTCTGGGACTAAGTGAATATGAGTTTTAAAAGAAAGTACTAATGAACCTGCTTGAATTTTTGGGACTAAGCGATTATTAATTTTACAGGAAAATACTAATGAACGTGTTTGAGTTTCTGGGACTAAGCAAGTGTTAGTTTTAAAAGAAAGTACTAATGGGCGTATTTGAATTTATGGGACTAAGTAAGTATTAGTTTTACAAGAAAGTACCAAATGACGTGTTTCAGTTTCTGGGACTAAGCGAGTATTAGTTTCACAAGAAAGTACTAATGAACGTGTTTGAGTTTATGGGACTAAGTAAGTATTAATTTTACGCGAAAGAACTAAATGGCGTGTTTGAGTTTCTGGGACTAAATGAGTATTAGTTTTACAGGACAGTATTAATGGACGTGTTTGAGTTTTCTGGGACTAAGTGAATATGAGTTTTAAAAGAAAGTACTAGTGAACCTGTTTGAGTCTTTGGGACTAAGCGATTATTAATTTTACAAGAAAATACTAATGGAAATGTTTGAGTTTCTGGGACTAAGCGAGTGTAAGTTTTACAAGAAAGTACTAATGGGTGTATTTGAATTTATGGGACTAAGTAAGTATTAGTTTTACAAGAAAGTACTAATTGACGTGTTTCAGTTTCTGGGACTAAGCGAGAATTAGTCTCACAAGAAAGTACTAATGAACGTGTTTGAGTTTCTGGGACTAAGTGAGTATTAAATTTACAAGAAAGTACTGAAGGACGTGTTTGAGTTTCTGGGATTAAATGAGGATTAGTTTTACTGGATAATACTAATGAACGTGTTTGAGTAATAGTTTTACAAGAAAGTACTAATGGGCGTGTTTGAGTTCTAGGACTAAATGAGCAATAGTTTTACAGAATAGCACTAGTGTACGAATTTGAGTTTCTATGACTAAATGAGTAGGAGTTTTACAAGAAAGTGCTAATAGTGGACGTGTTTGAGTTTCTGGGACTAAGCGAGTATTAGTTTTACAAGAAAGTACTAATGGACGCGCTTGAGTTTCTGCGACTAAGCGAGTATTAGTTTTACAAGAAAGTACTAATGGTCGTGTTTGAGTTTCTGGGACTAAGTGAGTATTAGTTTTACAAGAAAGTAATAATGGACCTGTTTGAGTTTTTGTGACTAAGCGAATATGAGTTTTACAAGAAAATACTAATGGACGTGTTTGAGGAATTTGAAAGACTAAGCGAGTATTACATTTACAAGAAAGTACTAATGGACATGTTTGAGTTTCTTGGACCAAATGAATATTAGTTTTACCAGAAAGTCTTAATGGACGTGTTTGAGTTTCTGGGACTAAAGGAGTTCTAGTTTTACAAAAAAAGTAACAATGGATGTGTTTGAGTTTCTGAGACTAAGTGAGTGTTAGTTTTACAAGAAAGTACTAATGGGCGTGTTTGAGCTTCTGGGAATAAGTGAGTATTAGTTTTACAGGATAGTACTAATGGACCTGTTGGAAATGCTGGGACTTAGAGAGTATTAGTTTTACTGGATAGTACTAATGGACGTGTTTCAGTTTCTGGGACTAAGTGAGAGATAGTTTCAAAAGAAATTACTAAAGGGCGTGTTTGAGTTTCTGAGACTAAGTGAGTATTCGTTTTACAAGTAAGTACTAATGTATCTGTTTGAGTTTCTTGGACTAAGCGAATATTAGTTTTACAAGAAAATACTAATGCAGGTGTTTGAGGAGTTTAAAGGACTAAGTGGGACGTGTTTGAGCAGTTCAAAGGACTAAGCGGGTATTAGTTTTACAAGAATGTTCTAATGGGCGTGTTTGAGTTTCTGGGACTAAACGAGTGTAATTATTTTAAGAAAGTTCAAATGGGCGTTTTTGAGAATCTGTGACTAAGTGAGTGTTAGTTTGACAAGAAAGCACTAATGGACGCGTTTTTACTTTCTGAGACTAAGTGAGTGATTGTTTTAAAAGAAAGTACTAATTGGCGTGTTTGAATTTCTGAGACTAAGTGGGTATTGGTTTTACAAGAAAGTAATAATGGACATGTTTGAGTTTTTGTGACTAAGCGAATATGAGATTGACAAGAAAATACTAAAGGACGTGTTTGAGGAGTTTAAAGGACTAAGCGAGTATTAGTTTTACCATAAAGTACTAATGGACGTTTTTGAGTTTCTGGGACTAAAAGAGTGATAGATTTACAAGAAAGTAGTAATGGGAGTGTTTGAGTTTCAGAGACTAATTGAGTACTAGTTTTATAAGAAAGTACTATTGGGCGTGTTTGAGTTTCTCGGTCTAAAGGAGTATTAGTTTTACAGAATAGTACTGATGTACTGGTTCGAATTTCTGGGACTTACTGAGTATTAGTTTTACAAGAAAGTACTGATGGACGCATTTGGGTTACTAGGACTAAAGGAATATATGTTTAACAAGAAAGTACTAATGGACGTGTTTTAGTTTCCGGAACTCAGCGAGTATTAGTTTTACAAAAAAATACTAATGGACGTGTTTGTGTTTCTGGGATTAAGTAAGTATTTGAGTTACAAGAATGTACTAATGGGCGTGTTTGAGTTTCTGGGACTAAATGATATTAGTTTTACAGAATAGTACTGATGTACTGGTTTGAATTTCTGGGACATACTAAGTATTAGTTTTACAAGAAAGTACTAATAGACGTGTTTGAGTTTCGGGAACTAAGCGAGTATTAGTTTTACAAAAAAATACTAATGGACGTGTTTGTGTTTCTGGGATTAAGTAAGTATTTGAGTTACAAGAAGGTACTAATGGACGTGTTTGAGTTTCTGGGACTAAGTGAGTGTTAGTTTTACAAGGAAGTACTAATGGACGTGTCAGAGTTTCTGGGACTAAATGAATATTAGTTTTACAAGAAAGTACTGATGGGCGTGTTTGAGTTTCTGAGACTAAATGAATATTAGATGTACAAGAAAGTACTGCGTGATGTGTTTGCGTTTCTGGGACTAAGTGAGTATTAGATTTACGGGATAGTACTAATGGGCGTGTTGGAGTTTCTGGGACTAAATGAGTATTAGTTTTAAGAGATAGTACGAATGTACGGGTTTGAGTTTCTGGGTCTAAGCGAATATTATTTTTACAAGAAAGTACTAATGGGCGTGTTTGAGTTTGTGGAACTGAGTGAGTATTATATTTACAAGAAAGTACTAATTGACGTGTTTCAGTTTCTGGGACTTAGTGAGTATTAGTTTGACAAAAAAGTACTGAGAGGTGTGTTTGAGTTTCTGGGACTAAGAGAGTATCAGTTTTACAAGAAAGGACTAATGGACATGTTTGTGTTTCTTTGACTAAATGAGTTTTAGTTTTACAAGAAAGTACTAATGGACGTCTTTGAATTTCTACGAGTAAGTGAGTGATAGTTTTAAAAAAAGTGCCAATGGGCGTGTTTGAGGTTCTGGGACTAAGTGAGTATTAGTTTTACAAGAAAGTACTAATGGACCTTTTTGAGTTTCTGGTACTAAGTAAGTATTAGTTTTACATGAAAGTAGTTATGAACGTGTTTTATTTTCTGGGACTAAATGAGTATTAGTTTTACAGGAAAGTACTAATATACTGATGGACGTGTTTCAATTTCTGGGACTAAGCGAGTATCAGTTTTACATTGAAGTACAAGTGGATTTGTTTGAGTTTCTGGAACTAAGTGTGTACTAGTTTAACAAGAAAGTACTAATGGGCGTGTGTTAGTTTATCGGACTAAATGAGTATTTCTTTTTACAAAATAGTACTAATGTACGGGTTTGAATTTCTGGTTCTAAGTGAGTATTAGTTTTACAAGAAAGTACTAAAGGACGTGTTTGAATTTCTAGGACTAAGCGAATATGAGTTTTACAAGAATGTACTAATGGACCTGTTTGTGTTTATGGGACTAAGAGAGTATCAATTTTACAAGAAAGTACTTATCGACATGTTTGAGTTTCTGGGACTAAATGAGTATTAGTTTTAAAAGAAAGTATTAATGGACGTGTTTCAGTTTTGGGGTCTAAGTGAGTGATAGTTTAAAGGAAAGTACTAATGGCGTGTTTGAGTTTCTGGGACTAATTGAGTATTAGTTTTAAAGGATAGTACTAATGGACGTGTTTGAATTTTGTGGGACTAAGCGATTATTAATTTTACAAGAAAGTTCTTATGGACGTGTTTCAGTTCCTGGGACTAAGCGAATATGAGTTTTAAAAGAAAGTACTAATGCACCATATATATGTATTATAGGCGTTCTGTTGTAATTTTCGTCTCACCCTGTTTCGCCTCAAATTACAACAGAAAACGCCTAAAATACATATATATAATAAATCACCATAAAAATGGTGATTTACTTGATTTATTAAAACTTTTTTAAAATAGGGGTAGTGAAGATTGCAAGTTTAATTTTTTTATAAGTTATCAAAATATAATTTAAACCTCAATACGTCTAAATCTGAGACACTCAGCGTTATACGACTTTAACCTCCAATAATTGTTCATTTTTCTAATTGAAGCTGCACCGCAACCAACACACACTTGATATTTTGCAGAAGTGCCTTTTTTACATATTAGACACGGTAATGCATGACTTGTTTTTAATCTATATTTATGCAAACTGCAATAATTAGAATCTTTTGTTGGCTTATTTTCACGTGGATTATGTAATCCAATTTTAAGAAATTTGCAAACATTGATTTCCATTGTCTATTTTGTATATAATTATTTTTATATTTAATTTTTTTTTTTAAAATATATAACAAATAAAGGAATGGAAAAAAACGAAGAGACTATAAGAAATTTAATACGCCTTTTTGATACAGGTGTAATAGATAAGCAAACACTATCTAACGGTATAAATGCATTAAAACCTCTTAAAGAAGTTCCAAAAGAAACTTCAAAAGAGGTTAAATCTCAAACATTAGAAAATTTACTCAAGAGACGACGTACTAAGAAACAACGTAAACGAGAAAAGCAGAAATATGATAAATTACAAGATGAGCAAAATCAGAAATATGCTAAATCACGAGACAATGTTATAAATGAATTGAAAGTGCTTAATGATAGAAAATCTAAAGAAGAATTAAAACTGGTTGACAAACCAATGTGTGGCTATTTTAAAGCATACGAGATATCTGCCGAGAAATACAAAGACCCTCAAAAACTATTCCGTGATAAAAAATCCATTATTACAAAACAAATAAGCAAAGAGCTGACAAAGATGAATGGATTAAAGTTTCAATTAGGTCTTACTGTAAATGTATTCAAAGATGATGGTGATACCAAAAAATACACCACAGCAGTATTACACAGCGAACGAAATGCAATTTTAACCTCTGAAAAAATAAATGAGTTTTACGATAAATCATCTGCAAATATACAAGAGAGTCTTGAAAGATTTACAAACACAGCATCTGGATTGGAGATTGATCACTGTGTTACGTTTTACTTAAATTTTGCAAAGTATGAACCATTAAAAGGTTCTTCATATATTCCTTTGTCTAAAGCAGTATCTGATAAAAAAGCAATAATTAATGTTAATAATGAAGATAATAAGTGCTTGGAAGTGGCATTGGTTTCTGCTTTGTGGCCTAATAAAAATAATCCAACTGGGATATCTAGTTATAACAAACACATGGGTAAGTTGAATATGGATGGTATTGACTTTCCCACTCCAATTTCACAAATTTCAAAAGTAGAAAAACAAAACAACCTTGCTATTAATGTTTACGGATGCACAGGAAAAAGGGTATCTGTATTTCCATATAGAATATCAGAGCAACCTCAAAAAATAAAAAGAATTAACTTGCTTTTAATTTCTGAAGACGTTGAGGTTGATTTAGAAAATGAAGATGATCCAAATAATGAAGAAGGAATTATAGATGACAATTATAACCCTGATGATTATCCCAACGAACCAAAAACAATAACAACAAAATATCACTATTGCTGGATTAAAAATCTAAATAGATTACTTTATGATCAAAACAAATATCACGGTAAAACTTATTTCTGCGATCGTTGTCTTTACGGCTTTTCAAGAGAAGATCTACTTACCAAACACAGAGAAGACTGCGAGGGTATCAACAAAAATTCTTGTAAAAAATAGAAATGCCAAAAGAAGGTAAAAATCACACACAATTTAAAAATCATCAAAATCAGATGCCTGTGCCTTTTGCAATATATGCTGATTTTGAGTGTATAATCAAACCGCAATCAATCAAATTTGGAAAGAAATCTGAAATTCAAAATGTACACGAAGTTTGTGGTTTTGGATACCAGGTTGTCAGATATAATGGTAAAGATGAAGAACCAGTTATTTACAGAGGTAAAGATGCTGTTGGAAAGTTTTTAAATTACTTAGAATGTGAGAAGAGCAACATTAATAAAATATTTGCTCACCCAAAACCATTAATTATGACGCAGCAAAATGAGGAAGATCATGAAAAAGCAACACATTGCTGGATATGTGAGGATGAAATAAAAAATGATAAAAACGGTAAAGTAAGAGACCACTGTCATTTTACAGGAGAATACAGAGGTGCAGCACATAAAAACTGCAACCTAAAACTAAAAATAAAACCAAATAAAACAATTATTCCTGTTGTATTTCACAACCTCAAAGGATATGATAGACATCTTATAATGCAAAAAATACATAAAATGACAGGTAATATTACATGCATTCCAAACAACGCTGAAAAGTATATTTCATTTAGTGTCGGACAACTTAGATTCTTGGATAGCTTTCAGTTTATGGCTTCGTCTTTGGAAAAATTGGTTAAAGCAACAGACAAATCTGATTTCAAAATTACCAAAAATCAGTTTGGGAAACAAACAGATTTACTTTTACGAAAAGGTGTTTATCCATACGAATATATGGACAGTATCGAAAGATTTAAGGAAACGCAATTACCGCCTATAGAAAAGTTTTACAGTAGTCTTTCAGATGAAAGTATAAGTCCCGAAGATTACGAATACGCTCAAAAAATATGGAAAGAGTTTAACTGTAAAACTCTTGGAGACTATCATGATTTATATCTAAAAACTGATGTAACTCTGTTAGCAGATGTGTTTCAAACTTTTAGAAAAACATGTATGAGTGCATACAAACTTGATGCTTTACATTATTATACAGCACCTGGATTATCTTGGGATGCTTTACTTAAACATTCAAAAATAGATTTAGAACTTTTGAGAGACATTGACATGCACTTATTCATAGAAAAAGGAATGCGAGGTGGCATAAGTATGGTATCAAAACGATATGCCAAAGCAAACAATCCACATGTAGTTGATTATAACCCTAACGAGGAAAACAACTTTATAATGTATTTTGATGCAAATAATCTTTATGAATGGGCAATGAGTCAGCCACTTCCATATTCCGGCTTTGTTTGGAAAACCAAAAACAAGAGTGGAAAATTTTCTAAACCAAAACCTGGCAAAGGACAAATGCTTGAAGTTGATTTGGAATATCCTAAAGAACTTCATGAAGCTCACAATGACTATCCGCTTGCACCGGAAAGATTAGCAGTGGAAAAAGAATGGTTGTCTGAATACCAAAAAGATCTGTTAGAAAATAATAGCATGATAAATACAGAAAACTAGTCCCCAATCTTAGGGACAAAGAAAAATATGTGATACATTACAAAAACCTGCAACTGTATTTATCTTTAGGCATGAAACTAAAGAAAGTACACAGAGTATTAGAATTTAATGAAAAACCATGGATGGAATCATATATTTGTTTAAATACAGAACTTAGAAAAAAAGCTAAATCACAATTTGAAAAAGATTTTTACAAACTTATGAACAACTCTGTGTTTGGCAAAACAATGGAAAATCTACGCAAGCGGACTGATATAAAACTAGTCAGAACTGACAGCTTTGAAAATGAAAAGATAAGAAAAATAATAGCCAAACCCAACTTTAACAGGCGTATAAAATTTTCAGATGAATTGTCAGCAATACATGTGAACAAAACAAAATTAACATTAAACAAACCAATCTATGTTGGGATGTCAGTATTGGATTTATCAAAATACATGATGTATGATTGGTATTATAATACCCTAAAGAAAAGGTACGGAAATGACTGTAATTTATTATACACAGACACTGACAGCCTACTGGTAAACATCAAAACAGATGATGCATACAAAGACATGGCTGAAATGAAAGATGAGTATGATCTAAGTGATTATCCTCAAAATCACCCAATGCATGATGATACAAACAAAAAAGTATTGGGTAAAATGAAAGACGAATGTGCTGGTGTTGCTATAGCCGAATATGTTGGATTAAGACCCAAACTATATTCTGTTTTGAGAGCGGATGAGCAGGTTATTGAAAAAGTAATAAATAAAATGAAAGATGAATGTCCTGGTGTTTCTATAGTTGAGTATATTGAATCAAGACCTGAACTATATTCTAAAGCGGATGAGCTAAGATCCGGACTATCTTCTATTTTGAAAGCGGATAAGGAGATTATTAAAAAAGCAAGAGGTAAAATGAAAGATGAATGTGCTGGTGTTCCTACAGTTGAGGATATTGGATTAAGATCCAAACAAGATTCTATTTTGAAAGTGAATAAGCAGATTATTAAGAAAGCAAAGGGTGTAAGAAAATATGTAACCGAAAAACAAACAAACTTTGAGAACTACAAGGATGCATTGTTTAACAAGAAAAAATACACTCATAAAATGAATATGATACGATCAATAAAGCATCAGATATTTGGCGTAACAGTAAACAAATCTACATTATCACCATTTTACTCAAAAAGATATATACGAGAAGATGGAATTACAACTGATGCACATGGTTTCTATAAAAACTTATGAATTTGGGTATCAGCAGGAACAATAAGTAATTCTTCTTTGACAAATCCTCTCTGCGGCGCTGGTAATTTCAAATAATAAACTCTTATACCTTGCGTCACCATATAACTTTTAATCTTGTGAATATCTACACTCCACATTGGATCAGTTGCTCTTCGTCTTCCACCTTCTTGTTCCCCGGGTTGATATAAATATCTTACACTTGCATTCATACAGATAGGATCACCTTTTAATATTTTTGTTTCAACAGGAGGAGGCTTTTTTGTCTCCGCATTTATGGCTTTAACAACTTCTGGTAATCTCTTTACCCACTCTCTATTACGTTTTTGTGAATCTATTTCCTTAGCATACTGATAACCAAACAATCTCTCAGCTAATGTTCTGTTAAATCTTTCCACTAAAGCTTGGTCTCTGTGTATTTCTGTTCTGCCTCGTCTGATATTTACTTTGTGTTTTGCCATCAACTGTGATACTGCACCCATAAATTCTCTGCCTGGATCCACTTGTAATAACTTTGGATATTTCAAATGTCGACTGTATATTTTTTCAAATGCTTTAGCAACTTCTTTGCTATCCTTGGAAGTCAGCGGCTCTGCTTCTTTTTATCTACTTGCAATATCAACAACAGTCAACGCATATTTATATGTCTTGCGTCCACGACCAAAGCCAAAAGTATCATGCGGTAAAAATAACAAATCAGCTTGATGCACTCCATTCTTAGAAGAAACATCAAACCTGGGTCTAACTATTTTCTTTGGCGCGGGTAAATAAATCTGCCACACAGCTTGTTTCTTTAAAAATTCTAATGCCTTGTTTTCACTGACATTTTTTCTTTTGCCAATTTTTTAACTGCTGAGTAACCTTTCCAAAATCCTTTTGGGCTGTAATAAATCTTTTCCATTTTTTTCTACTAAAGATTAAACTTTATATAACTATAAAGAAAAAATGGAAATCACAACTGCACGATTTGATGAACTGCTCGAAGAGCAATATCAAAATAGCACAAAGAAATGGACAGACTTGGAAGTAAATAAAATATACACTATTACAGATACGAAAATAGTAGATACCGAATATGGTCCATCCATGGTATTAACATTATTAGACAACGGTGAAGTATGGGCGCCTGGTCATCTCAAAGATAAATTAGAGAAGAGTGCTAAACCACCATATTATATGCGACCACTTGGACTGAAACCATGTAAGAACAACAAAAAAAATAGGTATCATGCATATGACTTAGTCTTTTCAAATTAAACATACTTAGTCATTCCAAATCCAAAAAGGTCCAAAGTAATTATAGTTTATGAACTCAATTTATACGCCACAAATCCAGTTGCAGCCATGCCCACCACAATAAACGTAATTTCTCTATTCTGTTGATCCGGAGATGGTGTATAAAAATCACTCAACTTGGGCTCCGGTTCTAAAAGCAAATGTTTGCCAGTTGTATAATAATACTGTTTCATAGCTTGGTCCACATCATCAAAAGTCTGCTCTGCATGATGCTCTTTTTGCAGTTGCTTATTAATAAAATCTAATCTCTCTGTTCTTTTTTTATTCCACTCCGCTTGTGCTGCGTTTAATTGTTCCACTGCTTTGTCATGCCTTTGTCTTTCCTCATCTGAATGACTTCCCATTTTTGAAAAGAAATAATTTGAACCGCTAAACGCCAATGCATTTGTTAATGCGCCACCAATCATCATTGCTACTGCACTTGCCATTTTTTATATATATTTTTTTAAAATTATTTCATAATATCCGCAGGAATAATACCTTGCTTAATCAACATATCCCTCGTAGCCATTGCTAACATTATATCCACAGACAGCATCCCAAAATCTGTCATATTAAAATCCACTTTAGGGGCTGGTCTTTTTAGTAGTTTTCTGCCAATCTCAGGATATCCAACAGTTAAAAGTGTTTCCACCCCAGCATGATACATCATATTTACAATTTGTTTTCCGTCAATACTTGCTGCCATTTTTTTTATATGATTATTTTTTTTAAATAAATTATTAAAAATCAAACGGGTCTTTTGGTGCAACATGAACAGCAGCATGTTGCACAGGTTGCGTAGCAGATTTCTTGTTATAAGTATACAAACCCAACCCAGCAATGCCTACTAATAAAACCAGACACGGTGGAATATAATTTTTGTATACGTTTATTTTGATTTCTGGTTTCTCTTCATCTATTGTTATTTTTGTTATTTGATTTGCAGCATCTTGCTTTGCAGCATCTTGCTTTGCAGCATCTTGCTTTGCAGCATCTTGCTTTGCATCTTTAAGCAACCGCTTTGCCTTTCTTGCCGCTGCTCCTTCTTTTCCAGCTTCTATTCTTTTTGGATTTTTTACTTTTTGTTGTTCAACCTCAACAGGTATAACTTCACTCTCTTGGTTCTCCATTTATATTATCTATATTTTTATTTTTATTAAAATCAATATGTCTAACAGTTGTCAGTATTGCTGTAAATGGTGCTAAGCACATTCCATACCTGTAATACAACTCACAACAAGCACTTGTCAAAGCATGATTAATAAATGGGTCTTCCTCCAAATCTTCTATCAGCTTTGGTGGATTGGTTACATTAAAATATTTTGATACTCCCATCACATACAAGTTAATAAAAGAATTGCCTAAAGTCTTGGTCATGCTTGCCCCAAGCCTTGCTTCATATCTGCAGTAAAGTTTGTTAATTTCATCCGGTGGCATGCCATCTATATTTGTGAGTTGTATGTCTTTACCCAAATATTGACGACTACCACCGCCAGCCACTATGGCTGATAATCTTTCTTTTTTTGTTTCTTGTTGCTTTGATTCATCACGTTCTGTGAAACCTTCCGATATGTCTTGTAATAGTTCTTCCGCATTCATCTTTATATTAATAATTTTATTTTTTATTTTGAAATAAACATAAAACATAAAACAACCAGCTACGATATTCATGCAACTAGTAATTGTTAGTATTGTTAATAGCATTGTTATTAATATTGCTATTTTTTATTAGCATTGTTAATTTGCTGCAAGCATTGCTATTAACATTGCTACTTTACTATGAGCAATGCTATAAGCATTACTATATTTTCTGATATTTTCATTATATTTTCATGTCAGTATTGCTATTAACATTGCTACTTTGCTGTTAGTATTACTATTAGCAACAAAGCAATTCTGTTAGAAAAAAAGAATTGCTGGTAAAAATTATTCAACCCAATAACCAGTTGGTTGGTCAGTCCTCAAAATTAACTTGGAATATTTAGTCTTAGCTAAAGCTTTTCTTATTCTGGTTCTCTCCTCCAGCGTCGGAATAACATCATTTTCTCTCAAACAATTTTCATAACTATCTCTGTCCTTGGTGTAAAACATACACAACCATTTTGCTTGCTCCCTCAAATCTTTCAATACAGAATTATATCTCTGTGAAATAACCCACACTGATTGTTTGGCGTGACGACCAGAGAATGCCAACTCTGATAACATATCTTTTTTCTTTGTTAATTCTTTTGTGGCGGAGCAATCATCAATGATGTATAATGTGGGCTGGCCAGCATATCTTTTGAAAAATAAACGCAACAGTTCTTGTAACATTTCGTCTCACGGGATTGACAATTATTATTTTTTTATCTCTCGGGTTTTTTACATCACCTATCCAGGATCTATTTTTATAAGCCTCGTTCCACTCTATGGTTTGACACAATATAATTATATGTTCAAAAACTCCAACATACTCTTGTTCAAGTATGTCAAGAACAAACTCTGTTTTACCACAGCCCGTCTGACCACAGATAATGGCACTGTGTGAATATTTAGGATATTTTTGTTGTAAACTAGTATTCTGCTTCTTTGAATCTTCCATCTTCGAAATTGATTTGCGCATCTTGTATTATATATAGATAAATATTTAAAGGTTGATCTGCATCTGCTTTTTTATTTATTAATATCGTTATGCCTTCACTGCCGTTTTCTATTCTTCTTCCACTGCCGTGTAATAAATTGTCATCACATGTTCTAAGGTCAAGCCACAAAGCATATGATTTTGTCAGATAAGTCTCAAGAGAAACATTGGTAAAGTATAAGTCTCTTGCTACTATTTCTGTCTCTTTGTTTCTTTTTGATGTCAAGGCAAAATATTTGTTGATATCATCCCAATGTTGATATGCCCTCATGCCCTGACTATACAACTGATTTGGTACGCCTTCTATTGTCATTTCAACCTTTTCAATCTTTGGGTTGTAATAGGTTTCCGTGTCTGTTCTTTCTGAGTCTTCAAACAGCATTAGAATACCTTTCATGCTCCGTGCTGGTACATTAATGTTGATGTTCCAAAGGGTTTCAGATTTGTTTGCTATTATTTTTCTATGTCGCAAGATACGATCATACATAAATGACATCTTACCATTGGTTTGCTGTCTTATTTGTCTGGCTAATTCAACATCACTAACCGTATCAAATTCCAAGCAGATATTTTTTATTACATAAGATGCATCAGCATCACTGCTTTTGATAACTTTGTTATAATCGTTAAACGTTAATTCATATTCTAACCTATCACCAAGCCCCGCTTGATAAAATGGCATATGACTTTCTAACATTTCAAAGTCCAGTGGAATACAACATCTATTTCCATAAGCTGCTGCTATAGCTTCATCTTTGGTGTCTGAGGAAGCATCTCCCGCACAAACTCTATGTTTTAGCATGTTTGCTTTACCAATACCTTGGTAAGCTATGTTTACTCGTTCAGTAGGGCTTTTCCATAAATCTACATAACAATGATATATATCACTGTCATCTATTGACATGACTTCATTGCCACTTATTCTTATTGTCCTTTTTTTTACAATTTTTCTACCCAGATTTTGGAAAAGAGTAGCGTTGGCGTCTGTTCTGCTTTTAAGTTCTATTTCAAAGGCAAGACGAGTAGTACGAGGATCTATCACATCATTAGTACTTAGATTTGGAAATCTCACAAGCAGTTGCTGGTTTTGGTCTATTGTTGATGGATTATTAGTTATTACTACACTTGTGCGAATGCCCTTGGCACCATGAGGTTCTCTTAGTTTTCTATGAGGGTTAAGTTTGTTTCCGTAAGCCGACATTGTTTTTATTTTTTAAATTTATTTTTTAAAATTAAATAAAATAAACAATGGCTGAAGGAGGATTTGAATTTGACAATCCTACGTACGATCCAGATGATTATGAGGAATATGATGATGATTTACCAATGGTGCCTGATGAGCCTGTTCTAAGAAGTCTTCTTAATCAAAGCAATCATCTTGCTGAACTCAGGGGAGAGCTGTCAGAAATCACACTTGAAACATACAAGAAAAATCTTGTAAAATCCTTTTATAATGAAATAGAAAAACTATATAAGATTACACCGGACAAAATGGACTATGACCAGTTTAAAGTATCAGCTAATGGCAAAACATTATACTGGATTGTTGGTGATAAAGGAATAAGAATAACTGCCAGGCAAGGCTCTTTTACATTTCTTGCTCTTGGTTCTTTGGCAAATGAATATAACAGGGTTATTGGCTCTGGGGGAACAAGGGCGATAAGACAATTTTTAAATTTACCGGAGTATGACAGTAAAACAAAAGTATCACGGGAAACTCGACAAATGTTGGAAAGCACAATAAACGATTTACCAGATAATGTGGATGCTATTCCATTACAAGATTTATCAAGTGTTGCGAATGACACGGCACAGTCAATAGACAGTGCTCTCCATGACTGGGATGTGATAGAGCGTCCTGATGCTGAAACACAAACAAATATAGACAAGCGTCCTGATGTTGAAACACAAACAAATATAGACAAGCTTG
Source organism: Cyrtodaria siliqua (assembly GCA_037043455.1). Taxonomy (NCBI): domain Eukaryota; kingdom Metazoa; phylum Mollusca; class Bivalvia; order Adapedonta; family Hiatellidae; genus Cyrtodaria; species Cyrtodaria siliqua. The sequence continues at coordinate 321,821 of JAWPHD010000386.1, read as the reverse complement.
AAATGGATGGAATAGTAAAAGCAATGACAACTGTCAAGGAAGAACTCACCAATAACGTGGCAAAACTCACACAACTTGATAAGACATACCAAGAGAAAAAACAAAATTTAGAACAAGCTAAGACTGATAATGATGAATTCCAGATAAAAAGAATCAGCGACCGCATCAAAGACCTTGAAGATGAGAGAGGTGCAAGAATGGATGTCATTAATGAGAACAGAGAAGCTTTTCGTAACCAAGTAAGCAGTATAAAAGAGACAATAAACAAAATGTTAAACGAGGATACAACACTTGGTGAGAGAATCAAAACCTTGTTTAGGGAGCAAGGTATTACTATTGTTAGTATCCTAACTGCATTTGGTATGATTCTTTGGGTGATAATTAATTCTATTATTCCCACATCAAGTACTGCTCCAACTCCAACTCCAAAGCCTCATCCATCAAGTGTAAACGATTGGATAAAAAAACAACTATTTAATCTTGGTAAACTTCTTGCCAACCTAGCTGGTAAAGCTGCTGCAGCGCTTCCAGGAGTTATTGGTGCAATAGTATCATGGCTTTTATCTGCAACAAGTAATGTTATTAATTGGCTTGGTAACAATCTATGGGCTTTGCTTGTGTTTGTTTCCGGGTTGTTGTATGTGGCAGCCAAAGAGTGGTTTAGTAAATCTCGTAAATAAGTAATGCAGCAAGACCTATTACTATAGTACCAACAATTATAGTTGTTTTGTTATTTTCGTGTTCAATCGCTATTTTTTGTATTTCTGGTGGGTTATGTTCCACAGTTTTATGTATTGATTTATCAGAATGTTCCGGTAAAAATTTCTTTGTTGTGGTGCCTTGAAAAGGTTGAATAATTTTTGGTGGCACTGGTTTTACATTTACATCATTATTCAATCCTAATGCTTGTGCATCGGTTGCTATTACAATTTCATTATTGTAGTCTTGTATTATTCCGATTCTTAATTCCATGTCGCTCGGAGACATATACAATCCACTTCCATAGACAAAATTTACTTTACTTCTTGCATATTTTAAGGTGTTTTCATATCTTGAAATTTGACTGGGCAAGTCGATGGGGCTATTTATTGCGTCCTCTACATTTGCTAAAAATTGTTTCTGTGCATCAAATGCTGTTCCAGTTCCAAGTATATCTGTTCTTGTTTGTGATTGCGAGCCAAGGATTGCCCCGCAGTATGTCATTGATTCTTTCTACTCCTGCCCTTGTAAATCCAGATGAACAATCTAGTATAAAAGTTGACCAGCTATTGTCAGCCTCAGATCCTTGTGCAATGTAATCAATATGATATGTTTTATCACTCTCATAGACTGTAAAACTCATCGTTTTGTTGTCGTATACAGTATTTACCAAAGGATGATAACCAATATTTGTCCAGTAATTGTAAATTGTTCCTAGACCATCATTATAGCTTTGTTTTTGTCTCCAGTCTGAATTTAAGTCAATGTTAAACTCCTTGCATATTCTCTCGTATGCGTTTCGGTTATATGTATTATTAAACGCATTCCAATTTGAGTCTTGCGGCATTGCTACACTCATCTCAAATCATCTCAAATAATATTCTTCTGACTTGGTAGTAGACATGAAATCGAAATAACGAACCAACCAGGGCATCAGCTTTTAGGTGGTTGTTGAAATCAATGCCACATCCAGTTGTCGCACACCAAATAGCAAAACTCAACTGATTCTGCCAAAATAACATCCAATCTGTTCCCCAGCTTTGAACTATAGCATTTGATTTGACATATGGAAGTTTGTATTTTACTAAGACATTAGGAAATGATGCTTTAAAGCATTTACCGTCTGATGTAATAACTATGTTTTGATTTATTATATCTATCACTTTCTTGCTAAAAGTATTTGAATAGTGAGCATCTGGGTTATATTTGAATTCTTTAGAAATCATTTTTATTTGTGTTTTTATATATATATATATTAAAATGTTTCATACAATTTCAAACATAGACAACTCTATTAATTTACAACAGTATATCGATAATAGAGATGGAACTAAGCGCGTTGGATTAAAAAGTTTTACATACACTATTGGTTGGCAAAATATTATTCATGAAACCATAAAGACACGAAACCCAGATAAAATAGAACATTTACCAGGTGGACTCTATAACTTTCAAGACTTGGTAGAAAAGTTTAAAAATCTAAATGAAAAGATTATTCTGGACAATATTGTCCAAATTGGTGCAGCCATTATACATACGCCAATAGAGACACGAATATCAAGCGGTCTTTCAAAAATGCTGGGATTCAAGGACAGAAAATGGTTGACAGGTACTAATATAGGAGATTACGCAATTGATTTAGCTCCTTATAAACAGCTATATGTTCATCTGGAACAAGTTAATACGAGTAGTAATTATTTCAATGGCAAGCCAAGCACTATTATAGGTGTTGTACCTGTAGTAAATAAGCAGTTTGGAGATATAGTATATACAAGTTTTTATCCTGAATATCACTGCCTTATGAATGGTGCAATAACTGAATTGAAAATAGAAGTTAGAGATGAGTATGGCAACAAGATATTTAATCACGGTTTGCCTATGAGTTGTGTTTTAAAAATTATTTAAAAAATATATTTTTATAAAAAAAACAATGAGTATATTTGGACCACCAAGCCCTAAAAAAACAAAAGACTTAGAGGCTTTAATAAATGATGTTCAAAATTTATATAGGCGAGTTGTGCCTTTTGTTGACCAGTTTAATCATTTAAAAAAAAGAGTTGATAATCTTAAATATGGGATTATAACAATATTTGCGGAGGCTAAGGGTCCACTTGTGTTGAATAGAATACTCTTATTTGGTAATGGTGGAGCAGAAACAAATGTGGGGCATGTAATGACACGCCGTGGACGGATTATGGGAATAGGTTTAGCAAGTGAACGATTAGTTGGTGACGTAACTGTAATAGTTTCTGTCAATGGTGTTGAACAGCCAAATTATGGTATAACGCTTCACATCATCCCACGCAATCATGATAACTTTGATAAACCTTTAGAAATTGGTGCTGGTTCTGTTGTTAACTTTGTATGCAAGGTTGCTAACGCTACCGCTGTAAATACGGTGGCATCATTATTAATTGAATTAATTAAATTTAATTCTACGAGCTGGCTTGATTTTTGTATCAACAAAAAATATATTATATACAAAATTGTATAACAGTATGATAATTAGTGTACTGGGTATTGAAAGCTTGCCTTAAAAGATGTGTTTAATAATTTAATATTAAAAATTTAGTCTTTGAACTATTTTTTTTTAAAAAATATAATGTTATAATTATATGATGAAAAAAATGGAAGAACAAGAACCAGACATGGAATCGGAGCCAGAAGAATATATACCAATACCAGTAGAGTATGAACCTGTAGTGCTAGAGGAAGTATGGGATTATGTTTACAAGTGTGTTAGAAAATGGGATATTTTTGAAGACTACAAGTGGTCAACATTATCTGTTATTATATTACTATTTATACCGCAGTGCTCGTAACAACAATTATAGGTTTGTTTGGAACTCTTACCCCATCCGCCTGGTTAATATTACCATGAGGAGTCTTGAAAGTAACAAAGATTGAAAACTTAACCAAATCACGTTGCTTAAAATCCTGTCCGGTTGCTACCGCTGTAAATACGGTGGCATCATTATTAATTGAATTTAATTTTTTATTTATTAATAAATAAAATGAAGCAACCGACAGCACCAAGTATATATCCTGAGTTGCCAGTGGAAGACGGACACAATTATAGATTGCAAAAGATTTCTGAGATTGAAAAAAAGTTAATTACAGAGCGAGACACACGCAAGTCTCTTTATAAAAAATATAAACGTGGTATTAATATCACAGATGGAATTGACACTACCTTGATATCTGCAGGTGTTATTATGGCTGGGATTGGATTTGTTGTTCCAGTCTTGTTACCTTTAGAAATAGCAGCAATAGTATGTGGAGCTACAGGTGTTTGTATTAATTTTATCAGACGCAAGCTTAATACAAAAGCTCAAAAACATCATGAAATAAAAACTTTGGCAGAGGCTAAGTTAAATAGTATAAAGCAGTTAATATCAAAAGCGTTGAGTGATGCACAAATATCTTATCAAGAGTTTAAGTTGATTTTGGATGAGTTAGATAAATATTATAGTTTAAAACAGGACACAAAACAAAAAAAGGCTGAAATAAGTGAAGTTCAAAAAAAGGAACTAGTAGAACAGGGAAGAAAGGAAGCAATGGCAACCTTACAAAAAAGTCTAAAAAGTGTGTAATAAATTGTTTTAGTAATGTGTATGAGTACGATCCACCACCTTTGTATTCAAGGTCAGAAAATTGTTAATTAAATGTAATTTTGATAACTTATAAAAACAAATAAACTTGTGTTCTTCACTACCCCTATTTTAAAAAAGTTTTAATAAATCAAGTAAATCACCATTTTATGGTGATTTATTATATATATGTATTATAGGCGTTTCTGTTGTAATTTGAGGCGAAACGGAGTGAGACGAAAATTACAACAGAACGCCTATAATACATATATATGCACCTGTTTGAGTTTCTGGGACTAAACGACTATTAATTTTACAGGAAATTACTACTGGTCGTGTTTGAGTTTCTGGAATTAAGCAAGTGTTAATTTTACAAGAAAGTACTAATGGGCGTGTTTGAATTGATGGGCCTAAGTAAGTATTAATTTTACAAGAAAGTACTAATTGACTGTTTCAGTTTCTAGGACTAAACGTGTATTATATTTACAAGAAAGTACTAATGCACCTTTTTTAGTTTCTGGGACTAAGTAAGTATTAGTTTTACATGAAAGTAGTTATGAACGTGTTTTATTTTCTGGGACTAAATGAATATTAGTTTTACATTAAATTACTAGTGGATGTGTTTGAGTTTCTGGAACTAAGTGAGTGATAGTTTTACAAGAAAGTACTAATGGGATGTGTTTGTGTTTATCGGACTAAATGAGTATTTTTTTTACAAAATAGTACTAATGTACGGGTTTGAATTTCTGGGACTAAGTGAGTATTAGTTTTACAAGAAAGTACTAATGGACGTGTTTGAATTTCTAGGACTAAGCGAATATGAGTTTTACAAGAATGTACTTATGGACGTGTTTGTGTTTATGGGACTAAGAGATTATCAGTTTTACAAGAAAGTGCTAATGGACATGTTTGAGTTTCTAGGACTAAATGAGTATTAGTTTTAAAAGAAAGTACTAATGGACGTGTTTTAGTTTTGGGGACTAAGTGAGTGATAGTTTAAAAGAAAATACTAATGGGCGTGTTTGAGTTTCTGGGACTAAGTGAGTATTAGTTTTACATGAAAGTACAAATGGACGTGTTTGAGTTTTTGTCTTCAGTAAGTATTAGTTTTACAAGAAAATAATGATGGATGTGTTTGAGTTTCTGGGACTATGTGAATATGAGTTTTAAAAGAAAGTACTAATGAACCTGTTTGAGTTTCTGGGACTAAGCGATTATTAATTTTACAGGAAATTACTAATGGTCGTGTTTTAGTTTCTGGTACTAAACGAGTGTTAGTTTTACAAGAAAGTACTAATGGGCGTGTTTGAGTTTTTGTCTTCAGTAAGTATTAGTTTTACAAGAAAGTAATGATGGACGTGTTTGTGTTTCTGGGACAGAGTGTTAGTTTTACAAGAAAGTACTAATGGGCGTGTTTGCGGTTCTGGGACTAAGTGAGTATTAGTTTTACAGGATAATACTTATGGACCTGTTTGAAATTTTGGGACTTAGAGAGTATTAGTTTTACAGGATAGTACTAATTGACGTGTTTTAGTTTTTGGAACTAAGTCAGTGATAGTTTTAGAAGAAAGTACTAATGGTCGAGTTTGAGTTTCTGAGAATTAGTGAGTATTCGTTTTACAAGAAAGTACTAAAGGAAGAGTTTAAAGGACAAAGCGGGACGTATTAGAGGAGTTCAAAGTACTAAGCGGATATTAGTTTTACAAGAAAGTACTAATGGACGTGTTTGAATTTCTTGGACTTAGCGAGTGTTAGTTTTTTGAGAGAGTACTAATGGGTGTGTTTGAGTTTCTGGGACTATGTGAGTGTTAGTTTTACAAGAAAGTACTAATGGGCGTGATTGAATTTCTAGGACTAAGTAAGTATCAGTTTTACAAGAAAGTACTAATGGACGCGTTTTTAGTTTCTGGTACTAAGTGAGTGATACTTTTAAAAGAAAGTACGCATGGGCGTGTTTGAGTTTATGAGACTTATTGAGTATTAGTTTTACAAGAAAGTAATAATGGACCTGTTTGAGTTTTTGTGACTAAGCGAATATGAGTTTTACAAGAAAATACTAATGGACGTGTTTGAGGAGTTTGAAAGACTAAGCGAGTATTACATTTACAAGAAAGTACTAATGGACGTGTTTCAGTTTCTGTGACTAAGCGACTATTAGTTTGACGAGAAAGTACTAATGAATGTGTTTGAGTTTCTGGGAGTTAGTGTTAGTTTTACAAGGAAGTACTAATGGGCATTTATAAATTTCTGGGACTAAGAGAGTATCAATTTTGCAAAAAAAATACTAATGGGCGAGTTTTAGTTTCTGGACTAAAAGAGTATTAGTTTTACATGAAAGTACTAATATACTGATGGACCTGTTTCAATTGTTGGGACTAAAATGTATTAGTTTTACAATATAGTACTAATGGATGTGTTAGAGTTTCTAGGACTAAGTGATTGATAGTTTTACAAGAAATTACTAATAGGCGTGTTTGAGTTTCTGGAACTAAGTGTGTACTAGTTTTACTAGAAAGTACTAATGGACGTTATTGAGTTTCTCGGACTAAATGAGTATTAGTTTTACAGAATAGTATTAATGTACTGGTTTGAATTTCTGGAACTAAGTAAGTATTAATTTTACAAGAAAATACTAATGGTCGTGTTTGAGTTTCTAGGATTAAGCGAATATGAGTTTAACAGGAAAGTACTAATGGACGTGTTTAAGTTTTTGGGACTAAGCGAGTATTAGATTACAAAAAAGTTCTAATGGACGTGTTTGAGATTCTGGGCCTTAGTGAGTGTTAGTTTTACAAGAAAGTACTGATGGGCGTGTTTGAGTTTCTAGGACTAAGTAAGTATTAGAGTTACAAGAAGTTACTAATGGACGTGTTTGAGTTTCTGGGACTAAGTGAGTGTTAGTTTTACATAGAAGTACAGATGGTCGTGTCTGCGTTTCTGGGAATAAATGAGTATTAGTTTAACAAGAATGTACTGCTGGGCGTTTTTGATTTTCTGGTTCTAAGCCTGTATTAGTTTTACAAGAAAGTACTGAGTAATGTGTTTGAGTTTCTTGGACTAAGGGAGTATCATATTTACAGGATAGTACTAACGGACGTGTTTGAGTTTCTGGAACTAAGAGAGTATTAGTTTTGCAAGAAGGTACTAATGGACGCCTTTGAGTTTTGGGACTAAGCGAGTATTAGTTTTACAAGAAGGTATTAATGGGCGTGTTTGAATTTCTGGGACTAAGTAAGTATTAGATTTACAAGAAAGTACTAATGAACGTGTTTGATTTTCTGTGACTTAGTGAGTATTAGTTATACAACGAAGTACTTATGGGCGTTTTAGAGTTTCTGGGATTATGTGAGTATCAGTGTTACAAGAAAGTACTGATGGGCGTGATGAGTTTGTGGGACAAAATGAGTAACAGTTTTACAAGAAAGTATTAATGGACATGTTTGTGTTTCTGGGACCAGATGAGTATTAGTTTACAAGAATGTACTAATAGACGTGTTTGAGTTTCTGGGATTAAAGGAGTATTAGGTTTACATGAAAGTACTGATAAACTGATGGACGTGTTTCAATTTCTGCGACTAAGCGATTATTAGTTTTACAATAAAGTACTAATGGATTTGTTTGAGTTTCGGGGACTTAGTCAGTGATAGTTTTACAAGAAAACACTAATGGACGTGTTTGATTTCTAGGACTAAGCGAGTATCAGTTTTACAAGAAAGTACTTATGGACATGTTTGAGTTTCTGGGACTAAATGAGTATTAGTTTTACAGGAAAGTACTAATTGACGTGTTTGAGGTTCCCGGACTAAGTTAGTGATATTTTTAAATGAAACTTCTAATGGCCCTGTTTGAGTTTCTGGGACTAAGTGAGTATTAGTTTTGCAAGAAAGTACTAATAAACATGCTTGAGTTTTTGGGACTTAGTGAGTGTTAGTTATACAAGGAAGTACTAATGGTCGTTTAAGAGTTTCTGGGACCAAATGAGTATTAGTTTTACATGAAAGTTCTAATAAACTGATGGGCGTGTTTCAATTCCTGGGACTAAGCGAGTATTGGTTTTACAATAAAGTACTAATGGATTTCTTTGAGTTTCTGTGACTAAGTGAGGGATAGTTTTACAAGAAAGTACTAATGGGCGTGTTTGAGTTTGTGAGACTAAGTAAGTATTAGTTTTGCAAGAAAGTACTAATAAACATACTTGAGTTTCTGGGACTTAGTGAGTGTTAGTTATACAAGGAAGTACTAATGGTCGTTTAAGAGTTTCTGGGACCAAATGAGTATTAGTTTTACATGAAAGTTCTAATATACTGATGGGCGTGTTTCAATTCCTGGGACTAAGCGAGTATTAGTTTTACAAGAAGGTATTAATGGGCGTGTTTGAATTTCTGGGACTAAGTAAGTATTAGTTTTACAAGAAAGTACTAATGAACGTGTTTGATTTTCTGTGACTTAGTGAGTATTGGTTATACAACGAAGTACTTATGGGCGTTTTAGAGTTTCTGGGATTATGTGAGTATCAGTGTTACAAGAAAGTACTGATGGGCGTGATGAGTTTGTGGAACAAAATGAGTAACAGTTTTACAAGAAAGTATTAATGGACATGTTTGTGTTTCTGGGACCAAATGAGTATTAGTTTTACAAAAATGTACTAATAGACGTGTTTGAGTTTCTGGGATTAAAGGAGTATTAGTTTTACATGAAAGTACTAATAAACTGATGGACGTGTTTCAATTTCTGGGACTAAGCGATTATTAGTTTTACAATAAAGTACTAATGGATTTGTTTGAGTTTCGGGGACTTAGTCAGTGATAGTTTTACAAAAAAACACTAATGGACGTGTTTGATTTCTAGGACTAAGCGAGTATCAGTTTTACAAGAAAGTACTTATGGACATGTTTGAGTTTCTGGGACTAAATGAGTATTAGTTTTACAGCAAAGTACTAATTGACGTGTTTGAGGTTCCCGGACTAAGTTAGTGATATTTTTAAATGAAACTTCTAATGGCCCTGTTTGAGTTTCTGGGACTAAGTGAGTATTAGTTTTGCAAGAAAGTACTAATAAACATGCTTGAGTTTCTGGGACTTAGTGAGTGTTAGTTATACAAGGAAGTACTAATGGTCGTTTAAGAGTTTCTGGGACCAAATGAGTATTAGTTTTACATGAAAGTTCTAATATACTGATGGGCGTGTTTCAATTCCTGGGACTAAGCGAGTACTAGATTTACAAGAAAGTACTAATGGATTTCTTTGAGTTTCAGTGACTATTTCAGGGACAGTTTTACAAGAAAGTAATAGTGGGCGTGTTTGAGTTTCTCGGACTAAATGAGTATCAGTTTTAGAGGAGACTAAATGAGTATTAAGTTTACAAGAAAGTACTAGTGGGCGTGTTTTAGCTTATTTGATTAAGTAAGTATTAGAATTACAAGAAGGTACTAATGAACATGTTTGAGTTTCTTGGACTAAGTGAGTGTTAGTTTTACAAGAATGGGTATTAGTTTTACAGGATAGTACTAATGTACGGGTTTGAGTTGATGGGACTAAGCGAATATGAATATTACAGTATTAGTTTTACATGAATGTACTAATATACAGAGTGACGTGTTTGAATTTCTGGGACTAAGCGCGTAATAATTTTATAAGAACGTACTGATGGACGTGTTTGAGTTTCTGGGACTAAGTGAGTATCGATTTCACAAGAAAGTACAAATGGACGTGTTTGAGTTCCTGGGACTAAGTGAGTGATAGTTTTACAAAAAAGTACTATTGGGCGTGTTTGGATTTATGGGGCTAAATGAGTACTAGTTTTACAAGAAAGTACTAATTGGGTGTGCATGAGTTTCTGGGACTAAATTAGTATTAGCTTTACTGGATAGTACTAATGTACGGGTCTGAGTTTCTGGGACTTTGCGAATATGAGTTTTACAAGAAAGTACTAATGGACGGGTTTGAGTTTCTGCGACTAATCGAGTATTAGTCTTACAGGAAAATACTAATGGACGTGTTTGTGTTTCTGCGACTAAGCGAGTGTTACTTTTATAAGAAAGTACTAACTTACGTGTTTGAGTTTCTGGACTAAGTAAGTATTAGTTTTACAAGAAAATAATGATGGACGTGTTTGAGTTTCTGGCACTAAGTGAGTGATACTTTTAAAGGAAATTATTAATGGGCGTGTTTGAGTTTCCTGGACTAAGTGAGTATTAGTTTTACAGGATAGTACTAATGTACGGGTTTGAGTTTATGGGACTGAGCGGATATGAGTATTACAAGAAAGCACTAATGGACGTGTTTGAATTTCTGGGACTAAACGAGTATTAGTTTTACAAGAAAGTAACAATGCAAGTGTTTGCGTTTCTGTAGCTAAGTAAGTATTAGTTTTACAAGAAAGTAATAATGGACGTGTTTGAGTGTCTGAGACTAAATGAGTATTAGTTTTGCAAAAATGTACTAATGGGCGTGTTTCAGTCTCTGGGACTAAGTGAGTATTAGTTTTACAAGAAAGTAGTAATGGATAATTTTGAGTTTCTGGGACTAAATGAGTTTTAGATTGACAAGAAAATACTGATAGGCGTGTTTACGTTCCTAAGACTAAGTGAGTATTAGTTATAAAAGAAAGTACTGATTGGCGTGTTTGAGTTTCTGGGACTAAGTGAGTTTCAGATTTACATGAAAGTACTAATGGACTTGTTTGAGTTTCTGGGACTAAAGGTGTATAAGTTCTACAAGAAAGTATTAATGGACTTGTTTTAGTTTCTGAGACTAAAGGAGTATCAATTGTACATGAAAGTACTAATAGACTGAGTGACGTGGTTGAATTTCTGGAACTAAGTGCGTAATACTTTTACAAGAAAGTACTGATGGACGTGTTTAAGTTTCTGGGACTTAGTGAGTGATAGTTTTACAAAACAGTACTAATACACGGGTTCGAGTTTAAGGGACTTTGCGAATATGAGTTTTACAATAAAATACTAATTGACGTGTTTGTGTTTCTGCGACTAAGCGAGTATTAGACTTACAGGAAAGTATTAATGGACGTGTTTGAGTATCTGGGACTAAGCGAGTGTTAGTTTTACAAGAAAGTACTAATGGGCTTGTTTAAGTTTCTGGGACTAAATGAGTATTAGTGTTACAGGATAGTACTAATGAACGTGTTTGAGTTTCTGGACTAAGTAAGTATTAGTTTTACAAGAAAGTAATGATGGACGTGTTTGAGTTTCTGAGACTAAGTGAGTGTTAGTACAAGAAAGTACTAATGGGCGTGTTTGAGTTTCTGCGAATAAGTGTGTGTTAGTACAAAAAAGTACTAATGGACGTGTTTGAGTTTCTTGGACTAAGTGAGTATTAGTTTTACAAGAAAGTAATGATGGACGTGTTTGAGTTTCTGAGACTAAGTGAGTGTTAGTACAAGAAAGTACTAATGGGCGTGTTTGAGTTTCTGGCACTAAGTGAGTGATACTTTTTCAAGAAAGTATTAATGGGCGTGTTTGAGTTTCTGGGACTAAATGAGTATTACATTTAAAAGAAAGTCCTAATTGGCGTGTTTGAGTTTCTGAGACTCTAAGAGAGTATTAGTTTTACAAGTAAGTAATAACGGACGTGTTTGAGTTCCTGGGACTAAGTGCGTGATAGTTTTACAAGAAAGTACTAATGGGCGTGTTTGGGTTTATAGGACTAAATGAGTATTAGTTTTACAAGAAAGTACTAATGGTCGTGTTTAAGTTTCTGGGACTAAGTGAGTATTAGTTGTACTGGATAGTACTCTGTACGGGTTTAAGTTTATGAGACTAAGCGGATATGAGTATTACAAGAAAGCACAAATGGACGTGTTTGAATTTTTGGGACTAAGCGAGTATTAATTTTACAAGAAAGTAACAATGCACGTGTTTGAGTTTCTGTAGCTAAGTAAGTATTAGTTTTACAAGAAAGTACTAATGGAAGGGGTTGAGTTTCTGCGACTAAGCGAGTATTAATCTTACAGGAAAGTACTAATGGATGTGTTTGAGTTTCTGGGACTAAGCGAGAGTTAGTTTTATAATAAAGTACTAACAGACGTGTTTGAGTTTCTGGACAAAGTAAGTATTATTTTTACAATAAAGTTATGATGGTCGTGTTTGGGTTTCTGGGACTAAGTGAGTGTTAGTTTTACAAAAAATATTAATGGGCGTGTTTGAGTTTCTGGGACTAAGTGAGTGTTAGTACAGGAAAGTACTAAAGCACGTGTTTGAGTTTCTGGGACTAAGATAGGGTTAGTTTTACAAGAAAGTACTAATAGGCGTGTTTGAGTTTCTGGCACTAATTGAGTGATACTTTTACAAGAAATTATTAATGGGCGTGTTTGAGTTTCTGGGACTAAGTGAGTATTTATTTTAAAAAAAGTACTAATTGGCGTGTTTGAGTTTCTGAGACTAAATGAGTATTTGTTTTACAGGATAGTACAGGATGTACGGGTTTAAGTTTATGGGACTAAGCGGATATGAGTATTACAAGAAAGCACAAATGGACGTGTTTGAATTTTTGGGACTAAGCGAGTATTAGTTTTACAAGAAAGTAACAATGCACGTGTTTGAGTTTCTGTAGCTAAGTAAGTATTAGTTTTAGAAGAAAGTAATAACGGAAGTGTTTGAGTTTCTGGGAGTTTCTGGGAGTAAATGAGTATTAGTTTTACAAAAATGTACTAATGGGCGTGTTTCAGTTTCTGGGACTAAGTGAGTATTAGTTTTACAAGAACGTAGTAATGGATAATTTTGAGTTTTGGGGAATAAATGAGTTGTAAATTGACAAGAAAGTACTGATGGCCGTGTTTGCGTCCCTAAGACTAAGTGAGTAATAGTTATACAGGAATGTACTAAAGGACGTATTTGAGTTTCTGGGACTAAGTTAGTGTTAGTTTTACAAGAAAGTACTAATAGGCGTGTTTGAGTTTCTGGCACTAATGGAGTGATACTTTTACAAGAAATTATAAATAGGCGTGTTTGAGTTTCTTGGACTAAGTGAGTATTAATTTTAAAAAAAGTACTAATTGGCGTGTTTGAGTTTCTGAGACTAAATTAGTATTTGTTTTACAGGACAGTACCTATGTACGGGTTTGAGTTTATGGGACTAAGCGGATATGAGTATTACAAAAAAGCACAAATGCACGTGTTTGAATTTCTGGGACTAAGCGAGTATTAGTTTTACAAGAAAGTAACAATGCACGTGTTTGAGTTTCTGTAGCTAAGTAAGTATTAGTTTTACAAAAAAGTAATAATGGACGTGTTTGAGTTTCTGGAAGTTTCAGGGAGTAAATGAGTATTAGTTTTACAAGAATGTAGTAATGGATAATTTTGAGTTTTGGTGAATAAATGAGTTTTAGATTGACAAGAAAGTACTGATGGCCGTGTTTGCGTTCCTAAGACTAAGTGAGTAATAGTTATACAAGAAAGTACTAATTGGCGTGTTTGATATTCTGGGACTAAGTGAGTATCAGGTTTACTAATGGACTTGTTTGAGTTTCTGGAAATAAAGGTGTATTAGTTTTACATGAAAGTACTAATATAAAGAGTGATGTTTTCGAATTTCTGAGACTAAGTGCGTAATACTTTTATAAGAAAGTACTGATGGACGTGTTTGAGTTTCTGGGACTAAGTAAGTGATAGCTTTACAAGAAAGTGGACTAAGTAAGTGGTAGCTTTACAAGAAAGTACTATTGGGCGTGTTTGAGTTTCTAAGACCAAGTGAGTATTAGTTTTACAAGAAAGTACTAATGGGCATGTTTGAGTTTCTGGGACTAAATGAGTATTAGTTTTACAGGATAGTACTAAAGGAAGTGTCTAAGTTTCTAGGACTAAGTGAGTGATAGTTTTACAAGAAAGTACTAAATGACGTGTTTGAGTTTCTGAGACTAAGCGAGTGTTAGTTTTACGTGATAGTAATAATGTACGGGTTTGAGTTTATGGCACTAAGCGAATATGAGTATTACAAGAAAGCACTAATGGACATGTTTGAATTTCTGGGACTAAGCGAGTATTAGTTTTACAAGAAAGTAATAATGGACGTGTTTGAGTTTCTGGAGCTAAGTAAGTATTAGTTTTACAAGAAAGTAATAATGTACGTGTTTGAGTTTCTGGGACTAAATGAATATTAGTTTTAGAAAAATGTACTAATGAACGTGTTTGAGTTTCTGGGACTAAGTGAGTAGTAAGTATTACTGTAATGTAATGTATTGACTGATTGATGTATTCTTATTTATTGCAGAAACAATGGACGAAGACGACATGTCGTCTGTCGTGGATAGACCAAAAGCCAAGACTCGCTTTGCCAGTGATATAGAAGTTGGGGATATGTGGCCTGAGACAAAACAACTTCTCAATGCATTTTACCTTCCCTTCAATAGAAGGCTTGATTTATTACTCGGAGATTTCAAAATGACACAATGACAATGCACAATGAACGGGTAACCATTTCGTTCAAATCCTACTAACTGTGCACTTTATGCAACGTTTGGAAAAAAACACAAATCATTTCACCTCCCCTAGAACGCTGAATTATAGACACAAATTGCTTGCTCTTCCCTGGAACGCTGAATATGCATATACACAAATCGAATTCTGGACACATACACAAATCAATTGCCCTGCACCAGAACGCCGACATCTGATTTGACTTCCCGTAGAACGCTGACTTCTGGATACTTACACAAAGTACTTCCCCTTACCTAGACTGGCTATTTCCTTATGTTTGTTCATGTTTATAATATTTGAGACAACTCAAGCTCTCACCAAATCAAAATTAATCTGAATTAACTCTCCTTTAGGTATTGGCTTCAAACATAAGATCTGTTCATAGCCGAATATCTACCCTCTGAAATTCCAGGGAATAGAATGACCTTATGTCCAGAAGTCATAATATGCCACTTATATACAGCTGATAATGCAGCCCCTCATCTTAGTTATATTCACGTTCAAGTAGCTTGTGCCATTTGAAAAAAGTTCAAAAGTGATGTAAAGAAACACGTATTTTCTTTATAATTAAATATGGATAATGCCATTAAGAAAGCTCGTCTTAACTGCTTAAGTTAAATTATGATCATACTAGGCCAAATCAAGAACTTGTAAAGGCGTATCTGAATTAAAAGCATGTTTAATTGCATTCCCCCACTTGAAGCCGTTTAACATTAGCAAATGCAGTTTTTGATTTTTAGTTTCCATTTCCCTTTCAACGCGTATTGATGAGTTATCTGAGTCAAATAAGCTTGTGAAACAATGCTTATTTATGAGTTACCTGAGGCAATATAGGGCAGATGAACTTGTAAAACAACGCTTATTGATGAGTTACCTGAGGAAATATCAAGCAGAAAAACTTGAGAAACAATGCTTATTGGCGAGTTACCTGAGGAAATATCAGGCAGATGAACTTGTGAAACAACGCTTATTGATGAGTAACCTGAGGCATTATCAAGCAGACGAACTTGTGAAACAACGCTTATTGACGAGTTACCTGAGACAATATCAGGCAGATGAATTTGTGAAACAACGTTTATTGATGAGTTTCCTGAGACAATATCAGGCAGATGAACTTGTGAAACAACGCTAATTGATGTGTTACCTGAGACAATATCAGGGAGATGAACTTGTGAAACAACGCTTATTGATGTCTTACCTTAGACAATATCAGGCAGATGAACTTGTGAAACAACGCTTATTGATGAGTTATCTGAGGCAATATCAGGCAGATGAACTTGTGAAACAACGCTTATTGATGTGTTACCTGAGGCATTATCAGGCAGATGAACTTGTGAAACAACGCTTATTGATATGTTACCTGAGGCAATATCAGGCAGATGAACTTGTGAAACAACGCTTATTGATGTGTTACCTGAGACATTATCAGGCAGATGAACTTGTAAAACAACGCTTACTGATGAGTTACCTGAGGCAATATCAGGCAGATGAACTTGTGAAACAACACTTATTGATGAGTTACCTGGGGCAAGATCACAAAAAATCCGACTGTCATATATAACTTTACATGCATTGAATATTACGTAAAAACACAATACAGACATATATACTTACGAATATCACATATTCAAAACGAATGCGTGATATCACCTATTCGTATACGTGATATCACCTATTCGAATACGTGATATCACATATTTACATATTCAAAACGAATACGTGATATCACTTCTTTGTTTTCCAATTCAAATAACCTCCCGCAATCGCCACGGGTTCAAATGACCCAGGTTACTTCATGTACAGCTTTTTTACGGCTTGTGTCAAAACATACCTCTGAGAAGTCACATTTGGGAATTTATATAAAAAATGAATAACCGTTTTTTTCCTCTTTAGCTTGGTCTAGCGTCGCCATTTATTATTCAATGCTGAATTAATGTCAAGGATCAGTCTGTTTTATTAGTGTTTAAGTGATACATACATATTCGAATGCGTGATATCACATATTTAACGTGATATCTCATATTCAATTTGAATATTCACGGCCATCTATGTTCAAATATATAGAATTGATGAAAACTTCAAACAATGATATATTACTAAATTTAGCGAGGTATTTTGAATGCTTAGTATAAATATAATATTGTTCATCCTCTAACTATGATGATGTTAACTATACTGACAGTTGATTTATAAACTCTGTTTACGTGACTTTGTTATATTCCTATATTGTATATATGTTCTGAATGACGATGTACTTTGTACAAGTCTAAATAAAATAGCTGTTCTATTCTGTTCTGTTCGTAATCGAATATGTGATATCACGTATTCGAATAGCTGATAAAACCCAATCAAATAGTTGATATCACAAAACCGTGTTATAAAGTAAAACGGCGCCCAATACTTACTTAATTTTTTTAAAACATTTATTTTCTACAAAGGAAAATAACTCCAAAATATATATTATGCAGTTATCACAATGGCATACCTGTTTCTGGAGCGGTTCTACCTAACTAGTACTGCGTGGATGAGCCGTTAAGCACTACATTTGCGAAACGCGTACTAAATACGTAAATAACATTAGCACCGCAGTAATGATTTTCGGTTTTTATTTGTTTGATTTTATATTTCATGATACATTTACATTGTGTCGCAGTTTTAATAAAAACTACTGGTATCTACGAAAAACACAGTTTATATGAATATTGGTTTCGCAATTTTGTTAGAACCGTAAACTAGGGGTAAATGCCATACGTTTTTTTTTTAAAAAGCAAATAGCCTACGTGGGATGCCTGCTCACTAGTATTAAGGAACAACTGTCTTTTTTATTGTAACATTTCAGTCTGTTGATCGACGAGTCATCGTCACAACTCGCATTTCAACACGATGAATGGAGTGATAACGTAAACGTGGGTTCCGACGATGACGACGAGTATGCTAGTTAACGTTAACGTCAATAATATATTTAGCTGAAGTATCAAGAGCCAACGCGGTACTCGTTGTGATTTCTGGAGATATGCACACTATTAGCTTACACATATGATATAATTGAAATATCAAACATGTATTCATCTGCCGCGAATACCACCACCTGTCACAAAATGTCACGGGTAGAGCGTATTGGTCGTACATAGCTCTTGTAAGTTGTCAGTTACAACCTAATCTATTGTTCGAGTTGAAACAAATTCACAATATCCATGATATATTCATGTAACATGTAAAAGCGTGCACATTTTAAGTGGCCGTCAGAGAGGCCGTGTCATAAGTTTAGTTTTGTGCTAATGCCTGTAAACGTATAGGTCTATCTTCCTTAAACGGCAAAATTGTGTAAGGGCCTCTCGTGTAGATTCAATACTGCAGATTTAGCCACGTTTGTCACGGACTGAACGGGGGAAATAATGGTTTGGGCGTAATGTTTGCTATAAAACCCATTGTCTTCTAGTTCTTGCCGGGATTGCTTGATATAGTTGCTTTGGTTGGAACAGAAATTGGACGGCGAAATTCACAGGCAATATGTGATCAGTAGTTATTTTATTAAACTTTTATCGTACATTTGTATTCAGTGGGCGGCGCCATCTTGGTTGTCGGTTACGACATCCGGTTAGCTTTGATGTTTCTCAAACATTAACTTTAGACTAGCATATGATTTTGAAGTTACTTTATTAGATGTAATTATTGTATTAGTGAAAGTTGGCGTATAACTCAGTGATTGTAACACACGATTGTTAACATTAGTTAACTACTATGATGCCATTGCTTGCAGGTAATTAGTTGCATGAAATTAAATTGTCGACACACATTTGCAATGGCATCATAAATCTATATCAATAAACCTAGGATGAAAGCAGCTTACAGATAAGTATTCCTTGCTTTGTGTAAGGAATTGCATCATGCATATATGTATTGGACCAGCATTATCTAAACAATTATAACTAAACGTGGATGTATTTCAAAAGCATTATACATAATTAAGAAAAGTTACACATACGAGGGCTGTTCAAATAATACGTGGACTTTTCGATATCGCTCTCATTTATTGACGTAAACATTTAAGACTCATATATGTTGTAATCCAACTCATAAGAAATAAAACGTTGCAATGAATAATATAGTAGGGCGAGAAACCCATCTACGGAGCAGTCCAAAATGTGACGTCTTTATTTCATAAAGGCATTTCGGGAATGGTTAAATGAACGGAAAACCGTCTGCAAAAATACACAAAATACACTAAAGTAGCATTGTCACTGGTATTCTAAAAATACAATTATGAAATTTTATGAATATTGAACAAGGATAACTATGATAAATATAAATAAGTAGATGCACACTTCCGTGCTTTTCAGTTGAAATTAACGACGTCAGAAAAAATTACGGAGCACTAAAATGTTAATAAAGTATTAAATAATAGGAACTTTTAATAAAACAAAATGTTTAATACAAAAATGAAAAATGTATAACTTTAGATTGTTGTTGTTTTTTTACGGCGACGCCATCGCACACAAATGACGTGCTCCGTGGCGGCTAGAGTTGGGTTGTGAAAACTCGTATTTCTTGAAATATGTTTCAAATAATTTTATAATATTTACTGATATGAAAGTGAAAATGTAAACCTTTATTGCTATATAATTTAATTTACTCGATTTATAAAAGTGTAATAACTATTAAAAATGTCCACTTATTTGAACGGCCCTCGTACTTTGGTTGTAACAAAACCTATTAGACTCTATAGTTCTCCAATCGCAAATTAGCCATAGTTCAATGTGTTTTTATATACTCACGGTCAATTAAAACGCACCACAAAACAGATTCGTTAAAAGTTAACAGGTTAAAGCATATTGGAAATATATATGATATAATCCATATAATGAGTCGACATTTAACATTTTTAGTGCATCCCGCTTTGTTGTTATGAAATGCACGTGCATTTCCGGGTTTCTTCAGTTACATTGCACAAAGAAATCATTTTCGCAGAAACATTCATTGCATAATACTGTCAGAAGTCAAACAATGGAAAGGCCAGTAAAACCAATTGGACTTTATTCTGAGACAGATTAATGCAGCGTGAAATTTAGTGGAAATGTTTTATTTTTTATGATTATCCATAGTAAACAATGTTAACTGACAAGGTAAATAACTGCTTAACTGCTTGTCATAAAAACCTTAAAAAACATGTAAGACAAGTTAGGTATCAAGATTCGATACTTAAAAATAAAAAAGCATTGGTTCAGCCGTTTTATTCCAAATAGTCTGCGAATAATCCAACAGCATAAACATATGGATTTAAAGGTGCGTTTTAGGTTGTTTTAGGTTGTCGAGGGGTGTTGTGTGTAGAGTGTGATTCTTGGCTATACTGACGTTGTCGGTACTTTGTATTTAACAAAGCATATATATTGTTGGGACTTTCAATGGTTTTTGCATAACTACGCATATATTTTATTTGTAAACGGTTTTCATCTGTCTCCCAAAATTCTTCTAAATAGGGTGAGCAAAGAAGACACCTTATAACATGTTCTCGACGTGTTAATATTAATGCAGCAAGTAAACCCGTACGTGGTGTAATTTCATTCTGACCCCTTACAGACAGGATGTCTATTAACACACCTTTTGTCCCAGCGATAAGACTTTTAGAAGTTAAATACGACAACCACGAGCGAATAAAATCGCGATCCTCCCACGCGTCGTGCTTAAATGTTCTGATGAACTGTCGGTTTATCAATTCTTTAGTAAAGCGACTAAGTAAAGCTTCTTGTACAGCTTTCCACCTGGGTAGCTTGACAGGCATTATGGTGTGTTTTTGTTGCCATTCATTCCATTTCGTATGCTCAACAAGAAAACTTAAATCTAATACGTTTATAGCTTGAATTGGCAAGTTTTCCGTCAAAATTATGGATAATACGTCCTTGAACGTAACGTGCTTGAATGTGACCGTTCCGTCGGAGTGAATCTGGAGGTAAACATTATTGAGCGTTTTAACCGCATCAGTTATACAAGCTATTTCTGATTTGAAACCCGATAGCGACAAAGCTAGTTTACATGTGTCGGAGGATTGCATGTCTCTATCACGCAGGCTGTCTATTTCAAAAGTATTGTTCTTTGATAGGAGGGTAAAAATCAAAGCACATGTCATATCCTTGTACATATTGAACACACATTCTATATCTTCATGGATAAGTGATAGTGGTGTTTTGAAAAAAATAATACCCTGTTGTCTCATAATAGAGTTCGTGCAGAACATGTCCACACACTGAGGAAAACCATAAGGTGTGTCAATGTCGCATATTGTTTTAATTGTACCTGAATTATATTGTTGTTGCAACTGATAATGTTTGAAGTACCTCTTCAACATATCACTTCTGTTTTCTTTATTTAGAACGTGGCGTTCCATGTCCACAGTAGATATTTCGCTAAGCAAATAAAATCTCTTGACTTTAGAACTCATTTCAGACCAAATACGTTTTCGTGTTGTGCATACAACTTTTAAATGTCCATTTCTACACCGAACGACCTCTTCCATCCATTCTAATAGCGAAATCCACTCAGTTAGTTTCTGTTCTTCCTTGTATAACTTGCCAAACATATTATCAATTAAAACAAACTGTTTTTTAGAGTCTCTGGTTCCTCTTACTACCATTTTCCAGTCATTAGGAGAAGTGACAATAACCGGTTCGTAATCCTGGTTCATGTGTTCCAGCATCAGATGCTTCGCCAGTGTAGATGTGCCTTCTCCAGGATTCCCCACTATCAGTGCACAATTTCCGTCAGCCAAAAGTTTAACCGCTTTCTTATATACCGATGTTTTTACGAACAAATGCTTCTTTTTTCTATATCCATCAATGGTCGTTCGCGCTTGATCTATGTGATAATAATGCAAATAATACACGTATAATACATGTTAAATACCAAGAAATATGGTTCACTAAAAAGAAGAGACACTATTATATTTACTTAATGTTCAGGATAGAATATGATTTGTCTTCATGTTGCCGTTCATGCATTTGATCATTTGTTTACACATTTACGGTCAAGACATTTCACGGCTCTGTCCTTGATGTAAATGACAAATAAGTAGACTCACATTTAAACACTTCATGTTTTAAGTTTACCAGCTTTCACTGACAATTTAATATTTCCAATAATTGTCATAAATTATAATTGTGTTCATATATGTTTAATAAAGCAATAGAATACTTTCCATAATTACTGTTTTTCTTTTATTTTCCGTGATAATCTAGATACTTTGAACTAAGAATTCCTGTACATACCTTTAAAATTATCCCATCCCGATGTATCGTGATGCTGTTTATTGTGTTCTGTCTCGGTAACCCTACTATATATGCTAGTAGATGCTGATGTGGCATCTGAAGTTTAATAATATATATATATATATATGTGTGTGGTAAAGAATAGTATACATCTTACAAGACCCTTATAATAATAATAATAATAACGTATACTAAAGTAAAATATATTATTAGGCTAAAACATGTTTTTTCTATGAAACTTGGCAGTTATCAAATATACATATATGATTATGACGTTTTATGCAAAATATTAGACATTAGTCTACTACTATTAAAAATGGTTCGAATAGAATGCATGCTTTTGCTTAGAGGCTTTTTCATTTGAGTAGCAGATCCAATAATAATAATTTAAATGGACAATAGTACCTTCTACCTCGTTAAACTCTGATTAATATACCCAGAATACACATTTACTCATTTTTGTTCTCTACGTTATGTATGCATCATATCTATACATATATTCAACGGTCTAATATACCATCGATAGTCATAACATCTCCATTTTGAATACTCCACCATTGAACTGTTCAGGATGTTCAGAATAAAAATTGGAAGTTCTTTATGAAGTAGTCTGTAAAAGCAACGTAATAACTAAAAAAGGGAATTGTATTTATTAATTTAGTAGTTCGCATGTATATACCTATTGCTTTTCGAGGCAGACATTTTTTAGTTGGTATGCAAAATCACAACGGATCCTGTTAGTGCCATTAACTTTTCGACCTGATGTTCACGCGAAGTACTAAATTTCGACATTTCGCCCTGAGAATTTCATATGACAACTAGAAAACTTGAAGTTTTAGCTTGATAATTATCAAACTCATCTGATAATTATCACAATGATTATCAACTAAAGTTTCAACTTTTCGCTCTGAACCTGTAAACTATAAGCGCGAAAAGTAGACATTTTAATTTTCCACTTTTCTTGATAGGATAACATTTCTGGTATAGTCATTTTGATTGACAGGTTGTGTGTAAAGATTACAACAGCGCGCGTAAAATTGAGTAGACCATGGTATAACTGCCGAATCTGTCATTTATAGCACGGCTGACATATACCGGCATTTAAAGCACGGTTGAGCTCAGACCTTCAGGTTTATGAACATTATATCATAAGCAAGCAAGAACAAAGAAAAACAATTAGAGCTGTGGTACAATCATATCTATACGCATTTTTCCACGCAATATGCACAAAATTACTCTACAATAAGCTCTCGAGAAATGAGCCGTATCATAAATGCGGTCCGATACGCCAAATGTAGGTCATGTGACCGGGCTGAAAATGGAAATTCATATTGGCCCCGTCACTTGACCGTTATTGGCCGGGTCTCCTGACCAAGCCAATAACCGTCACCAGACCGTTAAGATTGCGACTGCTTTTTTGTTTTACCTTTTTTTAGGACATAAATTTGTCGTTAACTCGTCAATGACATGACGTAACCGAAGTGATGCCAACTAACGTAACTGACGTCATTTAAATACGCGTTAAAATAGATTCCGGGTACAGAACGTTGACTAGCGTCAGTGGCTAACAGCTTATTTTTTTGATTGTACTTAGAATTTAGATGGACTTCTTGTTGAGGGAAGGCATCATGAAGTAAATGAAACTGACATAGGAGCGTTTGTCAACAAAACGAGGAATGTTACTAGATCTACAGAAAAAACAGACTAGATCTATTTTAAATCTGGCCTTAAATTGTTCACGGAGTGGTTTCGCTCGAATGGTGGGACCAGCGTAAAAATGGAAACTTAAATGTGACCCTTCTATTAAATTGTTATGATATACAATGTAATCAGTTTTACGTAAAAATGTCAGAATTAGATTTGAAAAGAAGGGCACCCTCATTGAGCTTATTATTTTAAAAGTTCTATGGTATCAAAGTATACACATATTGTGTATCCTGTATTTGTTTGTAACTGGTATAAGATTCAACGAGTGACCATTTCTAGAAACAATAATGTACAACAGATGCATCAGACTAAACATTAATGAATTGTATAACCTTCAACGTAATGGAAACTGCATTTATGGAGATTAGGGGTGATGAATTTTAAAGATCATAAGGAAATTGTCAACAGTTTAGCATTATTTTGAAATATCATTTTATTTATGTTAAATATACTTATGTTTTTTAATTATTTGCAATTATTTTATTATATGTATCTAAAGTCATCACATCTATAAAAAAAATATCATATTTTAGCAGAGATGCATACTGTTTTATAGATTGGACATTACCTTGATACCATACATTAGAACCATTGGTATCATATACTGACAGCCAAATAGAAATGCTCTGAAGAAACGGGAAATAAAGAAATCGAAATAAATATAGGAATGGTATGGACGAATTGAAAAAAGGAGAGAATAAACTACAGACAATAAAATTAAAGTTAAAAATGTGTTCGTTCATTTATTGTTGTTATTTTTATTTTATAAATTAATTCGGTAACAGTTCAATATCCTTCGAATTAAAAAAATAAATAATTAAAATCCCAGTGAAAATGCGTATATAGATCCATATGATAAAAATAGTAAAACATGGGTGATGGGTTATTGTCCGTCATATCGGTCCTCGATCAATATCGGCTAAAGCCTTCGGGCCGATATGACGGACAATTTAACGCAGCACTCATGTATAGTGTATTAATCTCTAATTATCCATGTCGTGGTTATTAATTATCTCCGATCGTTTCGATGAACAAATGGGGATCATGTAATCGTCTCCGTTCGTGCGTCTGTGCGTGTCTGATAGAATGCATCTCCTCCTACTAGATTAAACTATGGAATACACATACTTTAGAATCCGATTGTTTTAGATATGTGTCCAGAGATGTGCATAACACTTCTGGAAGTATGATTCAAACTCGGGGGCGGGGCTATGCGTGTTTGGGTGGTTTTACATAAAAGTGCAATAACTGATTAATGGTGTACCTTAGGGATCTGAAATTGTGTGCGTGTAATTGTTGACTCGGGTTGTGGAACCTATCAGACGAGATGTTGTGTAGGAAGCCTTGCTTTCGGTGTAACACTTTAGAGGGCGGTCTGTGTTAACAGTTAACAGGCGGATAAAATCATCCAACAGCATTGGCACTGGCATCCATCCATCCCCACCCATTTGGACATAGGCCCTAGGTCATAACTTGAAAATCGTTCAGATCCCCACCCTATAACCATATATCCACTTACTGGACTTGAACAGACGGATACAATCATCCAACAAGCATCGGCCCCGGTGTCCGTCCCCATCTGTAGAGAACTGAAAAGCGGATCCCTTGGAAGCAACTCATGTTCTTGATGAAATGAGGAAACTAGTGCCTAGGCTGTTGTGTTACTAAATTTAGCTAGCTGGTATTCGAATTTTTACGAGTTTTAATGATATCGACAATCTGGCCAAGTTTGGTAGAGATTATATGAAAAATGAAGGCTCTATCGTCTTAACGAGATACAATTTAGGAGAACGACGAACCACGTACTTTCCATGATCTCGCTGGAAGTAGAGCTACAACTATAATTATGTGTGCATATTCATCAATAAAATAAATCGGCCAAATGGTTTCTGAAGAGAATTCTTTAAACCAAAACTTAATGGACGCAAAAACGAACGTACAAGTTGATCGTCCGTCTATATGTCCGTTAATTTTAGTTTAAACGACTTCTCTCAAGAAACCGCTTAAGAAATTGGTACGACGGGCAAACTATGGTCATAATAGCCCACTTTGCTCAGGTGAGCTAATGAATATAATTTTGCTGAATAAAAACAATTCAAATTTCAAAGATTGTCACTGTACATTATCGTCTTTCACCGTGTATAATGCGCATACTTGTATTGTTTATCGGAGGTCGAAAGGTTTGAGGAAATATTATTTGTGCATAATAAGCATCAAAAACAAATTGGCTAGTCCTTTATTCCCAAATTCGCGAAAAATGTACTGGTAAAGTATAATTAGTAAATAATTAGGAAGTAGTGTTCCCTAAAGTGACTTTGTTTTTGTTGATGCGCAGAAAGCTGAGGCTGAAAGGTTTTTCTTACCATTCCTTTTAGTATTTTCTCTACTGTGCTCAGTTTCGTCTTGGACTGTTTTCAAACATGTGTGTCTTTTCTTTTCTATTTCTTTAATTGCACCATCTGTTGTCTCTTTAATCTGTCTTAAATGTTCCCCGGCCTGTGTCTCCATAATGGCTATTACATCGTTTTTCTTTGTTTCAAGTTTTCCAACTTGTTCACAACCCATTTTTGCAATATGTTTGACCAGTTCATTGCCCTCTTCCTGTAAAGCTTGCACACCATAACTTGTTTCCTCCTTGATCATGTTGATAGCCTGCAATGCCTCCAGTCGCAGCTTCCTCTCATCTACATCTGTTACAACCAGAGTACCATTCTTAATCTGAATACGAATTAAATTAGTTTAGTTCTACTCGTCATGTCAATCATTTTGACTGCGATGAAGTTCTAAAGAGCTAAAACAAGGATTCCTATTATGTGTAATTTAAGTTTAGGTTTGTAAGTCAATTTTAGTAATGGTCATTTATACATTCCGTGCAGTGTTCGAATATTCCATAATAGTTTTATGGTTAAAGTTTTACGTAAAATGCGTGAGAAAAAAGGCAGATCACTCAGTCAGTCATATCAAATATATCGAAGGGAGGTAAGAATGATAATATCTTTGTCTTGGACGTCTGATTAAACTGACTAGCTGGCATATGTTTCATGACTAAATCTCTATGAATGTGTTAAAACCATACCCATCAATAGAATTGAGCTCTTGTTGATAGATAGTATTTTGATAGCTCGTGTTGATTATCAAATTTATGCGGCGTATAGTAACCACTCTGTATGTCTGTCTGACTATCTGTCTGTCTACCCGTAAACAATTGTGTTTCCGTTCCATAACTTTGAAAATACATTTATGTAACATAATAAAACATCATCGGTAGACTTCCATGCTAAGAGGATGATCCCTCTTCATTTTACGATCAGTAGGACAAGATAATGGTCGCCATGACTCGATCATTAACATTTTTCAATAAACCTTCAACTAAAGTAGCTTTGTTCTTCAAATTAAAAAGGTACTGTCCATGGCAACAGGACGACCCATATTACTGTTGAGATCAAAGGTCAATGCATTATCCGATCATGAAAAAGATTGTCCGCATGATAGCTTTTCAACGTAGTATCCACAATAATCAAACGACACGTGTAGACTTTCTAATGTGTAAGAATGACACTATTTATTTTGGGGCAAAGGTCAATGCCGCTATGACGCGATCATGAACAATAATGAGAACAAGTATCTGCACGATAATCATTACACCTACATACCCACGTTCACCATACCGTGGAGCCTTTCTTGTATAGTTTTCTAGTTTTCTTTTTGATCTGTCAATAGCATTATTTGTTTTAACATTATTTGCGAATTGTATTCGACTTACCTGATTCAACTTGTTGATGGCATCCTGGGCGTAGGTATCTGAAGCCAACTGTTTTGGGTCGCTCAGTAACTTAACCATAACATCAATATAGTCATTCAACTTGGTTTTGTCAAGTTTAAAATTCGAAGTATGAAGGATTTCATTTCGTATCTCTCTTGCCTTATAAAATAAAACAAATAAAGATAGAATCTATGATCGTATAACCTTTACACAAACTAGTTATTTATTGAAATTATTATTACTGAATTCTTATTAAATCAGATCAAAAGTTGAACAACGACCTATATTTATCCAAAGTTTGTCACATTCGAAATTTTGCATTTGATGTTACATGCATATAAGGAACATACAGGTGGAGATTGGTGAACATCCTGCAAGAAAGGAGCAAGATAGGAACGTCATAATGGATACCGGGCGTGACCTATATATCGTCTAAGTAGTTCACAGGTACGCATAATTTAAATATATAAACATTTTGGTGGAATTTGGTGAAAAACCTGCAAGCGAGGTGCACTATATGCATCGTTGAGAACGGGCGTGTCCTATATTGCGCCCAAAGTATGTTACAGCGACCCGAAATTTTGCTCATGAAGAAAGAGTCATATAAGGAACATTCAAGCGAAAATCCTGTAAGAAAGAAGTAAAATAGTTTATGATACAAGGGTAGCAACCTACGTCACGCGTACGCGCTAAAACAGATCCGTTTACATACACAGAAGCTGGATTCGGAAGCTGGTAAGTGGATTTTTACCAAGATTTACGAATTATTTGGTTAATTGACAATGCCTACCGTACGCATTGATGAAAAACATTTTATTAAACTTTAAAAAATAAGCTGTAAAATCCCAGCCGTTTTTCAGTTTACTTCGATACAATCTCATTTCAAAGCCAGGTACCGTTTATATTTTGGTTGAAATGCAATTGTATCGAAGTAAACTAACAAACGGTTGGGAGTTTACAGCTTATTTAAGTTTTAATAAAAGTCTTCTAATCCATGCGGTACGGTGGGCATTGTCAATTTACCAGATGTTTTGTAAATCGTAATAAGAATCCACTTACCAGCTACCGAATCGAGCTTCCGTGTATGTAAACGGATCCGTTTTGGCGCGTGCGCGTGACGTAGGTTGCTACCCTTGTGATAGTGGTGACGTGACAGGACGTGACGTATAGTTCGTATAAAGCAGGTCACATTGACTCTTTTGCGCATGATGTTAGATGCATATAAGAAACATTCTGGTGGAGTTTGTCGACAATCTTGCAAGTAATGAAGAATAAACAAATAAATAAATAAATAAATAAATGTTGTACGCATGTGCTAACAAACGAACGAACGAAAGAACTGAAACATTTACACCCGGACGACATTGTGATCGCTAAGGCGAGGTCAGTAAGCGGGCTCGACAAAACGCCATTATACAGAGGATCTTACAAAATTAATTTTGGATTCATTATACGAGTTGGATTCAGTTATGTGATGCGAGTCTATATTAATTGTCATATGAAATGTGGTATGTTGATTCGGTCTTCTCCATGCTACACCGAGAAATAGAAACTATGCCTCGTCGATTTTCGTAATCCGGTAATTTTAACGGTTACGGAAACAGACGAGGCAATTCCAATTGAATACCGAGCTGAACGGAAAGACCAATTGATGAGTCCACATTTGCATATGTATTACACTAGTGTATTATCATATTTATGCCATGGCTTTATTACACTCCCGCACCGTCTCTCGCACCATTATGTGATAAAGTACAAGATACCTGACAGAAAATGTTGTTTTTGTTTCTGAGATTCTCTGACACGTCATTTTGGAAGTCCTTGAGATTTATAACCACACTTAGAAGCACGTTAAATCTGTTCCGACTGCAGAGAACACGCCGCTGTAGCCTTTCACTGCCATGAAGCATTTCGCTACCTCCCAGCTGTTTTGACTCCAATACATGGCGGTTGTGTTCAGCCAGGAAGGTCCATTATATCTGTGGCTATCTCTGATTTGTTTGCGGAAAGCATCGCATATTAAATAGGGACACTGTCTAGGCATCAGTGATCGTTCGCTGTGATAATTGCACGCACCTTTGCGTGAGCATATTCCTGCTGAGGGGCATGGAGTTACATTTTGTGTAGTACATTGAAGGCATATAGACTTTGGTAATAAGCCGTTTTCTAGACAAATAACATCTAGAACTCTCTGCTGGAATGTATAGACCTTAGCATCAACAAAATGTTCTATTCCACCTTTTGTACATTTGAGTACTAGGATTGCCTTCAACCAGTTCCTGCATAGTTCGTCCTGTATGGTTTGCTTTAGATGTGTTCCCATTGTACCAGAGTGGTGCTTTAAGCTGTGCTGGTCACTTTGGTATTTCCAGTTATTTAAGTATCTATCTGTAGGAAAAAGTAATTATTGAAATATTCTATTGTAGTAATTAATAGAGGGATCCCATTAAGTGGCTTCGAATAGCTCAACGATGACATTGTCGCATTTTAGAAACTTGCAGTGCAACAATAAACAAACGGGCTGAAAAAAAGCATAATAGTTGGTGCAATAGTGAGGATATGATGGACATGCATTTACTTCAGCACCATAAGTGTTTGTTAAATGTAAACTATCTTAATTGTAGCTATTACAATCCCAGATTTCTTATTAATGTTTTATTATTATGATGATTCGGTTCAGTAACACAAGTTAAAACTATAGAGAGCAATAGTCATTACTGTTTAGTAAAAAAGAGTTTTTAGTGTTTTCTATATGTTTCTGTATCAAATATAAGTTTTATGCACTATGTGCCTACGCCTTATGGTTTCAGAAAAATATGTTTATGGTTTGCTCTGTACAAATCTTTGTTTACATTTGACCACTAGGCTAATGGTACTTTTCTCTTTTTTTGAGAGGACCATAAGTTTATCCTGCTTGAAAAATATTAAACAAATAACTCTTCTAGTTTCAGAGAAGAATTTTTAAGACATTCCTATAGAAGCGTATGTAAAACTGTTACCCACTGGGCAACGCTAAACTTGACACTTAAACTATATGAAAGAGCTAGCTCTTGTGGTTTCAGAGAAGTTTAGATATCTAACCCGGTCTTTGTTTCAAATGTAATAATGAATTCCAGGGTGTCAAACCAATCAAGCAATCCACTCAAGCGATTAACTAAATATTGCCAATTTAAAGACGAAGATGAAATGATCCGAGACATGATCGTTTCTGGCGTCGCGTCCTCGAAGATTCGAGAGAAACTCATTGATGATGGCGACAAGCTTACCTTAGAACGGGCTGTTTAAATAAGTCAAAGTTATGAACAAACACAGGAGTAACTCTAGGCCTGGACCCCTATTTTTCGATATTGCTACCAACTCAAGTGGCAAATTCTACCATCACTTTTTACAAAGAGCGTGTGTGTAGATGACATTTTTCCATGATAGCAATCTGGAACAGGTAGCCTATACATTGTAATTTGAACTATAACAGGTGTATCATTGTAGCTCTGACATCAAATTTTAGATGATCATCTTTGCACATTGTACGTTGTTTGTTTTTTATAATGGTTAAAGTACTTTAATAAATATGCAGTTAAGTTTATAATTCATGTCAGTTTAATACAGAACAAGCTTTATTTCGGCAATACTCACCATTTGAATAACGTGGTAGAAAACAATAATCCTATGCTACATGCAAAGAATACGATGTCTAGCTCCTGTAGTTTCAGAGAAAAATAGTTTTTTATAGACATTCCTATAAATAAATCCAAGTAAAAATGAGATATAGGGTCCTATAGAAACCACAGCGTCCGAACGCAATGGCATCGTAGGTCCGCACTGTATTGCAAACAAGGACTTGAAAATACAATGAAAGAGACAAAAAACAACAGAAAGGGTGGTGAAGACAGGTTAACCGACTTGGAACGGTCAGTAGGCAATAAGGCCCACTGGTTAGCTTGAATCGATTTTATATGCGCACAATCCTCGCTATTATCCTGTCCTCAGCGCCCAAATAGACAAGACAGTGTAAACAAAGCTACATCCCATCAAAAGGAATTCTCTAACAATAAAGTCCACATCCAGAGAAACTAACTAAAGAAACACATAACAAAAAAACAAAAAAAATAGTAGTTGCAGCTAAAGAGAAAACCAATCTAGGGTACGACCAGAAAACTCGATTGACGAAAGCTCATGCACCCACCTCCCTTAGTTGGGGTTTTAGTAGGTACAATCATAGACTCCCAGGAGGTAGTCCAGTCATCGCACAAGTGAAAAGTGAAGCGTAATGACTGACTGTAAATGGGTCAATCACTAGACATGCAGGGCGCTGTAAAACCAAAGGGTTATATCTTTTTTTGACGAACTTCCTGATTAAATTTGTAAAGCGGTCAGGATACTCGTCAGACCCCTTTAAATTTCGAAGTTTATAGACCTCATCTCCATAAAATGAGGATTGTGATATGCCTAGTTGCAGAAGTGTTTTAAGGTTGGTGTTGTACTTTTCCAGCAGGCCCTCGTTGCGGCGGTAGAATTTAGAGAAAGGTCTACGTAGTTTGTGATAACGAAAACTCTGCTGAAGAAGTTTACATGTAATAACTTGATTTCGATCAATGAAGTCTATAACATCATTACACGCTCTAGCATATCGAATGAGCTGGGAGATATACACCCCGTATGAGGTAGCACGAGGTACATCTCCATCCAGTTGTGGATAGTTAACGATAACATTAGAGCGGGTAAAATTTGACCCCAAGGTTACCATTTGAATATATTTGGCAGAGAACCATAAGCCATAGTTTCAGAAAAGATTGTTTTGAAGATGTTTTATATAATTCTATGTAAATATGTGACCTCTGTGGTGGGGAAAAAATTACCCCAGGGTCACCATTTTAATACATTTAGTAGAGGGTCTTAAGCTAATACTACATGCACAATTTATATACCTCTAGCTCGTGTAGTTTCATAAAATATTTTAAAGCAAATATTATCTTATACAACCCTATGTAAATATGTGGCCTCTGTAAATATGTATCCCCCCGTTTCATCATTTTAATACATATTGTAGCGGACCATAAACTAATGCCATATGCTAAACTTTAGACCTCTAGCTATTATAGTTTCAGAGAAAATTAAAAAAAAAACTTAATTTTATTTAAAAGGGGGAGATAACTCTTGCAACCTGAAACAGCTACCCTGTTGGCATTGCTATCATGATTTTTGTTTTGTTTCTCTACAATGTTCTCCATAACATTAATGGTACCAAAAAGAATGTGCCACGTGATATGGTAGCAAAAATTATGTCTGGCTCATGGCCTAAATACCCAAAATATAATTTATTCATTTACAATGTCATTCATACAGCATAACATACATAGTACTATTTGTGTTTCGACTATCAAAGAACAATTAACAAAAATAGTATTATCCCTACATTTAGATACGGTATCAAAATGATGGTCATATCATTTTTTACCTTCTTGACCTGTGTGAAGAACTAGTTGAGATTTGCGATTGCGCGTCGTCAAATTGATTATATAAAAAATTATAATTTGTAAGAGTTGAAATCCAGTTTGATAATATGAAAACTACTCTGGAGTCAGGATTCTTAAATTCTAAAGATGATCAATCGCAAAATGTCACAAAATGTCACTACATCTACGCATTTAATACAACTAAATGCACATACCTCTGTAATCCAAATCCCATATCATAATACTGTTAAATAACGGCTGACTGGACTACATTTTATCGAGAAGTGTTATTTTATACAAGGACTTTGTGTAACTTGTTTAAAGACATTTTCTGTCAATCAAAAAACGCCCATTGACTAAATATACATACCATAGATTAAGGCCCGTTCACAGGGTGCTTTTTTAAAAAAGATTATTTTGGTTTTTAATATAATTCCTATAATTATTAGTTAATATGATATATTTAACGTATAGCTATATAATAATTTGTGTTTACTTTTTCAAGAAAAACAATTTGCTATCATCCTTAAATTTTATTTCAACAACATATTATATGTTAAAGAGGAAACAGCTTTAAAATTTGGTCTGTGGGTGTATTAGAACATAACACACACAAATATGTCTGTAAGCTTGCCATTTTAGCTTTAAAAGGAGAGAAAACAAAAGTTAAACATATGCTTAACTTTTTTTTAATTTCAAAAATATCTTAAAAACTAATAGAGTAATCAGTAAAACACAACACCTCGGACTAATTGCAACAGAAAATGCTTTCCTATTTTCTAAAACTATGTATAAGTAGGTGATCAAAAACAAAAATTAGACAAAATTCTTTTAGTATAAACACATTTA
The DNA here is from genome assembly GCA_037043455.1 of Cyrtodaria siliqua. Lineage (NCBI taxonomy): Eukaryota > Metazoa > Mollusca > Bivalvia > Adapedonta > Hiatellidae > Cyrtodaria > Cyrtodaria siliqua. Next base: position 288,069 of record JAWPHD010000386.1, on the reverse strand, counting down.
AATGTCAATCAAAATTCGGATAAATTGTGCTATCCGGTTACTAGTTTGTTACAATTTGCTTATTTCGTACTCGACCCATTTACATTCGCAAACTGTACATAAAATAATCATGGTTTATACATATATTGCCTTTTCCTGTCTTGACGATATTATGACGTCTTCTGAGGTAGAAGTTATATTAAGTAAAACTATATTTTGTACCAAAGTAAGAAGTTTTATTGAAAAATCGCATTTCGTCCCCAGTTTCGTACCTTGTTTCGCAACAATGTCGCTAATATTTAAATGCCGGTGTACTTTGCAGAATACAAAATGTCGGCGCGCTCAATTCACCGATACGTCCTCTACTGTTAAGGTCTTATCCATGGAGATGGGGTAATGTTCAGAAGCCTTTGTTCTAATATTGCCCAATGTCCGTACACTGTAAGTTGCTGTATATATGTGTATTCTAAGTATTGCCTTCAACAGGCATACACGTAATGGTTAATAACATCTCCAGGTGGTGTACACTTATCTAGGTTTTCAACAAAAGTCAGTTTAACTTAAAATAAAAATTATAGTTACTGCGCAAAAATAGTTCAAGTAGCTATCCCATCAACAACAGACAATTTTTACATCTTATGTACACCGTTTCTTAACCTACTGACGACGAGGTATACATAATTTACCTATTTTGAGAATCCAAAACTATAGACACAATATAAACCGCTTTAATCAGCCAACCAAAACCCCAAAACTGGAGCGTCGAATTAAGAGTTACAAACTCATAATTCATTTTACGCATATGCAGTCACGGGTATTTAAAAAAACGTTGAATATACCTTTACTTTTAATCGGCACATCATTATATGACCTGAACACCTGCATAACGTTTTGACGGTTTTGTATTGCAATGTTAAGTGAAATCCCCCATCAAACCTGTCTTATTTCCAATATATACTCAGCTGCAAAAGAAAGTAGCCACTGAGTTTTATTTAGATTTAATTGTATAAATTGTATAAATTTAATTGACAAATTCCAAAATGAAAATGCCATGTTTGGTACCAAAGTTTTTATCATTCCATTGCCAATCTCATGTTGTCCTTTGTTTTTCAATAGGTTGAATCATTAAGAGAATGTTGCTTGATAAAGAGGATAGGGTGTATAGTAAAACTTTCAAAGTGGCTACTTTCTTTTGCAGCTGAGTACATATCGCCATTATATGTAAACTTTAATCTAGAAGGATTATACGAAAAACATTTCAAATGCAACATTTTAAGTGAAGGAGTTGTCTACTTTTGTCTAAATCAACGGGGAAAAACGGGTAAATAAGTAGCATTTGTTAAACTTTTACAGGGTTTACCTCAATTTCAATTATTTGGTCAAATATGGATTACGTTTATGTTTTTTAAAACTGTTATTGCATAAAAGTAGGTAATAACCAACAGTTCTAAATCTGAAGCGCTCTTTGTATCATGGTGAAAACGAATATTGTACAATCTTTGTTTTTTATTAGGTAATTTAAATTTGAAAGACTAACCTCACGAGAATAAACCACAATAGTACAAAGTATTTGTAAGAAAAAATAACTCGATCAGTCAAAATAATGGGTTTAATTATTGACATGCACCTCCGTCATTCTATAACTATACCTATCGTTAAATAATACGCATATGCATTCATTCGATGTACTAGAGGTAAATCTATCGCAAAAAGGCCTTATTTAAGGAAATTAGGGTTACAAAATGTCATACAGACATATTTGGTATCAAAAGAAAGGTAAATCTTTCGTCTTAATGGTGTTCATAAAATTAGTTGTTGGAAATGGTCCGATTTTTTTATTACATCCGCGAAAAGAAGATGACCCAAAATATGAAGAAGAAAACAAATCCCCACTATTTATAATTGAGAAAAATGCATTATTATTAATATACAATTTCAAATTATTTCTAGAATATAGAAGTGTATTCAAATACACAGATATTTGCAGTTTTTGTTGTTGGCATTAATTCTGTTTTGACAAGGGAGACAACTAAATGAAGTACACGAAGTAAGAAAAAATAAATAGAATATGTTTGGATTTGTATGACTTTTATTTCCATTTACAGTAAAATGTAACAGGTGAATAGTCTTTTTATAATAAAAAGATAATACTTTAGTAGATTTACACTGAACATTTTTTAAAAATTACACGCCCTTGGTGGAATTTACATAATTGTTGTGAACACATAATTTCAATTAAACTTTACGGATGTATCAGATAAATAGAAGACATGCATAATTTCTTAAACAGCATTATATATGTAATAACTGAAGGGAAGATACCGATAAATATGTTCTCGCACTACACCAAACATGCTCTCCGCCCAACACATCTCCCACTTCCGCAAACGCCCCTACCCAATACCCCAACTAACCCCCTCCCCCCACCCACCCCGACGCCCCCTATACACTGTACACACACACACACACACACACACACACTCCAGCGCTCAAAGTTTGAAGTTAACCTTATTCATATATTTTGTAATCAAATAATTTGCACACAAAAAACGATACCATTACGTATATTCCCATGAATTATTTAACAATATAATATGGCGAGATGCTTATCAACTGCATTTCAGAATGGCAAAATGACACGAGATTCGACTTGCAAGATACACACTGTCAGTGTGTCATTGTTGTTTCAAGATGACAGTTATGACATGTAATGAATACTGATTATTATCAAATACATATCCGATCTCAGGATTTATTAGGGGAAGGCGCAACTTACAATATAGAAAATTAAAAGAAGAAAAAAGCTTGTTCACTGTCATGTTCGCAACTTCTCTGCTTCAGGAGGTGTGTGTTTGGTTTGGAGAAAAAAACGTTGACCAAAGCTCGTCAGCTGCTTTAATTCCACATCAGCTGCTAACCTTTGTAAAGCTTCTTGTTGATGAAACAACATTTAAATGCGGTGGAATATGCAACGGTTACAGTGAAGGGAATTTGAGGCGGTCAATAGCTATTTCGGAATGCATTTTGTTTGCAAGTAGGGGTGTTTTGACTCCACTGCTTATCGGTATTGACGTGACAATGCATACCAATTTCGGATCAAGAGAGATCAAAGACTTGTAACATTCTTACGGCTTCTGTATAAGTTATAAGGAAACCAGAAAACTACTAACAAATACAGCTGAGGAAGAGGTTGAGAGATTTAAAGACGGCAAGTATATGCCATATGGTATAGTTCACACATACGAGGGAGGGGATCTCATTCATTCATTTATTCATTCGTTTTATCATTCATTCTGTAATGAAAGCACGCACGATATCTCGGTATTAGAAACGAGTATCACAGACTCAGTTCTCCCAGCATTCGAACAATTTTGCATGGATGGCTGCTCAAGCTCGCCTACATTGTAATTTTGGTTCATGTTGATAGAATCCCTACATATTATGCTTATATCAGAGCCGAGAGGTGTGGTGACTGGGACTTGCATTTGGCAACACTTTGTAGTATGCTACCTTACATGTTCTTTACGAACCGGACCAATTACTGCAGATGGTTGTCGGTTTATTTACTGAAAATGATCATGGACATACCTGAGATATGCAACACAGGTTTAGGACAGGCTAATTTGTCTTTCGTCATAACATCAATGGCCGTTTCAATGGCATATGGACAGACATGGCAGTGGAAAGGACAGTGATTAAAGATTTAAAAAGCAGTCCTGGTATAATTGGTCTAACAAGAAAGAAGTCGGCACTTATTCGTTGGTATTTAACCCGATAGCTTCTTGGCGAATACAGTACTGTCATCAAAGAACGGGCAGGGATGGGCAAAGACAATGATTTTGTCGAAAAGTCAACACAATGGTTGAACCGCCAAACCAATGAAGACATCAGAATACTTGTTACGCACAGTGACGAGAGAATGTCGAATCCATTCGATCGCAGTCTTGACAGTCTTTTAAACATAGCAACATGTCTACATGGTAGCCAGCAAGTAAAAGACTCTCTTACTACATCGGTGGAAAGCGGGAAAGAAAAATGGAGAGATTTGTAGAGAACAGTTTTGAAATTGGCCACGATGTAAATTTCTATTCACCAATTCCTAAAACGAAACTGCACACGTTTGCAGATATGATAGCAAAGACAAAGATAACCGATGGCAAAGGTGGAGTGAGGTTAGTTAGTGTGAGTCCTGAAGTTATTTTCCGAAGAGCGTAAGCCTTAGCTAAACACCGAGAAGAAGTTAACATTGAAATGATTCTGGGCAACCCAGTCGGAACTGTGCCTGTTTCTCTTTTTCATGACGATTGTTCAATGCGAAAACCAACAAGTCAGATCTTTGTAATTGTTTGGAAGCCAATTTCCCACAATGTGACGAACTACCCAACATGGAAGCAAATAATGTGGTTTATATAAGAGATGGAATGTCTATCATACAATCAATGCAGCCCAAGAAAAACAGCACATTTGAAAAAATGAGATATGAAGACGTTACCTTCAATTACAAGAGAGGTATTCTTGTCAAACTCAAAACTGCTGATACTGTGGTCGATGTTTTCGGCAAATATGATCTTGACTTATCCATCAAGGACACTGAAAGGGAACGAAGGGCTGGGATGAGTAAAAAGTCAATGATGTATGACGTTACAGCAGGAAGAACTATCCCTGATTGGAAGGTGTTTTTGGCAGAGAAAAGTAACAAGATCTCGCTTCAGAATTTTTTGGCTGACGATTTAAGTCGAACGGTACCCGATCATTTATCAAGCGGCCAATCAATACTGCTTGCTGGGTGTTTTTCCAACCCAGAGACAACCAAACGTATCTCTGTATATAATATACAAGTCATAGCAATCACGAAGAAGCAGACACGTGTACTATTGCAAGCTATTTATGCAGATGCTTCATTTTCAACGAACTACCAACGTGGTTGTATTGTTATTCAGTGTAAAGACACGGACGTTCTTGTGCTTGCTATACATTATTTCAGCCATTTAAGCAACACAGAACAGCTATGGATCGAAACTGGTACTATCACGAAAAACGTAGATTAACGCCGTATTTACCAGTTCTATTACACGTCCAATGGCATCCATTTTGCCAGTACTTCATGCAATAACAGGGTGTGATACAATTTCTTCCTTCTAGGGCATTGGTAAAAAGACTGTGATGAAGGTCGTAAACGAATACGGCGTAGACCACTTTGCCAATTTAAGCAAATTAGGTGATGATTCAACAGAAGCAGAGACAGTGGCTGCCGCTAGAACTGTTGTTGCTGCTCTGTATAATCCAAAAAGGAAATATGAATCATGTCATGGAACTTAAACCAATTAAGAGTAAAACTATGCCAGAAAAAAACGGAATCAAGCCTATCGAAACTACCACCTTATGAAGATAGCTTCATTCAACATGTTAAGAGAGCAAGTTACCAGTCGAAAATTTGGATGCATGCCCATGTTCCCTTTCATAATGAGATAGGAAACCCCACAATGGCTCTGCTTGCCTAATTCCAGTAATGTTTACAGGGAAGGTTGCGGATGAAATTCTGGTTACAATGTACTGCAGATGTCAAAAACAATTGTCATGTGACACCGTTTCTTGCTCATGTGTTCAGAATAAATTGTCATGCAAAGAACTCTGTTCATGTTTTGAGCAACAGTGTTGTAATTTCAAACCAAACGCTGATGATGGCAACACAAGTAGTGAAAGTTGGGAAGACGCTGTATAAATATGGATATGAATACACTTTTGGAGGAGAAAATACTGAAAGTAATGAAACATATTTTTTAAAACGCACACATATATTGATCAAATGTGTTTTATTGGCAATTCGTAGAAAAGTTATATAGAAAAAAAAATTAAAAGATATATATATAGCGGGGGCATCTATATCATGTTAATATTGTGATACCATCGCCTGAGGAGACCTAGACGAGAGGTCGAAATAGTTGATTTTCTAGGAGATACTATCTTGTAACCTTCTTGATTGGCTGATGATAAATTTGAAACCAAAATTAGGAACCATTTTCTATTTAATTATTTAAAATAGACAATTTAGGTCACATTTCGGAGAATTTACATTGACACAATCTTTGTGTTTTCACAAAGGGTATAGAAAGTTGCTGATTAACAAAACATAAATGCAAAATCTGTATAACAAAAGTATGGATCTTCCTTTTATCACGCGTCTAATTTCTCATTAAAATTCCAATACGGTATCTTCAGTATTTTCGTGAAATACAATACTTACCTGCATTAAATGTGATTTTATAATAACAATATATTTCATTTAAAAAGTTTTTATCTTATTTATTATCCAAATATATACGTCGCTGCATGTATAAGCATATAACGTCGCTTTCAGTTTATTCAAAGAATGGTGATGGTGGTGTGTTGTGCGACGGTCTTAAATGAGTTTAACATGATGGATCGTGGATATTTATATATGTACATGTAAAGGCATTTATATTTTGCATTAAAAAAAAAAGAAAGAAAATAAAGATTTGCATCTAAAATTTAATGAAAACGATAATATTTATAAACAATCTCATTAAAATCAGATCCAAAATATTCGCTCCACTACCTTCCGCTATTTAGGTTTACCACCACTAATTACATGTAAACCTCCGAGGTGTAGTCGATGTAGTTCCTATAATAAAACGTAATCCCTCCTTTTTGATGGAAATGGGCATTATAAGTAGGGGAAAACTGCCCATAAAGTCAACATGATACTGAATTACTGAATCGAGAGACTTATTTTAATGCTTGATGCAAACTTCAAGATCGCTGTGTGTCCCTTTAAATATAAGAAAGAAATGTAAGCTCATACAGGTTACAAGACAAAAATAGCTACAACTATCGCGTGACTTTAACGAAACCGTCATTATGTACAAACTGCATTAGGTATTGATCAAAAACGATTTGGCTAAAATGTCTTATTTTCTTTGTAATTGTCAGGTCTACCAACTGATATGATCTTCGTTATCTCCGACCAAGTTCCGAACGTTGTAAAGTTATTTAGTATAACTGTTTACTCAACCTGAACCATACGCCTAACTACAATTAGACCACAGTGCTTTCTAACTACAACTAGACCAAGGTGCCTTTTAAATACAGCTAGACCATGGTGCATTTTAACTATAATTAGACCACGGTGCCTTCTAACTACAACTAGACAATGATGCCTTCTAACTACAAGTAGACCACAGTGCCTTCTACTTCTAACTACAACTAGACCATGATGCCTTCTAACTACAAGTAGACCACGGTGCCTTCTACTTCTAACTACAACTAGACCACCGTGCCTTCTACTTCTAACTGCAAGTAGATCACGGTGCCTTCTACTTCTAACTACAACTAGACCACGGTGCCTTCTACTTCTAACTACAACTAGACCACGGTGCCTTCCACTTCTAACTGCAAGTAGATCACGGTGCCTTCTACTTCTAACTACAACTAGACCACGGTGCCTTCTACTTCTAACTACAACTAGACCACAGTGCCTTCTACTTCTAACTACAACCAGACCACAGTGCCTTCTACTTCTAACTACAAGTAGATCACGGTGCCTTTTACTTCTAACTACAACTAGACCACGGTGCCTTCTACTTCTAACTACAACTAGACCACGGTGCCTTCTACTTCTAACTACACCTAGACCACGGTGCCTTCTATTTCTAATTACAAATACACCACGGTGCCTTCTACTTGTAACTACAACTAGCCCACAGTGCATTCTACTTCTAACTACAACCAGACCACGGTGCCTTCTACTTCTAACTACATCCAGACCACGGTGCCTTCTACTTCTAACTACAACTAGACCACGGTGGCTCCTACATTTAACTACAACTAGACCACGATGCATTCTACTCCAACTAGACAACTGGACCACGGTGCCTTTTAAATACAACTAGACCACGGTGCCTTCTAACTACAATAAAACCACAGTGTTTTCTAACTACAACTGGACCACGGTGCCTTTTAAATACAACTAGACCACGGTGCCTTCGAACTACAATTAGACCACAGTGCTTTCTAACTACAACTGGACCACGGTGCCTTTTAAATATAGCTAGACCATGGTGCCTTCTAACTATAATTAGACCACGGTGCCTTCTAGCTACAACTAGACCACGATGCCTTCTAACTACAAGTAGACCACAGTGCCTTCTAACTACAAATAGACCGCAGTGCCTTCTACTTCTAACTACAACTAGACCACGGTGCCTTCTAACTACAATTAGACCACAGTGCCTTCTAACTACAACCAGACTGCAGTGCCTTCTAACTACAAGACCACATTGCCTTCTAATTACAATTAGACCAAATTGCCTTCTAACTACAATTAGACCTATGTGCCTTCTAAATTCAATTAGACCACCTCACCACGGTGTCTTACACAATGAGTCCGCTGAGCTTTCTAGCTAAAGTTAGACCACAGTTCCTTCAAACTTTCATTAGACCACGGTGCCTTCTAACTAAATCTAGACATCGGGGTCTTTTAACTGCAATTGAGTACTGAACATAACATTGATTAAAATGTAAACATTTGCAATAATATTAAGCTATGTAGAGCATGTAATATTATACGGTGCTGTTAATATAATAAATACTGAAAACGAGGCCCGTGGAAGCAACAAACACAAACAAGAGAGAAAAGAGCAAACTGGATGTAATTAAGTCTGTTCATGAGAGGTAATACAAGGTACAACACCTCTCTAGTCTCCTAGCACCGGCTCAGCGGTATTCTACTTTACAGCCACAATGAGTGGGCTTGGTGATAAACACAAGCAAGATAGAAATGTAGCAGACTCTGTTTCATTGAGTCTGTTTATAAGGTGTAGCACACCCATTGTAGTACAGGAAGTGTCGGCCTTGGGTAGTTGCATAATGGCGGTCAGTAAATATTTCTTGTTTCATTTTGTAAAAAAAAGCATTTTCACTAATTTTATGTGTCATTGTTTGTTTATATCACATCTATTGTGTACATTTTTCAAGCATTGACATGTTAAATTATTTTGGCATCTCAGTACTTAGGTTTAAAAGAGAGCATTCATTCATCATAAAAGTTCTTTCTTAGAAGATGTATGACCCCCCTTTTTTGTGTATTTTTTGTCAGCATATGTGCCATTTGAGATGAGAATGTAAGTTATTCTTTTTTAAACTGAGCCTATATATGAATGAAAACATTGCATTTAAATGTCAAAACAAACACAACTCAATGAAAAATCAATTGGTGAGTTTAGAGGTAATCTCAAGTGCAACACCTCTAGCACCGGCTTAAGCGGTATTCCACTTCAAAGTCACAAACAGGGGGCTTGATGATCCCAAAGGACCAGTAAGTAATAACACTACTGATCTGTAGTCAGGACGACATTTTACAGCCGCGTTTTTTTTGTTTCATCACGTGTTTATAGTGGTATCCCACATACAATTGCTATTGGCTGTATGCATTATGGTCAATATCTAAATGAAAAATACGTTCACTCATTGTAACACCCATATTTATGATAATGTGCTCTTTCATATTATTTGAGCATATGGTTTCCATTTATAGATATTCCTCAATAATCTATTATGAGTTTTTATAAACGTACATTTTTCTTAAACCGCTTTGTGTCTTATATGATTTAAAAAAACAATTCAAATGAATGGACTGCTTTTCAAATATTGATTACAAAGTTGGTAAATGGTAAAATTGAAAAATATGTTATTACTATTTATTAACAGTAACTCTATTTATAGCCTAGAAATATGATTTTCCTTCAGCCAATAGACTTTTAAAAAAAAACAAGTAATTGTACTGCTAACGAGTAATTTATTGTCACGACCTATTGATTTCGATATATAAGCTGGATTAACATTTTCGGTTGAATATCGAACAAACCATTTGCTTTAAATGTATCAGTAACGTATTCACTTAAAGTATTAAAATTTACAAATATGTGGAACAGGATCTTTGAATATTGTTGTAGTTTTAAAACAAAGAGATCATTAAGTACATGTTTCGGCTTTAACATATCTTCATTTGATCGGTATATCAATCATTTAAAACTTGAAAAACAGATCGTTAACAAACCATGTTAACCTGCTGCTTTTGTTTGATATTTGTTTGGTAACTGACAGAAAAATCCATAATATTATTTTCGTTAAATGGCTTAAATATAATAAAATGTGCATTTAGGTTAAACAAAAGCTGCCACAACTGACCAAATGATTGGTGAAAGAAAACCCTAGATCGAGTAAAAGTATAAATAGGGAAAATTGTCCATACTGATTAATTCCGAACTACCGTAGCGGAAACGGATACAAACCCAAATGACACAACGCCATATGTTCATGAGGCGCATGGTTACGATCTGGGTCTTCATTACGTGGTCCGAGTATTAATTTTCATACGCCATCTAACGCCTTGTCCAAGAAGCGAAAACGGGGTTGGCTGGGGTATGCAATACAACCTTAATTTCGGTTTAAATCGGTTGCATATTTTAAAATTAAAACATTTAATAGGCACTTTTAAACAGGTTATCACATTTTTTCTGTAAAAACAGTTTTTAAATGTGTTTATTGTCGAAATATCGTTATACAATTCTACTACTATCATCTTTCCCCATCGGTTAATGGAATTAAGGCGGGACTACGTAATGTAATCATCTTACATTTTGAGAGAAGACAACTCCCGTTTGAATGATAACAAGTTAGTTGGGAGTCTAAGTCACTATGTCTGGTGATGATATGAATCAGAGAGTTAAGGTCCTTTATAAGATGTATTAATTGGACCAAAGAGTGCTCAAATTTCAATTGCTGTACATTTAATACTTTTTCAAAGAAGTATAAATAAACAAATATGAATCAGAGAGTTATGGGACTTTACTAGATGTATTCAATGGATGATGCTGAAGATGTGTACACAGTAGCATTGTTGTAGACATTATACTTTAAAAGTTATTAGACGCAATCAATTGTCAGGTAAAAGTTAAAGGACGGACGGACAGACGGACGGACAACGCCACGACATAATACGTTTTATACGTCCTAACGGGCGTATAAAAACAAAACATTGAATTAAGTGGTTTATCTATTTCGCGATGATGGTATATATAGCTTGTTTGCTTTTGCACGCTTAGATTTCCATTTGAGGTCCTCGAACACCTCTGTGTCTCTTGCTTTAGTTTTCTTGGGTGTGTATCTAGCGGCTCTCCTCCCGAACATGCCTAGTTTTTGAAGATCAAAGTACAAGGTCGTCAATATATCATATGGACATACTCATTCCGCGCGATAACTCCTAATGTATATCACCCTCGATCATAACATTTCTTAAGTACTCTGCCCTTTAATTTGGAGTCAGTGTGTCACATAAAATCACATTGGTCTAACAATCTTACCGTTTTATTTATTTTTGTAAAAGTACGATGGGGTATTATGTACAGTTTTGCATATTTTCAAATCAGTATAAACTAGAACTACCGCTCAACTATCACTGAAATTGATGAACACCACCATTTTGCAAACTTTCGAAGTGAAAGCCACATGAAGTTCATTATACAATATTATTGTGGAAAATTCTAAGTCGAACAAAGGGCCATAATTCTCTAACAAATTAGGCAAACAACAATATGTGATGTAGAGGGACATAAGATCATCAGTTGTTATCTGTAAATGAAGTTTGGTAACAAAAAAATAAAGACGGTTTGAGACAGGCAAGTAATAAAAATCGGTTATAGGACATTAAACAATATCAAAGTGAAAAATAATTCTAAGTCAAACAAAGGGCATTAACTCTGTGATAAATTAGGCAATCAACAATGTGTGATTTAGAGGGACATAAGGCCATCATTTGTTATGTGTATATGACGTTTGGGAGCAATCCATTTAAAACTTTTTGAGAAATGACAGTAATAACAATTTGTTATCGGTCATTAAAACATATCAGAGTGGACAATTAGGCAACCAACAATGTGTGATGTAGAGGGACATCACGTCATCAGTTGCTATGTGTATATAACGTTTGGGAACAATCCATTCAGAACTGTATGAGAAATGCAACTAATAAAGATGTGTTGAGACATTATACTATATGAGAGTGGAACAATTTAAGTCAAACAAAGGGCCATAATTCTGTACTAAATAAGGCAATCAATATTGTCGGATGTAGAGAGACATAATACCATCAGTTGTTATGTGTTTACTAAGTTTGGAAGCAATCCATTCAAAACTGTTTGAGAAATGCAACCAAATAAAAATGTGTTATGGAACAGTGGTTAACTAGGCCAGGGTTTGTTGTAGCATTTTAAACACTTCGAACGTCCGTCGAATTAAAACTACTTCACCCGTATTCATGAGTTAGTATCAATTTAAGTATACGTCTGTAGCTTTAACAACGATTTAGTTAGAAAATGTATACCAGGCGGAACAAAATGCATAGCTAAACACAGTGTAATTGTCTTGGGTGGTGTCTTATAGGTTGTGTTTTTACTTATAGAACAGTGTAGGTGCATTGTGTACATAGTCACTTTTAGTTATGCGCGAAAAAGAATCTAACATGAGTGACTGTATATTATTGATTTTAATAAACGAGTTGGATAAAATGATAAGAGCCTCGTATGCTATCTTTTTATCCGAGCCTCGTATCCTATCATTTTATCCAACGAACTCGGCAGAGCCTCGTATCCTATCATTTTATCCAACGAATTTATTAAAGGCAATAATACACAGTCACGAATGTGAGACTTTATTTATCATATAACCCACCTACGATGTGATAGTTTCACTTTAATATTGTTAATTTACCCTGAATACGGTGGCAATGTGTAAGAGAATGATGTCGTGTTGTTGTTTGCATGACGTCAGCTACGTTACGCAGATGTAAGGCGTTCGCCCTACAAATATTGCGAAACCTTAAACTAAATTCAATGTTCCTAACATGCATTTTATGAAGTAAGATTTCAAATAAGGATAAATATTTAATGTGTCTGAACATATCGTATCATGCAAACAATTGGGACTAAATGTTTTACTGTACACAAACGCAGTGATTCGGTCCTCATTTGCATCTGTAATACATACTACAATCTTTACCCTGACTCTGTCAACTTCAAAGAAAGTAAGGCAAACGGTTAGGTCAGGTGATTATTCAAAAAAGTTATGACGATGTTTATAATAAATCCTTTTGCGTGATCCGCAAAGATAAAATATAGACCTATATTCAATATGTTCAAATTGTTTTTCAATGAGTTAGTTTGTTTTAGTAATTGTCTGCTATCGAGCTTCGGTTTGAAATGTCTGCATATGCGTATCGATTGAGGAGACCTAAGTACGTATTATTTTTGTAGTAAAATAGTCCCGATTAAAACTAAATTGTTTTCATGCATTATTTCAAATCTTGCAACATCTAATTTTCAGATATTCTGAAGATTATATCTACACAAGAAATAAATAAGTTTCAGAAAAAAAAAAATCAAATTTTAACAAGTTTTACCAAATTCTTGTAATTTAGTAGTTAGCAGAGATATATGTGAGTGCAAGGAACGATAACTCTGCGTGGAGATTGTACACACTAGGGTATTACGAGAATTAAGTCATGTTTTTATTACACTCCCAAAAGCCATGTTATGTGATAAACAACTGTAGGATATGTAGCACTTCTACCTCAACTACAAAACATGGTATGGGCTAACGTTAGTGTTTGCGAAGTAATTGGGTATATATGTACCCTCCTACCAAAAATGTTCAACTACTACATTGAAAAATCTGCCATCTGAGTAATTTATTGAGTGGAAACAACCAAAGCTTTAAAATGAGCAGACGTTAATATTCTAGTAGTTATACGAAACAAATTGGAGGGGGATTAAGTAATGTATCAAAACAATAAACTCAAGAATACTCAAATTACCTACTTATTCTACATTATTATTAAAGTGTATTTACCAAGGTCATGCTTATTTGCGTCTTTATGCCAAATTAATGTGTGCAAACGGCAAAACATTGCATGTTTTATAACAGTAACTATCCTTCCGATCTGTACTTTTGAACTGAGCTATTATATTTAAGGCGATAAAATACCTAACGCGGAGGATCAAATTATTTTCCTCATAGCACACGCACACACATCTTTAGTTTAATATAATCGTACACTATAATAAAGATAAGACAACATTTTAGGCAATAATTAATGTCAAGTTGTGAATTCTACCGACAAAGAATCTCTCTACCTAAGCTAATTGTTGTTTACACATTTAGTGAACGGTTTCTCGTTTTCACAAAATTTGATTTGATTGTTTAGTTTAATAAGATTTCGGACGCGTTCGAAAATTAGGAAAGTATAACCCGCAATATACAAATACAAAACTGTGAAGAGAAAATATGATTTCCTTGGATCACCACTGAAATTAAGCGTTAAGCGCAAAATGCTTTACACGAAAAGGAAAACAGCAGACAAGAAGTGTAATGAATTTGTTTAAAGCGATAAAGGGTCACAGTCATAGAAAACAAAGTCGTGTCGGTGCTACATCGAAGTCGCTATCATCCCGAAAACAGACAACCTTAACACACAAAAAGAAAGTTCATGAAACTAGCTTGGACTTACTTCAAAACGAAAAAGGCAACGAAAAAGGCATACAAGAGCAACATGTCACGACTGAAAGAAAATATAAAATTAGATACCGAATCTATCAACAACGCCAATATTCTTAATTGACAAGTTCAAGTTCGTTCAAGAGAACTCCACAATTACGAGAATAGAGAGGTTGGTTTGAAAACATAGCAAAATGACCCCACGTCAAAGTGATATCTCTTCTGTCCTATATACTAGTACTAGAAATGGAGTAGAAACGTTCTAAACCCAAACAAAGCAGCTGGATTTGACAACATTTACCAAAGAGTATTGACAGAACCCTCTGAGACGATCCCGCCTATCAAGACCATCATATGTCGGGCGTCATACGACAGAAACGAGGTCCCAGCTTCACAGAACAGATCTTGTGACACCAGCCTTCAACAAATGAAAACGTTTAAGGCAGACAACTATATGTCGATCTCTCGGAAATGTGTGGGTAAAATTATCCACGAACACATTGTAACCAGCCGCTACATAATTTAACATACAGACACACTTCCTCTTCTGAATGCAGCATGGGCTCCATAACGGTAGATCAAATGAAACATAGCTGTTGGAAACACAGCTCTTGCAATTTACAGTCCACATAACAGCAAATATGTAAGACGTTCTTATTGCAAATTTCTCCAAGGCGTTTGCTAAAAGAATATGATAATAGACCTTTGGAAACGGCCGAGCACGACACATACAAAATATTGCAGTCTCGGTTTGATTGAGAAGTCAGGCATGATATATCAGAATCTTCACCACTATGGAATACGAGGGTAAATAAACAAATGGAAAAACTCGTTCATAAATTACAGGTCAAACGCAGTACTTGTTGACGGGCATTCATCTGACATGGTTATCATAGAGTCAGGAGTACCTCAGGGATCAGTCCTTGTACCAAGCATATTCCTGTTATTTATCAATGACATACACTGGCATTGACGCAACAGTTAATACTCTTTACAGATGACATCCTTGTCACATTCTTTCTAAAGCTATTGATCAACATTTATTTTTAGACAGATAGTGTGGGGTGGGGGGAGTGGGGATATTTCTGTTCAGCTTTATTTGCGAAATTTACATTGTGTTATGCATTGTTGATGAAAACTATTTGTTATCTATTCTTGAGAATATTTACTGTTATCTGTTATCCACAGTATCGAGTGGCGAGAAAAACACTGCTGGTAATCAGTGGAGTTACCTCTTGTTTGGATGTATATGCAAAAGTGCTCCATCGCCACATCCGAGGTAGTCTTTTTCAGCTCTATTGGCCGAAGGCCAGCAGAGCTTATAGGATTTCGAGTTGTCCGTCGTCCATCCGTCGTCCGTCCGTCCGTCAACGTTTGCCTCGTTAACACGATAAGGCCTTCATTTTTCGTCCGATCTTTTTCAAATTTTACCATATTGTTGATATTAATGAAAGCACGGGCGAGTTTAAAAACAGCCAGTTCGGACCAGTAATACCGGAGTTGTCTTTGATTTAGTTAAAATTGCTATATTTTGCCTCGTTAACGCGATAGGGCCTTCATTTTTTATTCGATCTTTATCAAACTTTAAAAGATTGTTGATATCAATGATATCTCGAACAAGTTTGAAAACCAATCAGATTGGCCCATATATACTGGAGTTATGGCCTTTGATTTTCTGAAATATGCTATAATTTGATATCGTTAACAGGATAGAGCCTTTATTTTTCATCCGATCTTTTTCAAACTTTAACAGATTGTTATTATTAATGAAGTTCGGATGAGTTCGAAACCAGCAAGATTGGACCATTTACACCAGAGTAATGACCTTGATTTTCTGAAATAAGCTATAATTTGGCAGCGGCCAGAAATTAGCATGATATCCGACATTCGATCGAAAAACAAAAACTGGAGATTCGTTATTCAACAAAAAAATCTGAATACCGAAAAACAAAAAAACTCGAGATTCGTTATTCAACAAAATAAATCTGAATATCGAAAAACAAAAAACTAGAGATTCGTTATTCAACAAAAAATAAGTTCTGAATGTCGAAAAACTAAAAAATCGAGATTCCTAATTCAACAAAAAAAATTCCGAATATCGAAAAACAAATAAATCGAGATTCGTTATTCAACAAAAAAATCTGAATATCGAAAAAAAACAACTCGAGATTCGATATTGAACAAAAACAATCTGAGTATCGAAAAACAAAAAAACTCTAGATTCGTTATTCAACCAAAAAAATCTGAATATGGAAAAACAAAAAACTCAAGATTCGTTATTGAACAAAAAAAAAATCTGAATATCAAAAAAAAATCGAGATTCTTATTAAAAAAATAAGTTTTGAATGTCGAAAAACAAAACACTCGAGATTCGTTATTGAACAAAAAAAAATCTGAATATCGAAAAAAAATCGAGATTCTTATTAACACGAAAAACTAGATATTCAACTATATTCAACAAAACAAATCTAGATTCGTTATTCAACAATAAAATCTGAATATCGAAAAACAAAAAACTCGAGATTCGTTATTCAAAAAATAAGTTTCGAATATCGAAAAACAAAAAACTCGAGATTCGTTACTCAAAAAATAAGTTTTGAATGTTGAAAAACAAAAAAACTCGAGATTCGTTGTTCAACAAAATAAATCTGAATATTGAAAAACAAAAAAACTCGAGATTCGCTATTCAACAAAAAAAAATCCGAATACCGAAGAACAAAAAACTCGAGATTCGTTATTCAACAAAAAAAATCTGCATAACGAAAAACAAAAAACCCAAGATTCGTTATTGAAGAAAAACAACCTGAATCTCGAAAAACAAAAACTCTAGATGCGTTATTCAACCAAAAAATCTGAATATCGAAAAACAAAAGACTCGAGATTCGTTATTCAACAAAAAAGATCTGCATAACGAAAAACAAAAAACCCAAGATTCGTTATTGAAGAAAAACAACCTGAATCTCGAAAAACAAAAACTCTAGATGCGTTATTCAACCAAAAATTCTGAATATCGAAAAACAAAAGACTCGAGATTCGTTATTGAACAAAAACAACCTGAATATCGAAAAACAAAAAACTCGGGATTCGTTATTCAAAAAATAAGTTTTGAATGTCGATTAACAAAAAACTCGTGATTCGTTATTCAACAAACAAAATTGAATATCGAAAAATAAAAACTCCAGATTCGTTATTAAATGAAAACAATCTGAATATCGAAAATCTGAATATCGAAAAAGACGAAAAACAAAAAAACTCTAGATTCGTTATTCAACAAAAAAATCTGAATATCGAAAAACAAAAAACTCGAAATTCGTTATTCATCAAAAAAAATCTGAATATCGAAAAACAAAAAACTCGAGATTCGATATTCAAAAAATAAGTTTCGAATATCGAAAAACAAAAAACTCGATATTCGTTATTCAAAAAATTAGTCTTGAATGTCGAAAAACAAAAAAACTCGAGATTCGTTATTCAACAAAAAATCTGAATATCGAAAAACAATGATTCGTTATTCAAAAAAAAGGTTTTGAATGTCGAAAAACAAAAACTCGAGATTCGTTATTCAACAAAAATATTGAATATCAAAACACACAAAAACGAGATTCGTTATTTCAAAAAATAAGTTTTGAATGTCGGAAAACAAAAAACTCGAGATTCGTTATGCAACAAAAAAATCTTATTATCGAAAAGCAAAAAACAAGAGATTCGTTATTCAACAAAAAAAATGAATATCAAAAAACAAAAAACTCGAGATTCGTTATTCAACAAATAAATTTTGAATGTCGAAATACAAAAATCGTTATTTACGGAAGCGTATTCGTGCCTCGTCTTATTGCATTTCTCAATTTGAAATTACTCGAGTTGTTAGGTTAAATATCTATAAATCGATATATGTATGTCGATAAAACACGACGTTCAATAAATGCAAAACAAATACGTTGAAAAGGTTCTTTATTTTACAATAAATCGATTTAGTGAACTTGACATTTTTTTTTTATATTGCGTTGAAGCAAAACAAATAAAAATATATCAATATAAAGGTACTCGACGTAATTAGTAGTATCTGTATTACACGAGATATTTATCTGATAAACACGGGACATTTATTTCAAGCTATGTACTGTTTGTCGATTATGTCATACAAATATGTCGATTTAAAATCTAAAAAATGATCAAACAATTCGAGTTAACGTCATGTTTTAATTAAATAGAAGATTAGCCCTTTTCATCCGGCATGCTTCTGATTTATTTACTACGTTTTGTTACGTGTATTCTAGTCTTGGACAGCCAAACCCGTATGATGTATATGTTTTACTTGCAAATATCGGTCTTGACAGATAATGCCGATTAAAGTACCCACTAGCGATTTGCCGACTGTATTTGCCATTTTGTCAGGCAAATAAAAGTCAACGTTTGTATGACGTTACGAGATGTTGCAAATAAAGCTACATGAGGTTTCTTTGCCTAGAAAGCAACCAAGCAAGTACTCAATGACTTGTCAGAAGACAGGGTAACTTGAGAATAAACCTGGAAGAGCATACATAAACAAAATTGAAGACAAACAATAAACGTAACATTCCCTTTCAGGATTTTAAAAACTGACTTTGACCAATCATCGATCAGATCTGTTTTTCAGTATGACCTCGTTTTGAGGTGTCAACACTTTTAAAGTAGCTTTACTCTAGCCTTGGTCACCCGGCCTGCTTTTGCTTTATTCGATACGCTATGCCACCCGGATTCAGCCAGTGAAAACAGCATAAAGGCCTGAGGAAAACTCGATGGTTGAACTTGCCACTAACGTTGCTGAGATTTTGGCGAGATTTGAGAGATTCTATGTACATTGGTCATATTTGCATGTTAATTAAAAGTTTTAAAATTTAAAATGTATTTTGACTTATGAGAAGATGGTAAGAAGACTGTGTAACTAAACAGACTTATGAGAAGATGGTAAGAAGACTGTGTAACTAAACAGTTGTATTATGCTGTAATTGGCGAAATTTATACTTTTTTAATTTTAAAATAATAATCTATTATTGGTTAATTTAATGTTGTCTGTTATTTATTTATCTTGTCCCCAACTCTCCCCCTCCACCACCTATCGTAAAATATAAAATTTAGGATTGCTATTTCATTTTATTTACTGTGAACTGTTTTGTGTATTTTTATTGCGTTGTTATCTATTATCTAGTATCATCAAATTCAATCTGCTGTTATCCTATTATGAGACCCTTACCCCAACCACGTCCATCCCACCCTCGTGTAGCTTTATTTACAACATAACGTCAAGCAAACGTTGACTTTTATGTGCGTGAAAAACGGGCGAATAAAGTTGGCGCTTTTATTTGGTATTATCTACCCAGACCGATATTTGCCAATAAAAGTAAATATACTAAGTGAAAAAGAAACGCAACTCGGGAATTTCCGCTATATAATTTAAAAAAATGCAGAATGGGCCTTGAACCTTCTCATCTGCAGAGCTGCAGAGTTGCTTCAAATTATGCTGTAAAAACTTCATGTTTTGCTGGAGCGACGTCCATTGTTTTCTGCTATGACAAAAATGACAAAATGAACATGAATACCCATCTACCTGGATACCTGGATAAGCAGTGGCCTTAGTTCTTGCCCCGGATTAATAATATTAATGCTGTACTCTAAACTGACGCTTCATAAGCTTCAACTAAACACGTATCTTTTACAGTTAAAGTTCAAGGACCTAAAGTATACTGTGATAAAATTCGCTGATAAGACGTTATCTGCCATCCGTCCTTATCGTGTGATGAGTTGATAAGAATTGATCTACTTGTTTCCGTTATTCATATTGATCTGAAGAGATCGGAACATTGATTAATCCAATTTAAAATGGCGCGTATTGTCTATGTTGGTGGTTATCAATTTATTGCCCGCTTCCTTCAACTTAAAGTCCAATAGGATATCAGTTTAGGCCAAACGTAAACACATCTTAGTTTGACCAAACCCGACCTTAGCTTTTTTCAAATGGGTAGGTAGGAAGGAAAATTCTTCTTTTTTTTACTTTTTTTCTTGCATGTATGGCAGATTCTTTTTTAAATGCTATTTGGAAGTTTAACTGTTTAGTCCATGAGCCATGAGGTTGGTCGGTACCATCTGAGATGGCAAATTCTATAAAAAAAAAATCGAAATCATTGATGCCTACAGGGATCAAATTTAATATTTTTAGCCACTTACTAAAAAACGCAATTGCGAAGATGTTCTACTTGCTGTTTTAATCAAGGTACATGCATTAATAATTTAAAACCTCGATTCATTTTGGAAGGATTGCTATACATGTAATAATGACATTTTCGCACGCAGCTAGATCTGCTATGTTGACAGATCTATATCACTAGCATTTCGTGTCCTTGCTCCACCAAATTTGGGCATGGGTTTCTTTATAGTATTATCTAAAGGGTCGGTCACATTATTTTATTTTTATTTAAGTTTTTTTTTTAATAATTTTGTTTTTTTAGATATTTTATTGGCCATAGTTTTTACAGTGGTTTCAAAATATTAAAGATAATATACTAGTAATGTTATACATTAATAAAGCAGTTAATAGTACCATGTTTATGTAGACAGATTGTAGACAAATTGTACCAATTACAGAGTAACAGCTATGTCGGTAGATCCTATCTAGAAATCGTTACCGATGTATTATATTTGAATTTTCTGTTTAACGTTGTTAACATTACCCAAATAAGTATATAAAGCAGAATATGCAGAATCTACATATTATCCTTCAACTACATTTAGTAATAGTAATAATTAAAAGTATCATGTTTACTTAGACATATCAACAAATTGTATCAATTGCAGAGTAACATCTAAGTAATAGTAATTGTGTCAGCTATATATTCTGGGCTTCCATGGAACAAAAATTGTGATGGACCATAATTGGATTTTATGCCAATCATAAAATAATTGATGGTGGGGAAATATGCATCTGTATCTTTAGTACTTTGATTTGGTAAACATGTATCGGTATCTTTAGTGCTTTGATTCAGTAAGAGGAAGCACTATCGAAACCGACCAATCAACGGTATCCTGTAGGTCGGTGTTAACCAATCAGGGCTAAGCATCACAGCGTGCCTTTCCTTCATGAAAACGACAACAGAAAAACAAATTGTTTGTGTTTATACTCCGTTTTCCACATTTTCAACTTGAAAAACACGTTTAAATTTAACACGATACCATTACCGGACGTGTGCTTCCTCTATTAACACCTACGAACCAAGGTTTTATACCTCGGAAGGTACGCAATTTTGCATGACTTTCTTCTTTTCTACAACAACGAAAGCATGGCCGACAAGCTAAACAATGGAAGTTATAAAGTCATCGGTGTTTCAAACGTATTCGTTCCACTCATGGCTTTCAAATTGGCGATCCTTGGACACTCTTTCAATACACACTTTAAACGATTTTTAAGAGATCACATATCATGCTATTCTCTTTCTTTGAATTTGACGCCAGAAGACGTGTTACTTCAGTATTCGGGACAGCCGGGAGGTACTGTCGATTTAATAAGACGAGAAAACCGTCCAGTGTTGTTGACGTTGAACCAGGAATAGTGATTATTTAAATCGGAAGTAATGACTTGTGCAATCCAGCTGTGACACCCGATTGTGTTGCAAACAATATCATTGATTTAGTTGAAACATGTTACATTTCTAAATGAACACAATGTTCTTTATGTGACAGTTATGCAAATTTTGCATAGGATTCCACCAACATGCCTTACAAAATACCCTATCGACTGTGTATGGTTAAACGCTCATGTAGATATTACAAATTTACTCCTGAGCGAGAAATTAAAGCGGATGGACACAAGTGCCTGTTTATTCCGACACAAGGGTTTCTGTGAAAAGTCATGTCAACAACAGGTTTTTGCACCAGACGGGGTACATTTGTCTCGAGTCAGCAGAAATACTTCAAAAACATTCGAGCAGCAGTCATGTCCGCCCTGAAGAGATTAGCTACCAGTACACCCGAGGGTTACTAAACAATCACTGCAAGGTACTAAGTACTAATTCCAGTTTATATATATTGCCAGCACTGCTTGGAATATATATAACCACAACAGATTGGTGACCATTCAGAATCACCATGACCGTTTGGTGAAATTTATTCATTGCTATGACGGCTTGTACTATATTATCAACATCCCCACGTATGTCCGGTGACAACTGTGCACTGCCATGACCGTCTGGTCGCCTGCTATATCACCATGACTGTTTGGTGAATTTATAAAAAATTAAAAAATATTAAAAAAATAAAAAAATATCATGACCGTTTGGCTGCTATATCACCATGACTCTTTGGTGTAAATTAAGAATTGCCATGACTGTTTGGCTTATATACATCACCATGATTGTTTGGTGATAGTTACGATTAGCCTTGCAAACAGGCCTGCTATATCACCATGACTGTTTGGTGAATTTATAAAAAAGAATAAAAAAAAAAGAATCCCATGACTGTTTGGCTGCTATATCACCATGACTGTTTGGTGTAAATTAAAAATTGCCATGACTGTTTGGCTTATATACATCACCATGACCATTTGGTGACAGTTACGATTAGCCTTGCAAACAGGCCTTCTATATCACCATGACTGTTTGGTGAATTTATATAAAAACATAAAAAAATAAAATAAAAAAAATGCCATGACTGTTTGGCTGCTATATCACCATGACTGTTAGGTGTAAATTGAGAATTGCCTTGACTGTTTGGCTTATATACATCACCATGACTGTTTGGTGACTTTTACATTTAGCCATGCCTGTTTACCTGCTACATCACCATGAATGTTTGGTGATTTTTAAGCATTGTCTTGACTATTCGGCATTTATACATCCCCATGACTGTTTACTGACACGATTAGCCTTGCCTGTTAATCACCATGTCCGTTGGAGGCAATACATATTTGTCCATGATTTTTAGCTTATAATATCATGATCCATTATAGCCATACAAATGTATTGTATCTATAGCTATAAATTAAAAATATAGATGGAATTTCTATTTCTCTATTTATAACATGTGCATAGAGGTTTATATACTTCTTTTGTTTTCTTCAGAAAACTGCTTCCAAATTACCGTACTCTCCTAGGTACCATTGTTCTTTTACTCCATAGTTATGGATGCTCAAATATTGTCGATTTTGTTTTCAGATGTCTAGGCGTCCACACAGAATAGAAAAAAAACAAAAAACGCCGACTGGCAAAAACAAGGCATCGATGGATGTCCCTTTAGATGGCGTTACCAAGCCACCTCCTCAGGAACGCGGCCGACAAATATCACGCCGCCAGCCTGCTGCCACAAAACTAAAAAGTCGACCAGTTACAGGCAATGACACTGACAGCGACGCACTACAACCAATAAACGGCCAGTTCCATTCAGTGACAGCGACACAAATACACTACATAACCGTGAGCGCAAGAACAAGACACACCTCCACAAAAGGCCGAAGATTATCACGGTAGACATTCAGATGCCGAGTCGGAAAGCGAAATGGAAACATCAAACTCAGACAGTGAACTTTGAGATTTGGGCGTGACATTTGCCCAAACTGTGTTTGATGACAGTCAGTTAGGTAAAGACTTTCCCCACGCCATGGTGCAATATTCAGAGTCAATTTCGACATCCATATCGATGTCCATCTCATCAAAACTTAAAAAGATAATCTGGTCTAACCAATTTGTCGATCTTGCGCAATTACTGCCATCACATAACGCCACCAACCGAAATCATTTTTGTTTACAAATAGGTCATAATGCAAACATCAACTTAGTGCCCTCTTCCCGTTCTCAAAAAATTAATACGGTAGAACTCTGGACGTCTGCTTTCATACGTTTCATGGCAGTATACGTCGAAAAATTCCCATTTGAAGCCTCCAAACTTCTGAAAAACTGCGAGATCATCCGCGATCTAGCAGCCCGTCAACCTGGCATGTCCTGGTCAACATATGATCTACGGTTCCGTCAGTTACGCGTAACTCATCCCATCCCATGGGATAGGTTACACACGGACTACTGGGTCATGGCTGCCACTCCAGCTCCTACTTTTCGTTCCTACCAACAACCCTTTCGTCCCCAATACACCCAAGGCTAACCTCGTCTGCCCAAGATCAACAAACTCAAACAGAAAACACATGCTGGCCTTTCAATCGCAAGGGACAATGAACAGACTAACCTACTTTCAAACAATCGTCTCTCATCAGATAATACACCTAAATATACAGTTAATAGTACTTCTACTACACCTGTTAGTCTTGAACAAAGCATGTAAAACACCTCAAACAGTATATGAGCATAAGAGGGAAAGAAGCCGGGCCACTATTTGTCCGTAGCAACAACATGTCCCTGCGTAGAGCCTTGTTTTCAAATAAATTTTCCAAAGTACTCACGTTTTCAAAAATGTCGTCCTACAAACATCATAGTTTCCGAATTGGTGCTTGCACTGAAAGCCATTATGTCGGAAATATCAGAAACAAAGATCAATCATGATCAGGAAGTACATTAGAATCACCTCATCTTAACACATTTACTATGAGAGCCGTACACTTGCATATACAATCGGAAATCTAATTGTTTTTGTTTTTTCACAACTTAAAAGTGGAACTGACAAATTATGGGGCATGGGGTGTGCCGGAGGAACATAGGCATGGGGCATGTTCCTCTCATATACATCGTGTGCATACTTACTATATACTTGTCTTTTTAAGCAGCATTAATGTTGTTGCTACATTTGTAACTATGCGAGGACTTATGGAGGGAACATTGGGTATGCTCTTCTTAGATACGTCCTTTCTTTCTTCAGTTCACTTACCGTTGAACAGACAAATTATTGGGCATGCGGTGTGCGGGGGAACATGGGGTATGTTTCTATCATAGACATCACGTCTATAATTAATTTACTCGTGTACATACTTTCTTCTTTTTTTTTTTCTTTTTTTTTTCTTTTTTTTTTTAGAGTTGTAGGCAACATTGAACTTGTGGCTACTTGTTGATATTATATAGCGTTATACATATGCGACGAGTATGTTCCCCTTAGATACGTCATGTTTTAGTTTCAATAAGATACTGTTTTGCCATATTACTTTATATGTTTTTGGATAACTATTTTGCCTTCAAACTGTGGCAATGTTGATGTTAAACTGTCTAAATTCTAAAGCAACAAACTTTTAGTACATAGTACTTTATAACTTTGTAAGCACTGCTTCTTTTTGTCAATTGTGCATATCACATTCAAGTATCACTATTGCGTTTACGACAATTTAATCACTACGATTAATAGTTTTGGTTGTTCCTTTCAACTTTGTTTCAAATTACATTGTATACACATCCGGATGGGCAGTTACTACCGGTTTGGGTAGTTTGTGTGTTTAGAATCAGCTTGGAATGGAAATGCTAAAAAAAGTCAGGGGGTAGAAGATGCCTTTCTGGTCTGAGCGTAAATTCTTCCTACCTCCCCTCCTTCGCA
Source organism: Cyrtodaria siliqua (assembly GCA_037043455.1). NCBI lineage: Eukaryota > Metazoa > Mollusca > Bivalvia > Adapedonta > Hiatellidae > Cyrtodaria > Cyrtodaria siliqua. Next base: position 262,029 of record JAWPHD010000386.1, on the reverse strand, counting down.
AAATAAAAAAGAAAGAAATAAAAACGCTAGGTTTCAATTAGGGTTGGGGCAGCTGGCTCGCAGATTTCCTGGTTTTCTGAAGTTTTCCGTGTTAATCACGATTCTACTCCCTAAGGATTGTGGATGTTTTTGACGAGTTTTTGCATGAAAATGTACGCTTTGTGATAATTTACTGCCTCTCAGTTCCCTTAGGAATGGATTGTTACTTATTACGGAGGCATTATTCTCCTTGTATTCACTGCATCTGGTTTATTGTTTAATTTAGTTTATAACATGTTTACATGAAATATTAATAATTTTGTTTTATATAATGACATCACATTGTCTATGAACAATTTAGCAAATGTGATCTAGCTGTGAATATTGTCATATCACATATTCTATTTAAACACTAATTGCCGGCTTGACATGCTTTCACCATCTTATGGGTTTCAAAAGCCCGGCAGATCATCACTTGATCAAGAGAATATTAGTGGGTAGCGTTAAATCTAGTCAAACTACAGACAAACGTCTTCCAATAACTTTTCCCGTTCTCAAAGCAATAATCAATATCCTTGGACAAGTTGTGTCAACAACTTACAATTTCATTATTTTCAAAACAATGTTTCTGGTTTCCTTCTTCGCACTCCTACGAGTCGGGGAGATCACTACTACATTGCACGGTTCTGAAAATGCATTACTCCGGCAGAACATTTCGTTCAAATTCAAACACGGGAAGGTTTCAGAGGCATTGTTGACCTTTTTCAAATACAAACATTCACAACAGAGGCCAGTGACCCTTCATATAAAAGGTCCCCCGATTCCAAAATGTGTCCAGTGGCAACACTATATAAATATATTAAACGTCGCGGGCCCAATAATGGCCTACTTTTCACATACAAGAAGTCCAGTGCAGTGTCGTCTAAGCATTTCAGCCTCACGTTAAAACAGTGCATACAGCTTGTAGGTTTGAATACATCACTTTATACTCCACACTCTTTCCGAATAGGTGGAGCTACCTTGGCACACCAACTAAACTACTCGGAATCTCAAATTCAACAGTTAGGTCGCTGGCGTTCCTCTGCTTACAAAAGATATATCCGGGTCCCACAACTGCACATCGATTGTATACCTCGACTGTCTCATGCGGCGAGGCGCAACCAAAGAGTTGTTCGACTCCTTACAGAAAGGACACCATAAGGCGTCTCATTGCGGTGAAGATCATTGTTGACTTCTTGACTGTCTCATGCGACAAGAACTCCTGTCTGTATAACAATGTATACCACGATTCTCGCTGTCTCATGCGGCAAGATATGTTAAGCTTGTATTATATACACCATGTTTCACGGCCTTTTTATGTGCCAAGAATTGTTTAGGTTATATTGATCACATACTCATGCTACTTTCTCGACTATCCCACGTGGCCACATAAAGCAAACATTACATGCACTACATTTACCTGGATAATTTCTCGACTGTCTCATGCGGCGAGAATGTTCATATACGACTTTTAGTTTGTACATGTATATGGTACACGCAATTTATTTTCGTACTGTGGTTCACTTCATATATCATTAAACTTGACTTGGCTCGTCTGTTTCACAAGCAAGCGACATCCTGTTAGTTCTACGAAATTTAGCTGGTAGATATTTTCTAAACTGTCTCATACCTTATATTTTGAAGTACTTTTATTACTGTAACTCTTTCTCAACGTTCAACACACAAAGCTGCAACTGTTTGTCTGGGTGGGCTCGTTTGTTGGCTGAGCTGTGGCGTTTTATTGATACCCATATTTGGCAGATTTATTAATTGTTTAACTACATGGTATGTACATTGTTGTAGTTTTCACTTATATGTACATCGTTATGTAATTTGTTGTTCTTTATAGAACTTAATTTCTGGCATTTTAATAAATGCCCAATTACAACACTACTTCTAGTCATGTTATCTGTAGGGTAAGTGTGTGGTTTGGTGCACCCTAGAACCGGTTAAAAACCCCAGTGGCCTACTTTGCCACTGACCGTTCCAAGGCGGTAGCCCTATTGTCAACCCTTTTTGTGTTTGTGATGTCGTTTGCATTTATTATTGCTTTTGCCTTCTTGTTTGTCTGTTTGCGTGTTAGTTTCTGTGTTTTGTGGTTTACTGTCCTCCTTGAATGCTACTTTCCCTGTCTGATCTTTTTATATTTCTTTTATCTGCCAAACAAGCTTCACACTAGCAGCCTTGTTTATATTCCCTCAGTTTTTTGCTGAAAACCATAAGTGGATTTTATGCCAATCATAAAATAATTCATGGTGGGGAAAAATATGCATCAGTATCTTTAGTACTTTGATTTGGTAAACATGTATCGGTATCTTTAGTGCTTTGATTCAGTAAGAGGAAGCACTATCGAAACCGTACATATGTGCCTACATGTATATATATATATATACCGACCTTCTGGATGCCCGGTATATGTTGTAGTTTCCAACCCTATTTACATTGTAATGTAAAGGCGTTTTATTGATACCCATATTTGGCAGATGTATTAATTGTTTAACTACATGGTATGTACATTGTTGTAGTTTTCACTTATATGTAAATCGTTATGTAATTTGTTGTTCTTTATAGAACTTAATTTCTGGAATTTAATAAATGCCCAATTACAACACTACTTCTAGTCATGTTGTCTTTATCTGCCAAACAAGCTTCACACTTGCAGCCTTGTTTATATTCCCCCGATTTTGCTGAAAACCATTACATGTGTAATAAACTCAGATCAAGGTTTGCGTGTAAATTGTTGTATATATCTATAGCATTTAAACCATTTGCGTTAGCTAAACTAAATTTTGGGTTGGGATTCCTTATATCATTATCTAGATGGGTGCATACTTCATTTAGGTGCAAATGAATCACGGGCTTAACATAGATTAAGAAATGTTCAATAAGTTTCGTTTAAGTAAACATCCAATCTTTGTTACTGACCATATGATTTACTCTTCTTATTCTTATTTCATTCATACTGGGGTATGCCCCCACCCCGCCCACACAACCCGAAACCCGGTTATTTATTTATTTTCATATTTCTGCATTCTTTTGTTTATTGATTCTTACACCTACAACTATGGTGCATACATTACATGGTCCTAGTATAACGTATGAAATAAAACAGTAATTTCGGCTTAAAAGTTTACATATTGTAAAATTAACACATGTAATAGGTAATTTTAAACAGGTTATCGAATTTCTTCCAATAAAACGTTTTAAACGTGTTTTATTGTTGAAATAGTCGTTATAAAATCCTGCTAATATACGCTTTCCCATCGCTTAATGGAATTAAGGCGGGACCACGTAATGATGCCCACCTAAGTTCCAACTCCCCACCCATCCATCATCAAGAGGGTTGTGGTTTGGGGACTGTAAGGCGCACTATAGACATCCAATATATTGTTATATATACGCTTCTTATTCATAGATCAAACCATATTTGGTTATAGGCTCGCCTGGAATGGAGGTAAGGAGTTGGTGACTGGTGGGAGGGTGGGGTGAGGGTGCCCTCTCAAATGTTTTCTTTGGTTTGGTATGTTTTCTTCAAAAATAACCAATCCTCATCCAATTATTTTTCTGGGGCTAGGGAGGGTGGGTGTGTGAGGGAGGGGCGATAGTGGGGCAAATGTAAATATTTCTTAGTTGTTGGTTTTGTTTATTATTACTATGGTGCCTGATGTTGGATAGGATGGGTGGGGAAGGGGATGGCGGGGTGCACTATCAAATGAAATTTGTATCTATTTTTCTTAACAGATAACATCAATCCTTATCCAGTTATTTAAAAAAGAGTAATTATGTCTTTGTTGTTAGTCTTACACCGTGATTATGGTACATACTGCCTACCTCTATCCCCACCACGATAAAGTCCATATTTTCAATTCGGTCCCCAAGGTCACAGATCACTCTGTTACTATTTTTAGCACATTTAAAAATGGCCGCCATTCAAGTGCTTAAAGAGGGCAATATATTCTTAATTATGGCTTATCCCAAGGAACATTCAAACAGAACTGATTTATTTTATTTTGTCTTCGATTTAGGCTTCACTATAATATATTAAATAACCCCCGACCCAAGGTTAAATATTTTCGGCACATTGCAAAATGGCCGCCAACCAAATACTTAAATACTTAAATATAGCAATATATTTTCAACTGTGGCTTACTCGAATTTACACAGAAATGTTTTATTTTACTTTTGATTTAAGTTTAAGCTATTCTGTAATATAATAAATGCCCACCACAATCTCACCCCACTCCTGTTACTATTTTAGCACATTTCAAAATGGTCGAAATCCAAATTCTTAAAGATAGACTATGTAATAGATAGAGTCTGGTCTCAGCAAAATAACCAACGAGCTGAGACATACTCTATCTTTTTTGTAGCATGCTGCACTTAGTAACACTGTGACGTCAGAGCGACATCCGTACTCTAAATGCCTCTGTCTGGAGCTGTAGTACGGTATAGCCACGCCCATGAGTTACCATAAATTAAACGATTTAATGCTTTGCATTCATCAAAGGAAATATCACCATTCTACAATTCCGTGTAAATGTTCTTCAGGTTAAGCCATAATTAAGAATGTGTAGCATGGTCGGTGACATTTCCTTTGATGAATGTATCATTATCACCCCTGTATTGGTTTAGGTGCTGCTTGAGTGATGGCAGAAAACAATGGTCGTCGCTCCAGCAACTTTACAGTTCTGCAGATGAGGCCCATTCTGCATATTTTTATTAATTATATAGCGGAAATTCCCGAGTTGCGTTTCTTTTTCACTTTAGTATATTTACTTTTATTGGCAAATATCGGTCTGGATAGAATAAAATAAAGCGCCAACTGCATTCGCCCGTTTTTCTCGCAAAAAAAGTCAACGTTTGCTTGCCATTATGTTGTAGGGATGGTCTTGGGGTAAGGGTCTCATAACAGGATAACAGCAAATTGAATTTGATGATACTAGATAATAGATAACAATGACTTATCAATACACAAAACATTTCACAGTAAATAAAATCAAATAGCAATCTTGCATTTTAGTATAGGTGGTGGAGGGGGAGAGTTGGGGACAAGATAAATAAATAACAGACAACATAACATGAACCAATAGATAACAGTCAATATTATTTTAAAATAACAAAAGTATAAATTTTGCCAATTACAGCATAACACAACAGTTTAGTTACACAGTCTTCTTACCATCACGTGCTGCTTCTCATAAGTTAAAAGACATTTTAAATTTTAAAACTTTTAATTAACATTCAAATATGTCTATTGTACATACAATTTTTCAAAGTCTCTCCAAAATCTCACCCACATTAGTGGCAAATCAACCATCGATTTCCCCCCAGGCCTTAATACTGTTTCCCCTGACGGAATTCGGGTAGCATAGCGTAGCGATGACAGCCAAAGCAGGCCGGGTGACAAAGGCTAAAGTAAAGCTTCTTTAAAAATGTTGAAACCTCAAAACGAGGCCATACCGAAAAACAGGTATAATCATTGATTGGTCAAAGTCAGTTTTTAAATCCTGAAAGGGAAGGTTATGTTTATTGTTTGTCTTCAATTGTGTTTGTGTATGCCCTTACTGGATATTGTCTTGTTACTCTGTCTTGTGACAAGTCAATGAGTACTTGCTTGGCTGATTTACAGGCATAGAAAACTCATGTAGCTTGATTTACAACATACGTGTCATGTAACCGTTGACTTTTATTTGCGTGAAAAAATGGCGAATACAGTCGGCTAATCGCTAGTGGGTACTTTAATCGGAATAATCTGCCAGGCCTATATATGCAAGCATATACATCATACGGGTTTGTCTGTCCTAGACGAAAATACACGTAACAAAGAGTAGTAAAGAAATCAGAAGCATGCCGAATGACCGGGGTTAATCATTCCTTTGAAATTTTATTTAATTAAAACATGACGTTAACTCGAATTGTTTTATCATTTTCAGATTTTAAATCGACATATTTATATCACATATTCGACAAACAGTGTTTATCTACGGAAGCGTATTCGTGCCTCGTCTTGTTGGGTTATATTGAATTTGTCAATTTAAAATAACTCGAGTTGTTATGATATATATCTATAAATCGATATAATTATGTCGGCAAAACACGATGTAATTCAATAAATGCAAAACAAATTAGTTGAAATGATTCTTTATTTTACAAAAAATAAATTTTAGTGAACTTGACGTTTTTTTCTTTTCTTTATATCGCGTTGAAACAAAATGAATAAAAATATATCAATATAAAGGTACTCGACGTAATGAGTATTATCTGATTTACACGAGATATGTATCTGATATACACGATATATTTATTTCAAGAAATGTACAGTTTGTCGATTATGTTATATAAAGATGTCAATTTAAAATCTAAAACAAGTTCAAACAAATCGAGTTAACGTAATGTTTTAATTAAATAAACTTTACAACGGCATGGTTTCGTTTACACTAGCCTCGGTCATCCGGTCTGCTTTTCATTTCTTCTTTACTCTATGCTACTCGGATTTGTCTCGGTCACGCGGCCTGCTTCTGATTTCTTAGCTAAGGTTTGATCTTCAGAATCAAGACCTGGGTAAAAACGACAAGCAATGGGGCAATTTTGGCGAGACTTTGAGAAATTTAAAAAATAACGTATTTCAAGTTAATTACATGTGCATTTCTTAAGTTTAACTTGTGAGAAACAGCAAGTGTCGTCAAGCAATGTAGCAAAAATGAGATATAGGGTCCTATAGAAACCACAGCGTCCAAACACAATGGCAACGTAGGTCCGTACTGTACTACAAACAAGGAGCAGTATTTAATTAATTATACAATGAAAAAGACTAAATACAACAGAAAGGGTGGTGAAGACAGGGTTACCGACATGGAACAGTCAGTAGGCAATAAGGCCTACACGTTAGCTTGAATCGATTTTATGTGTACACAGTCCTCGCTATTATCCTGTCTTCAGTGCCCAAAAATAGACAAGACAGTGTATACAAAACTACATCCCATCAAAAGGAATTCTCTAGCAATAAAGTTAAATTTGTTGTAAAGCTATATAAAATACAAAATAAGAATTATCCAGAATTGTACTGAACAAGCACAGCAAGAAAACCAATCTAGGGTACGACCAGAAAACCCGAGGGACGAAAGCTCATGCAACTACCTCCCTTGGTCGGGGTTTCAGTAGGTGCAATCATAGAGTTCCAAGAGGTTGTCCAGTCATCGCACAAGGGAAAAGTGAAGCGTAGTGACTGACTGAGCGGTCAATCACTAAACATGCTGTGCGTTGTAATACTAAAGGGTCGTATCCTTTTCTGAGGAACATCCTGATTAATTTTGTAAAGTGATCAGGAAACTCGCCAGATTCCTATATCTTTCGACGTTTATAGACCACAAGGGTTGTGATATTCCTAGTCGTAGAAGTGTGTTAAGGTTGGTGTTGTACTTCTCCAATAGGTTTTCGAGAAAATTTTGAGAAATATCTACGTAGTTTGTGACTATTATCGGTAACCAGACTATTATTGTCACATTAAGGAAAACGTTTATACCACGTATGGTATTTTCCAGAAGAGAGTCAAATATGATGTCCCAAGCAAGTAACCAGCATTTGATTGATCTGTATTCGTTGCTGGTGCACTCCCAACAGTAAATAAGTTATACATGAGATTTTATAATTAAGTACTAGTATACATGGTTTTATCAACACACCTTGATATATTATCGACACATTTTTATTTTTAAAGAAGTATGACACAAACTATATCATCGACTATATCTGAAAACATTAGCTCCACATATAGAACCCACACAACAAGTACAACTTCACAGAACAGTTCTGCTCTTGTTCTTCTTCTGTAATAAGAGACTACAATTAGAGTGTCACTTCACTTAATAACATGTAACTAAGTTGTTTTCTAACGGATTGTTTCGTCCGTCCTTTTCTGTGATATTCTTGACTTCATTTCTTAATTATTTTCTTCAAACCGGATGAATTGAATTGAATTGGATTTTATAGTCTCACCAACAGCTAAGGTCATATGGCGGCTTTCCATCTTCAACTGGTGGAGGAAGAACCCAGGTGCCCCTCCGGACAATTTTCGTGCACGGGCGGCCACCTGGGTAGACCATCGACGTTCCGCAATCCAGTTGGATGGCTTCCTCGCATACAGATTCCAAGTCAAACCGGATGAACAGATCAACAGTTTCTACCATACATTTCACGTATTCTACAATGACCTCCTCCTCGGCTCTGGTAAGAACTTCTTTTGTCCAGACATTTCCAGAACGACACGATCAGCCAGTTTATTAATTTAAGTCGTCCGAGGTACACCAGATAAAGCCATAGCTTCGAAAGATCGTCTCATACTAATTCAATTGCCTTTCACATTTTAGAACGTCTGTACTGTTGATGTTTAAGTTTTAACATTATGCGGTATTATCTGGAATAATAATATATATCAGTTTGGTGACCATATGCCAGTTAGTGGGATTACATGGACAACATTATCAAAATAATATCTTAAACTGTTTTGGAATCCCGCAAGCCACTGAATACAAGGGAAAACAAGTCGAGAAAAGAAAAGTAGTGTGGCAAAAACAATATATGAACCAGTGAATGAATGCGTAAAACCAGCTCAAAAAACACCAGACTACATAGTTTTAGCACCATATTCCGTCAGCGGAAAGTTTAGTTTGGAAACGCAAGAGGTGACTAAAATAAAGTAATATGTGTAATATATACATATTTCTTCAAGTCATATAATTCTATGAGTTTTTAATTCAAAATGTATACATCTTTCCAATCCAGTTATGTTAAACTACACCCACCCACTTCCTGCCTTAAAAGCGATACAACCACTTTTGTTAAAAGTAAAAACCCTAATTATATGAACGTTTCTGCAAAGCGTCTACTGTAATTCTACATTACCGCTCTATATAGGTGGATGATTTTAACGTATTGCACCTTTAAAAGTTGTTCATGTTGCAGTTATCAGATTGTGCGTTGTATGTAATCAGTCTTTCCTCTAAAACCCCAGTAGATTCGTTGACAAACAATGCTAATGTTATTTTGACTGAATCATCATGTTCATACATTATTTAAAATTCCACTCCTTTGACAGTAGATAACATATCAGATATACTATAAGAAAAGTTTGCTAAACTGAGCGCGAAAACCCTCTGAGGTTAATGCAACAGTATGGCAAACGATGTCGACTTCCTTATTTGAATATTTAATTACTAACCTGCGTATTCTGATGTGATAGCATGGCTTTGTCATTTCAAGTTAAAGGATAGTTTCACCAGCGGAATGTTTTAAACTAACAATACAGTTTTGATTTTAATCTTTATTGAATTTACCTGTTCATCTTTAAAATAGTAAGATGTCATTATCTGTGTCTGTATTATAGTATTTATTTTCCTCATAATATTTATTTTCCTGTGAAGAGATCTAATCGTTCACCCACAATTCGATGACTCTTGGTTTAGTTCCTGTATTTACAAAAGAAAACTGTTTCTTCATTTGCATTGACATGTTCCTTGTAAAATCGTCTTTTCCGTGCATTTGCGCTAGATTGAACTGTGTAGTACAGTTCTGTGTACCCTTCAACAACAGCAATTGATATTTTCCAAACTTAGTCTAGTATAAGTATAGTTAAAATATGTCCTGATTTGTTTCTCCTTCAAGGCCGTATCTATGTTATACGCCGTTTGCGAAGAACCAACCAATTACGAATTCCGAAACGGAGGGGCCATTTACGAATATTCTTATTTATTGTATTTTATCAAATAAAAACACATACAAATGCTTGTTTTCGTAATTTTAGTTCAAACATGTTTGGTTTTATAAATAAAAAGCTTCTGGAATTAACAGAGTATGTTAAAAATCACAAATCGTGATGTTCGGATTTCAGAATACTGTACTGGATCTGAAAAGTCCATGTAGAACGATCTTTTTAACCCTGTTTAATAGTATTGAGGCCGTTGCAATCTTTCCTTTATTATTAATTCAATAATAAGATTTATAGAATGGTATTACCAGAAACTGTAAATAGCCTTAGGTTAGGGTACTTGGAGAAAAGAATCGTCAACGCTACAAAGAGAAGGGACATGCGCAGTGAAGCAGCCTTCACAAAATGGCGTTTTGAGTAGCAGACTCAGATGGGTGTAGCAAATCATCAAAAGACGACCAATGGTAGGAAGATGGTAACTGTCCATTGAATATGTGTGGTACAACGACTTGTTTTATGTTGATTTATATGTTTAGAATACTTCCAGGTTATGAAGGTGTGATGAAATTAAATGCGAGGCAGTTGGCTTTGCCGAGTTGGTGGGTGGGGCACCTGTAGTAAATATCTTATAAATTTGCTTTTTTATTATCTGATGTTCAATATTGCTGCATATGATGCTCGCCAAAAAGGAAAAATAACATAATATTGTCGTTTATCACACTGTCACTATATTTGTATCATGCTATCGTTCGGAACGTTTGGTAAAGGATTTGTTATTCATCGATCTTGCCATTTACCATACCAGTACATGCACTAGCGGATCCAGCGGGGCGCGCTAAAAATTCCGGATCATACATGTATGTCCATGTTACTGTAGATAAAATATCAAACAATTTCGTTGCACGCCCTCAGTATACATTTTTTTCTCGCTCGCTCGGCGCATCTAACGAGTGGTTTAATTAACACATTGTTAAATCCTTTTATTTGAAAACGGACTTTTTTATTCATACATGTATGTCCATGTTACTGTAGATAAAATATCAAACAATTTCGATGCACGCCCTCAGTATAAAAAAAATTCTCGCTCGGCGCATAATGGCTAATGAGTGGTTTAATTAACACATTGTTAAATCCTTTTAATTGAAAACAGACTTTTTAATTCATACATGTATGTCCATGTTACTGTAGATAAAATATCAAACAATTTCGATGCACGCCCGCAGTATAAAAAATGTTCTCGCTCGCTTCGCTCGCTCTACGCATAATGGCTAATGAGTGGTTTAATTAACACATTGTTAAATCCTTTTATTTGAAAACGGACTTTTTTATTCATACATGTATGTCCATGTTACTGCAAATAAAATATCAAACAATTTCGTTGCACGCCCACAGTATTTTTTTTTTTTTTTGCTCGCTTCGCTCGCTGGACGCATAATGGCTAATGAGTGGTTTAATTAACACATTGTTAAATTCTTTTATTTGAAAACGGACTTTTTTTTATTCATACATGTATGTCCATGTTACTGTAGATAAAATATCAAACAATTTCAATGCACGCACTAAGTATAAAAAAAATTATCGCTCGCTCAACGCATAATGGCTAATGAGTGGTTTAATTAACACATTGTTAAATCCTTTCATTTGAAAACGGAATTGTTTACCCTATCAATGCATTACCGCAACCGTTTTATGAGGCTAGTGACGGACCCGAAAATTGACTAAAAACTTACGCCCCCCCTAACCTGAAATCCTGGATCCGCCCCATGTACTGTACTGAAGTCTGTTCTGACATAATACCCTGATCATGTCATCCGATTGAAATTTGTCTCTGAATTTTTATTTATTCATTGGAATCACTGCCAGTGTGTGAAACTTTCTAAAAGATATCCCGTGGCATATAATCCCCCAAATATAACTTGTGGTGAACAAATCTGTCTCATTCATTATTTTTCGTGCAACAGACATCAAGTTTCACAAAGAAAATATTTTTAACATGTTTAAGAAAATTCATCAAGTTCTACAGTCAGGTCCAGAGGGGTCCTGCTACACATGCAGAGCTATGTAAAATTAACTGTGTTGTGAAACGGTTGACGTCTTTGTGTGCTTTTTTTACATACAGACTTTTATAGATGCAACCTAGACCGCGTATATAAAAAAGTGTCTAGACGTTTATAGACGTGCATTCTTCCCCGCAAATAAGCATGAGGTCTCATGCAATCTCATGTTTTTGGTGCTAATTAAGGTCAGGATTTTTAGTTATTTCATGATTCTTTCAGATGATGAAATAATTTCAAAATATTTTATACTGATTAAAAAAAATATAAATAAAAATTGTTTACCGCCAGCTCCACATTCAAAACAGACGGCGAATATAGCCGGTTACGGGCTATTAGAGACAACCCTGCTAGTAGTGCTTTATTATAAGAATCTTTCATGGGTATCCGATGAAGATAGGGAATCCCAACCCTCGGTATACGTGTTTTTATCGGAACCGAGGCTTAAAACACTTATACCGAGGGTTGGAATTCCCTATTTGAACTGAATACACATGATAGATTCTTTTTCTTGCAAATCAGAGACATGTTGTGCATTGACGCCGCCAGCTACTATCGTTTTGCATGTTTTTCGGTATACCAGATGTTGGCACGCATGAATTTTATCTCGACCCTAGGGTGAGATGGAAATATCTAGCCTCTGTAAAATGACGGATATCCTTGTCCGGTACGCAAGAAAATCTGATCTATCGAGGACACAAAAATTAGTTGGCAAGCACACTGGCTCCGTGATTTTTTAAACCCTTTTCTAAGAACTGGAACGGGTATAAAATGATATATAATATAACCCTAAACTCAATTACTGCTGTACATGCACCTATGCACAAAATTGATTTAATTTGAAATGTGCAACCTTTTAATGTCCCGCAACAAAGTGAAGTGGGCATTTCAAAATCAAATGTTGTGATGCTTGGATTTCCACTTAATCGTCCGGATACGAAATTGCGTACCTGTTTTTGACCTAATAACTTCATGTGTGACCTTGACCTTTGAGGTACCGACCTGGGTTTTGCGCGCGACACATTGTCTTGTTATAATGGTGATCACTTGTACCAAGTTATTTAAAAATCCCTGCAGGGGTTGTGACGTTACGGTCCGGACACGAAATTGCGTACCTGTTTTTGACCTATGAAGTTCAAGTGTGACCTTGACCTTGAGGTACGGACCTGGGTTTTGCGCACGACAGATCGTCTTGTTATGGTGATCACTTGTGCCAAGTTAATTAAAAATTCCTGCAGGGGTTATGACGTTACGGTCCGGACACGAAATTGCGTACCTGTTTTTGACCTATGAACTTAAAGTGTGACCTTGACCTTTGATGTACGGATCTGGGTTGTGCGCACGACACATCGTCTTGTTATGGTGATCACTTGTGCCAAGTTAATTAAAAATCCATGCAGGGGGTTCTGAAGTTACAGTCCGGACACGAACTGCGGAATGACGGACGGACGGTACGATTACTATATGCCCCCGAAACCTTTGATGCTTTCCTTCCAGATAAGCAATCTCTAACAGGGTCTTTGTATCATGTCAGTGTGTGTGGTAGTATCTTACTTGAGCAAGGTACTCTGAAAGTGTGCCAGCCTTCGGTGTGAAAGTATGCCAGCCTTCGGAGGGGATGTGTCGGTCCTGTGTGCAAGCAGAACAATGTGCAGCCAATACTCGTTGCTTCTGTGTCAGCTTGATTCACGTCCGTAAACATTCCCCGGAAGAGTGGTTGCTCATACAGTGCTCCAGATAAGACGCATATATTTATTTATTGTATACTTAGTTTCATATTGTCCCGTTTAGTTTGCATTGAGCTAAGTGTGCAATATTCTACGATATTGCACACATTGATATTGCACCGGAACTTTTGCTCGTGCTTGCTAAGAGCCGCGAAATAGAAATAAGGAACTACTTTCAAATAAAAATAACGGAATCCTTGGTATAGTGTCAACAAAAAAATACGTGGGTTTTTTTCAACCTTTTATGGCAGAAATTGATAAAATAATTGAAATGGTCACTCACCCACTGTTTTTAACGTTATCAAATGGTAAACAAACTTTAGAAAATCGCTTGATGTTTTTAATGACGTCATCCGACGTCGTTTTCGCGCAAACTAATCATCCACACAAAATGAAACTGAATGACAAGATGGGAATTCCATCAAAAGCTATAAAAATAACACAAATACAACGAAAAGTAATAGTCATACAATTAACATTGATCGAAAACAATATGAAAGTATGCAATAAAAAGGTTATTGAATTTGTATGGCTAAATATTACTTGGAACTCGTTGTTTTGGCGCAGGACTCGTCGTCCTTTGCCAAAACAACTCGTTCTAAGTAATATTTAGCCATACAAATCTAATAACCTATGATATAATCGCCGATAAATATGGAGAACCGAATACCCACGTACACACAACTTAATAGCTTAGAAAAGTAGAGTGCGCCCAACCATACTCAGTGGATGCTTATTGAAGTTTGAGGTACTGAATGACAGTCAAGTGCAGAATTTTACTTACGTTTCGTTAGATGCTTGCAAGAAAATAGAAATTGCCTTTTTTTGTCAGCTATTTGACACAAATTAATCAATAATGCCCTTAAATATATATTCATTCAACATTGCTTCTGTCTCTTTTTTATTTAAAGGGGGAGATGAAATATGCAATGTTTTTTATGGTAATGACTAATGAATATATACTCGGTGAAAAAGGTTTTGGACCAGGGTATATAGAGTCATATAAAAATAAAACTAGTGGACAGAATTTAAGTATCTTTTTTTAGTAACCAAGGTCTACCCTACCCGGTTAATTTGGTACCAGAAACATTAAATTCCAAACAAGATTTGATTTTAAAAAAATATCGCGAACACACATTCGAGTAACCAATAAAAAGATTATTATTTTTTCGCAAACTTCCATTGTAAACGATAATTATTGTTGATTGTTGGTCTATTTTGAATTATCAACTGAGATAATAAGGGTTATGGTCGAATGTCAAGGTTCAGAGATCATTGTAAGGGTTCGAACACTGCCATGGTCGAATTTTTTTTTACAGAGTATACCTTTTACAAAACTTGTTTATAAAACTTGTTTACAAAAATACGCATAAGTTTGTAATTTGTAAATGTAAATACATAAAAAAAAAAAAAACATGCATACATTGTGCTGAAAGCTTATCTGGAGCACTGCATATAAACTCTGAAGACATCACCCAATACCTGCTTAAATAACAATAACTGGATTTTAATTGACTGAACCCTGAATTATACCACACCATAAACTCACCAAAGAAAATTTATAAACTTGGAAATATGGAACCAGATTACAGATGACAGCAAGCTATTTCGAGAGAAAAACATTAAACATGTCAGAGGGAACATGACTAGATCGGCATGATATTCTTTTCTTTGGTGAGTTTTATGTATGCATGTGTGGTATATAAGGCTTAAATTAGTTGTTTATTCAGGCATTGCGTGATGTCTTCAGAAACCTGCATATGGAGTTGTGCCACATACTCTACCTACTTTATAAAGGGGACTCTAGCTCTGCAGTGCTCCAGATAGACTGCGCATCCATGTAAATTACGTGATATTTCAGAGTCTTCATTTTATTTTAATTCACTCCATACCATATACGGACGTAATTTTCCAGGTACGCTATTTCTTTTGAAACGATGCGTATCTTGGTAGCTTATTTTTGCCAATCAAGTTTTTGTGGTGCACAGCATACTTTTCAGGAGACAGCTTTACTGATTGTATGAAACCGCGTCACCAGTTATTTACAGTTTTCTCTCTTTGGTTCTGTTTTCACGAGACCGCTTTATTGATTGTATGAAACCGCGTCACCAGTTATTTACAGTTTCTATCTTTGGTTCTGTTTCTCATTTTTTCCCTGTAATATTGGTACGGGTTCACTGAGCATTTACCGCCAATTTGTTATGCAAAACAATAGTAAATTTGCCGATGTTTTTTGGCGTGGACTGCAAGCGATGAGAACAATTAATAAAAGAGAGACCCGCTAATTGTTCGTACCATTTTAATGGACATTATTTCCAATCGCGGGAAGTGTCTGAAAACCAAAAATTACACCCAGGTATAGGTTGGCTAGTAGTAGCTGACCCCTAAAATCACACATACATGTGCAGTCAATGTTTATGAGCGTTAGGGATCTATATTTACATTATTGATAGCACATTTTTCCGACAGTCACTTGCACTTTTGGTCATATTTAACTATAGCAGCAAGGACAAGATTTAAAGCTATGCTTAAGGGTTCAAATAAGAATGCAAAACCGTAAAACACTTTGCAAGAAAGTAATTTGGTTGCAGGCTGACGGGCATTCAAAGAATAACACTTTTCATTGCTGTATGTATCGTGTGACATGGTCCATTGTGAGAGGTAATTTTCAAAACAGACTAAAAACTAAGCAGAACCAGTAATTTTTAACTGATCTACAAATAGACAGACTATAATAAATATATTGAATAAAACTGCATCTTTATATGTTAATAGCTGTACTGATCAGAGATCAGCAGAGCTTATGGTGCGGCGTCCGAGTCGTCCGTCTGTCAAATTTGTTTGTAGCGTCTTTTTCTTAAAAACTTTAAATAATATTGATATGGAACTGTTCTGCATAGAGTTTATATATCAAATATTTGTAGCGAATACTCCTCTGAAAATTCACAGGAATGTTGCTCTTGATGTCTAGTTGATCTTACCAAAATTTCAGGTTGGCCGGAAATTCAAGAGGGCCGCCACGTCTAAAAATAGATTTTTAAAAACAAGTTTATAGAGACTACTTCTTGAAAACTGTAAATAATATTGATATGGGACTTTTTCTAAAATGATCAGCATGACATGATGTTGATCCTTGTCAAAATTTATTTGGATTTGACATTAAACATGGCCACCAGTGGCCATCTTTGTTTGTTTACATAAGAGTTATATAGTAGAAACTTGTAGCGACTACTCCTCTGAAACTACTTGACGGATTTTCATGAAACTTCACAGGAATGTTGCTCTTGATGTCTAATTGATCCCAGCAAAATTTAGGTCGGCCGGAAATTCAACACGGCCCCTTGGCTAAAAATATATTTTTTTAAAAACAAGGTTTTAGCGACTACTTCTTGAAAACTATAAGTGATATTGATATGGGACTTTTTCTAAACTGATCAGCTTGACATGATGTTGATCCTTGTCGAAGATTATTTTGATTCGACCGACATTAAACATGGCCGCTAGTGGCCATCTTTGTTACTACTTTGAAACTACTTGACAGATTTTTATAAAACTTCACAGAAATGCTGATATAGCTATCAAAACCTATCAGTATAGCTTGAAAATCATTGACCTCTTGTTTAATAATAACAATTTAATAATTGAATTTTAACCCACAATGGCTTGCATCAAGAAATAACATAAAGTATATTTGTGTTTTACAACAATACTATTAACGACTATGACAAAGTAGTTTGGCTTTAAATTGCCTTTTTTTTAATGCTATTTTCAGTATACCCATGCGCGCAGTTTGCTAATACAAATTGTCACAGTGTCGGTGCCCAGACTCGAGCATTAACATCTTTTCCAGGCTGTGATGAATGGCCATGATATACATATGGATTTTTGAAGATGACATGTACTGGTAAGTAGATGCTCACAAATAACTAGCACTCCTTTCTATTTGGTTTCAGAACTAGAACATTTTGACCTCAAATTCAACTTGTTTTACTTACGGTGTGGTAACCGGAGGCCCTGGGTTCACCATACTCCGTGGTGCCACTGAGTTCCGTCGCTGTGTTTTTGGGCAAGACACTTTCCCTTAGCCTCGTCCGTCGGATGGGGACGTAAACCGATCTATCCTTCGAGCATGTTAAAGAACCATAGGAATCTATTCGATAATAAGAGTAGGGCAGGTTCCCGGATTCCTCTGTCTGGGGCGGCTCTAAATAACTATACTGTGTTGATGAGCCGTTAAACAACATTCAATTACGGTGTGGTTCAGATTATGGACTAATGAGCAAGTATATAATGCATTAGCTGGTTCTTATGCATTGCATGATGTCTCATTATGTCTGTCGAGCAATCTTGTCTTTACTGATATTTTACTAACAGAGTCTTGTAAAAATAATGGGGTTTAGGTCCAACCTTTGTCTTACTAAAACATAAAATATTACTGATTTGATTATTGTCTACTTTTTATATGTCTGCCTGTTCGTAAACAATTGCTCATTCCGGACAGTAACTCTGAAACTATAACACTCACAATCATGAACTGTACATTGCCCTTAGTAAGAGGAGGAACCCTAATTTTTTGGGGGGTCAAAGGTCCAGGTCGCCATGACCTTATATGGAAATATGCATTCTTGACGATAACTCCGAAACAATAACACCCACTCTCATGAAACTTAATAGGCAAATTTCGTCTAGCGGCTTGGGCATTGGTGTCCCTAAGCAGCTCTTTCTCAGAAACCACTTGGCCAATTTTACTCAAATTTCCCATGGATACTCCTGAGTTTTTTTATCTGATATTTAAAGGGACACATGGCAATCTTGAGTTTTATTCAAATATTAAAATGTGCTCCTCGATTTAGTTATCCTGCGTCATTTTGACTTTAAAACTGCTTGCATATAATTAAAAAAAAAACTGTGATTTCAATTTTCTTCACTATTTTACTGAATTTACAAATATATTATTGGTGCAATATTATAAAGAGTTAGTAAAATGTAAAATCAATTTGCTTTGAACTTTATAATTCTAACAATTAATATTAATGATTGAACAAATGCAAGTTAAGAGAAAAACTAACGTGACACCGTGAGTTTTTAAAAAAAATCAAGATTTTTAAACAATTTTATGCACTTGTCATCTCAGCAAACAGCAAACTCGATTGTTTTTATGTTTTTAAGGGTGGCATATATAGTAATCGCACTGTCTGTCCGTTCGTCTGTACACTCGTGTCCGCTTCATAACTCTGACAATAATGGATGGATTTTCAAATAACTTCGCACAATTGCTCACCACAACAAGACGTGTCGCGCACAAAATCCAGGTCTGTGGCTCCAAGGTCAAGGTCACACTTAGAGATCAAAGGTCAAAATCCGTTTGTACACTCGTGTCCGCTTCATAACTCTGACAATAATGGATGGATTTTCAAATAACTTCGCACAATTGCTCACCACAACAAGACGACGTGTCGCGCACAAAATCCAGGTCCTTGGCTCCAAGGTCAAGGTCACACTTAGAGATCAAAGTTCAAAATCCGTTCGTCTATACAATCGTCTCCGCTTCATAACTCGGACAATAATCAACGGATTTTCAAATAACTTTTTTTTTAAATATTTTTTAAATTTTATTTTATTTTATTTTTATTGTTCGTTTTTTTTTTGTTTTTTTTTAAATATTTTTAAATATATCTGTTGGTTTCATATTGCTCCAAGGTCAAGGTCACACTTACAGGTCACTTCGGGGGCATTTGTCACTTACTGTGACATTTCTTGTTAGTTACTAAAATGTTTACAAACTTTCATTTAAGCGTGTGTATAAGCGTTTATTTATCCTCGCTGTATTGCACTAAGCATTTTAGCGAGCAGACCTCGGTTTAAAGTCTCATCCGAAGGACTGGTAAGGTAGGAAATACTTTTCTGAAATATTTCGATAATTAACCCAAATTCGGTCTTGGCTGGGATTGAACGCACGATCCCTGGGTTACTAAGCCGCAATGCTAACCATTACACCACGGCGCTACCTATCACTTTCATTTAAGCATCATTGACCTTTTTATTAGATCACCTGAGCCGAAGGCTATATTGGGATCACTCTTCGTCCGTCGTTGTTAACTTTTCTTCAAACAACTTCTCCTCAGAAACCGCTTGGCTAATTTTGACCAAACTTCCCACTCGAAAAAAAACTTAAAAAAACAACTTCTGGTACGTAAAATATTGAGTATGAAATTTGTAGGCTGTGTCCCGTTTCTTCCATGTACGGCGAATTTATTGTCGTACCTTATTTTTTTCCAAATCTAACAGCAGTGTTATATCTATTGATGAAGTTTTTTTTTTTTTTTTTTTTGTATTTAATGTAAGTAAAACATGTAGGCTATTTAAAACAATGATGATTATCAAAATTATGGCCTCAAAATAATTTCCCCTTTCCTGTAAAATCGCGCTAAAATTGGGTCGCAGTCCCCCAAAACAGAGTGACGGCCCTGCCAGCTCTCATGGCTTGCGAAACGTCGGTGGTTCTACCCAGGTAACCAACCGCCTGGTTGGAGGGGCATCTGGGGTCTTCCTCCACCAATGGAAGCTAGAAAGTCGACATATGGCCTTAGCTGTTGGTGCGACTAGTATAAAATCCCAATTCAATTCAATTCAATTTTTCTACATCCATATTTCAAATAATTATTTGAACAATTGAAAACAAATTCTGTTTGCAAATTTATAAAAATTACTAAATGTTGATTATGTTAAAACCTGTGAGATTTTCAAACTCCAATTTTTTTATATTTTTATTTAATTTATATATGAAGCAGGTTTAAAGTTAAAAACGATACTTAATTAATAAATTGAGATGCTAATTATAATTGATAAATACTTCAAGATTTCCATGTCTCTTTAACATACTTTGACGGGGAATATAAATTCACAGAATTGTTGATTATATTAAACACATGCAATAGTAAAATTACAACTAAAGAAAATTTGAAAACACTATATTTTATTACATTTTATTTAATTACAAGATGATTTTAACTTCAGAACAATACTGGAATAATAAAATGAATGGATGTGCTAATTGTAATGCTTGATTAAGTTTAATATAAGTATGAGGAAAGTACCGGTATTAAAGATTACATAATTACATAATTTTGATCTGTTCAAAAATCAGTAAATTTCTGAATTTAAATAATGATTATAAATTTTATCTTGAAATTTTCAAATGCAAATCAGTTATTTTATTCACTCAGTTCATACATATACCTGAAAATATTGAAAAATGGGATTAGAGACATAACGTTAATAATTATGCATTTTACTTGTTTTAGTGTAATTAATAGACCTATAAGAAATACTCTCTGTTTGTTTGTTTGTTACACAGTTTGATCAGACAGGATCCTATACTGTGATACATCCTGTTTGATATATGTAAGGTGTCAATTATGTGATTGCTGGGGTGTTAATTATTTAATGACCCCCAATAAACAGCCATATAGTGTCCCACTTCCTTTGTGGATATATTGGATTAAAGATTTTATGGTTCTCTAAAAAAGTGGGTCATGTAATACTTAGTTAGTGACTTCTCCTGCTCTGTTTTGACTGCCAGCAATTTATAAATTGATTACATCTGGTTAGACTTAAATTTGGGCATGATAAAAGCCAGTCAAGTATCATTTAAACCACATTCAAACGTTTATTAGTTTTGGTGAATTTTAATTTAATTTTCATAGTATTGATTTGAGGCTCCAGTAATATATTTTATTTAAGTGTTCATATGCTAAAGAGGCACAAGGTAATCTTGATTTTTTAAAGACTAAAAGCATCCCAATAGTTCTTCTACATTACTTGCATTTTTGCAAATCATTGTTAATTAATATTTGAATTGTTTAAATCAAATTGTATTTGCCTTCTAATTGTTGATTATATTACAACAATACTATATTTAAAGCTAACAGAGGTGTCCGCATCATGCCAATTTGTCCGCGGACGTATTTGACCACACGTAAGTGTCCAATATGCCCGCAACAAGCGAATATCTTCGCGGTAAATTTATGGGGAGTCACAAACAATTTTTTTATATTGATCTGTAAATGTCGAAAGGTAGATTAGAGAGGAGATTTTGCTTACTAGTTTGTTAATTAACAAAATAAATAGACTTGTAGCAGAGTCGCTGACATATTCTTTTGTATGTGCACAGTTGTAAATCATTTAATTGAAAATAAAACTCGTCAGAATGACTTGTGTACTCTAACTACCAGTTATCAGAAGTTAGAGTATGGCAGACTGGTGAAATGAACATGCTACAAAACAAATAGAGTATGGTCTCATCTCATTGGTTGATTTAAACACCTTGATGGGCTGCGGCCATCTCGATGATTAAATCAGCCAAATCGATACACATAGAAGCAATTGATGTATCATAAATAATGATTTAATTAATTGGCATAAACCATTGTTAACAGTTATTTATGTTGATATAAAGAAAACAGATCTGAATAAAGATGAAGAATGAAAAACTGATAAATAATGAAAAGAATAAAATGAATGAAAAAAAAATAATGTGGAATTCTATAAAATAAAAAAAAGCAGCGCACAACATAATTCAGTGGTACCCTATATATAGGCGTTGAGCGATTTAACATGAGAGAACAGGTGAAATAGCTGAGTGGTAGATTTTTAGATCACCTGAGGTCAAGGCGAGGGCCAATTTTGACCAAACTTCACATGGATGAATGCTTATTAGATTTGTTAAAATTAGGTCATCGCAACATCCTTAAAAAGTCTTCTTCTCTAAAACCACAAGGCACAGAGCTCTCATGTATTACATGTAGCATCAGCTTATGGTCCTCTACTATGTTTGTTCAAATGGTGACCCTGGGGTCAAATTTGGCCCCACTCCGGGGCCACAGGTTTACATA
This sequence comes from Cyrtodaria siliqua, assembly GCA_037043455.1. Taxonomy (NCBI): domain Eukaryota; kingdom Metazoa; phylum Mollusca; class Bivalvia; order Adapedonta; family Hiatellidae; genus Cyrtodaria; species Cyrtodaria siliqua. The sequence continues at coordinate 239,633 of JAWPHD010000386.1, read as the reverse complement.
AACTTATATAAGAAAAAAGTAAATCTTCTTCTCTGAAACTGAATGAGCCAGAGGTTTAATATTTTGCATTACTATAAGATTATGGTCCTTTACCAAGTTTGTTCAAATGGTGACCCTGGGGTCACATTTGGCCCCGCTCCAGGGGTCACATGTGTATAGGGAAAACTTTAAAAATCTTCTTCTCTGAAACTGCTTGAGCCAGGTGTTTAATATTTTGCATTTGCTATAAGCTAATGGTCCTCTACCAAGTTTGTTCAAATGGTGACACTGGTGTCAAATTTGGTCCAGCCCCGGGATCACAGTTTTACATAGACTTATATAGGAAAAAAATCAAAATTCTTCTTCTCTAAAACTACAAGAGCCAGAGTTTAATATTTTGCATTTACTATAAGATTATGGCCCTTTACCAAGTTTGTTTAAATGGTGACCCTGGGTCACATTTGGCCCGCCCTGGGGGTCAAAGTTTTACATAGACTTGTATAGGGAAAAACTTAAAAAAATCTCTTAAACTGCAAGAGCCAGAGGTTTAATATTTTGCATTTGCTATAAGCTTATGGTCCTCCACCAAGTTTGTTCAAATGGTGACCCTAGGGGCACATATTTTACATAGACTGGTATAGGAAAAAAATTAAAAAATCTCCTTCTCTGAAACCACAAGGCACACAGCTCTCATATATTACACATAGCCCTGGGGTCACATTTGGCCATGCCCCAGGGTTACACTCTACCACCTTCATTTTGCATTTGATCTTTACCAAACTGTGTCAGTGTCTTTATATCAATGTTTTTAACACAACAGAGGCCACATTTCTTGAACGATCTTGCACAGATTGTATATGACCATGAGATTTGGAGAAGTTTGATAATGGGCGAGTACTCATGTGATCGATATAGGGCCATCTTGGCCCTCTTGTTTGAATTATTCCCCTTTGGAAAAAAGTTTAATCCGAAACTTAACCTTGCCTTTTACAATTGATTGTGGCTAATAATTATCAAAGTTCTAGGTTTACAACAACGAAAGCGGTGCTCTTGTTTATGATAGAGTTTTAACAAATGATATAAAATTAACCCATGAAGGTTTACATTCAGAAATAACATGCTGTTGAGTTTTAATATTTCAAACCAAATGCATGAAATGTATACGTGTGTTTTTACAAAAATACTATAAACAACTATTACAAATCAGTTTGCTGGAAGTTATTGCTTTTTAACTGATATTTTCAGTATACCACTGCGGACAGTTTGTTTATAAGGTGTGTTGCAGTGTCGGTGCCCAGACTCGGGCATCAGCATCTTTTCCAGCCTTCAATGAAATGGCAGTGGTATACATATGGATTTTTGAGATGACATGTAAGTTGATACTCATGTAACTAGAAATTATTTTAAACCAAAACCTATTTTGATTATAGATCACACATGCATCATGTTCAAAATCCCTAGAAAATTCGGTGGATCATATTTTCAACACTTTGTCCGCCATCCTTTCACCAGTCCCTCTGTCTCTCTTTTATTGCCCATAGCATAATTTGGAACTACTAATGGGACTGGAATGAAACTTCACGCAATAATAGAGGGCAATGAATGGGAAGTGTAAGAACCATAACTCTTCATTCAAATTAGAGTTATTGCCCATTAGAATGTTATACTTATAATTTTTGTCTGGAGCTGTCGACATCTTTGCATATCTGATGACAGTGCGCATTATGAGAATGATGAAGTTTGCAACATCACAAGTAGATGAATTTCAATGAATGAAGGCATTGAAACGTTGATATTTAGAAATGTTCTTAATTGTTTCATTTGGTTAAAAGTTTGCCATGTAACATTTCTGGTCTGCCTGGAGAGAAAACAAATGTTGCTGTCTAAACATTATTTAATTATTGATTGAATAGCAAACTGTATATTAATATTAATTCTAACACTACCTCCGCAGTCTTTCATATACACAAAGAAGAGAGACAGCTGCATATTATTCTATGATAAAATACAGCTCTTCCATTAATTCCCTGCGTATATTTCATCCGTTGGAAGCGCCACGTTACATGACGCCACTTGATAAATATATGTCATGAAGACAAACTCAACAGTAATTTTAATGAAATTTTACAAAATACTTGCCATGCTCCCAAACTGTGCACATCCCCGATATAAACCCATCATATGCATCAGTACATATAACATTATTAAGCATCTTGAACAAGCTGAGAACGTTTGACGTCATATAGCGCAAACTATATGACGTAAGTAATGACTTAATTGTTTGTCACTTGACTCAGAGTGCATACTGGGGCGCCCAGTGAAACAGCCTTTAAACATAGCAGCCTGATTACCTTGACCTCCAAGATAATTTATAGTACCCCAATAAAAGTGTAAACAATGGGGTTATTGTTGTGTTAGAATCGAAATAATAAATACGTACCTGTATTTTATCGGTGAATAAAATACAGTTAGTCGTTCGGATGCGAGTAATTAAGTCACTCGTGCTAACGCACTCGTTATTTAATTACTACGCATCCGAACTCTTAACTGTATTTTATTCACCGATAAAACACAGGTACCTATTTATTATTTCTTAAGTAAACAAAATAAATATATATATTTGGCTGGGAGTTGATGGCGTGCTCCTGTAATCCAGTTACTTGGAAGCCAGGGTCTGAGGGCGGGGTCTTACTATCAGAGTGAATATGTCGGTTGGACATCCGCACTAAGCCCGGCATCAATATGGGCTGCCCGGGGGAGCCCAGGCATGTCCAGTATATAAGGAGGTAAGTATCAGTTTGCGCTCGTGACTAGGCACCTGATAGTAGCCAGTCCAATAAAACTTTTTTTATATATATAAATATATTTTTTTAATAACCATCTTTTCTATTTGCAGATTCATGTTCTCAAGGTCTTCGTGGAAAAAGATATTCCAAGCCCGGTAGGACTGTCTTACCAACTTTCAGTGCTGTAACCTGAGGTTAGTATATGTATAAAATCTCAGCCTTCTTTTTTTTTTTTTAAATTTTACTAAAGGTGATATGATAAGGTTGTCATTTTATGACCCAGCCTTATTTATAGGCAAACAATTTGCAAGTTATGAGGTTGTGTTAAACCAACTATTGTTTTCAAGTTATTGCTTTCTAAGTACTTTTTATGCACCATTTAAACAAGTTAGAGGAGATGACATACATATATAGCATTAGGCTTGTCCATCCCATCTGTACTTACATATATGTACATATATCCCGGTTTTGTGTCTGAGCCATAACTCAACCATTGAATGGATAATAAAGATATTGGACAAAAAAAGGATTAAAAAGCAACATTTTTGTATTAAGTCACTGGTTATTGAGAAATAGGTTGCCAGTGTTGGGATAAAATTGTGTGGTGTAAATGCATTGCTGCCTGTATTCTATTAGATTAATTTTGGTTTAATCTACCACCATAGATTATGTGTTTTGATCAAGGTCTATTCTAATGAAATGGTGTATTTGGCAATGATAAACAACTCTAGTAAAATAGTTTGATGAACCAGTATAATAAAATAGTCACTGACATTTATAAACCAGTCTAGTAGAACAGTCACTGACATGGATGAACCAGTCCAGTAGAATAAATTAACTGACATGGATGAACCAGCCCAGCAGAATAATTTAACTGACATGGATGAACCAGTCCAGTAGAATAGTCACTGACATGTATAAACCAGTCTAGTAGAATAATGTTACTGACATGGATGAACCAGTCCAGTAAAATAATCACTGACATGTATAAACCAGTCTAGTAGAACAGTCACTGACATGGATGAACCAGTCCAGTAGAATAAATTAACTGACATGGATGAACCAGCCCAGCAGAATAATTTAACTGACATGGATGAACCAGTCCAGTAGAATAGTCACTGACATGTACAAACCAGTCTAGTAGAACAGTCACTGACATGGATGAACCAGTCTAGTAGAACAGTCACTGACATGGTGAGTCCAGTAGAATAGTCACTGTCCAGTAGAACCAGTCTAGGTGAACGGTCACTGACATGGATGAACCAGTCTAGTAGAACAGTCACTGACATGGATGAACCAGTCCAGTAGAATAGTCACTGACATGTATAAACTGGTCTAGTAGAATAATGTTACTGACATGGATGAACCGGTCCAATAGAATAGTTACTGACATGTATAAACCAGTCTAGTAGAACAGTCACTGACATGTATGAACCGGTCCAGTAGAATAAGCACTGCCATGTATAAACCAGTCTAGTAGAACAGTCACTGACATGGATGAACCAGCCCAGCAGAATAATTTAACTGACATGGATGAACCAGTCCAGTAGAATAATTTAACTGACATGGATGAACCTGTCCAGTAGAACAGTCACTGACATGGATGAACCAGTGCAGTAGAATAGTCACTGACATGTATAAACCAGTCTAGTAGAACAGTCACTGACATGGATGAACCAGTCCAGTAGAATACTTACTGAGATGTATAAACCAGTCCAGTAGAATAGTCACTGACATGTATAAACCAGTTTAGTAGAACAGTCACTGACATGGATGTACCAGTCCAGTAGAATAGTTACTGACATGTATAAACCGGTCTAGTAGAATAATGTTACTGACATGGATGAACCAGTCCAATAGAATAGTCACTGACATGTATAAACCAGTCTAGTAGAACAGTCACTGTCATGGATGAACCAGTCCAGTAGAATAGTCACTGACATGTATAAACCAGTCTAGTAAAATAATGTTAAGAAATGGATGAAACAGTCCAGTAGAATAGTCACTGACATGTTAGAACCAGTATTGTTAAATAGTGTAACTGTCGTGGATGAACCAATCTATAATTATAGTGTAAGTGTCATGGATGAACCAATCTAGCATAATGTGAAAAGGCCCCTAACCATTTTTTATAGCAATTCTTATAGTAGATGTGATTCTAATTTCTTCTTCTTATTTGCAGCTGGCAGTAGAGGTTGCTATGATACAGCAAGGCATATCTCGGGTACAAGCGGAATTCACCATGTGGATGAAACACTAAATCTAAATGCCAACCGGACTTAAAAGTGTAGTGTAGTCATTTTCGGACAGTATCGAAATATCACTGCCAGGTAGCACACCTGGAACATCATCATATATATACTATTTAATTGACAATACAAGCACAGGCTTATAGTACAACAAATAATAATGGTTCTAGTTTTATATTGTGTATGAACAAAACAAATTGCTGATTTTGGTCATAGTTTAAGTTACTTATTTGTTTAATATGAAGATAATGTTTCTAAATTAATTTGGGCAGAGGCAGAACAACACAGCTTTTCTTTTCTGCATATGTATAGTATTTGTCTTTCTTTGCAAATTCAAGTTCAAACAAATGACATTTTTGAAGCTATTGACTTTATTGTAATTAGGGCTTTCCACTTTTCAGTGGAAAGACCTTTTGTTTTCGTTCTGTTTCTTCTTCTTATTATTATTCTTTTCTTCTTTTTCTTCTTCTGTCAGCCACTTTTCATAGTAATACTGGTCGCAGGACCTTAACATTTTACACAATGGTAGAGCTCAGTCTGGAATAGTGTCCCGAAGCTTTTGGGGTCATGACGTCATTCAAGATGGCCGCCAGTGACGTCATCAGTCAAATTTTGTTATCGCTAGATCTCAAACATTTATAGTCCGATTTGAATGAAACTTTCACAGATTGTAGGGTTAAGGGTCTAGTTGTGCAAGAACGTAAAAACGTATCTCTGTGTAATAACGTCTAGACGTCAGTGACGTCAAAATGTTATGAAAAGTCCTTTTTTTCAGTGATTGCATTTTTCATGCTTTTTTTACTGTAAAATCCATCAGTGTCATTGTTTCAGTCGACGCTGACAGTTTTAACGTCATGACGTCATTCAAAATGGCTGCCAATGACGTCATTTAAGAAATATTGTAATCGCTATATCTCCTTCATTTATTATTGGACTTTGATGCAACTTTCACAGCCTATAGGGAATTAGGTTGGGTTGTGCAAGAATGTCAATAACTGTCATGACGTCATCCATGATGGCCACCATTGACGTCATGCTACAAATATTGTTAGCGCTAGTTCTCAAACATTTATAGTCGGATTTATATGAAACTTTCACAGATTGTAGAGTTCAGGGTCTAGTTGTGCAAGAATGTAAAAAACCTGTCTCTAGGTAATAACGTCTTGACGTCAGTGACGTCATAATGTTATGAAAATCCGTTTTTTCACTGATTACATTTTTGAAGTTGTTTTACTGCATAATCCATCAATGTCATTGTCTCAGTCGACGCTGACAGTTTTTACGTCATGACGTCATCTGAAATGGCCGCCAATGACATCATTTAAGAAATCCTTTAATCGCTATATCTCCTTCATTTATCATCGGAATTTGATAAAACTTTCACAGTTTGTAGATATCTGAGTCCAGTTGTGCTATAATGTGGAATGATGTTATGTCGTCATCATAGATGGCCGCCAGTGACGTCATAAATGAACTATTTTTTTGTCTATATCTTCTCTATTTATTATCGGATTTGAATAAATATTTCCAAGATTGTACAGTTTAGGGTCCGGTTGTACAAGAACGTCATACGGTATCCCGACATGACGTCAGTGACGTCAAAATATTCAGAAATTCTTTTTTTTCACTGATTGCATGTTCGAAGTTATTTTCGATATAAATCAATCGGTGTCTTCGTCTTCAACAACTCTGACAGTTGTGACGTCATGACGTCATTCAGACAGGAAAGCCCGTTTGATCAGGTTTCTGATCAAAATCTAGTTGTATTTGAAGTTGAATTATATTAATTCATACTGTGTCAGGTTATGACTTGATAACTGTTATGCCATCAGTATGTTCCTGGGATGGTAAATAATTTGAGAACAACAATCTACACTTTTTTCAATTAATTTACATACAAATATTTTAGCAGAGTAAAAAATATAATTGAATTATTTTTATAAAAACAAACATAAAACATTAAAAGGCAATTCTGTGGGCCTTGGTTTATAAAAAATCCTGCTTAAGGAAACGTATTTTTACAAATTCTACAAGCAAAATTTCAATAGTTATATTGCCGATATTTGAATTGTTTGGGTGTTTGTTAACTATTTATCATGCTTACTATCATCAAAGAAGTATTTGAGTGAGATTTTTGTAACCATTAGTAATATTTAGGACACATTCAAGTCCTTTTTATTTGCAGTAGCATCAGAATGTTCATATGTTCGGGGTTCAGGGTCAACTGAATATTTTCCATTTTTGATAAAAAAAAATTCATATAATTTGTTTTACTTGCCACACATATTTTTAAAATCTTGGATTTTTTAAAAACTTATAGTGTCATTATTTTTTCATAACTTCCATATTGGATATCAATGTTAATATTTATTTAAAAAGCTCGAAGCAAATCGAGTTCGCATGTAACTAATTGCTATACTCCCGTAGGAACGTATTATGTTGTGACATTTACCGTTTGTCGGTCTGTTCGTTCGTCTGAATGTCTGTTAATTTTTTGCAAGGTATAAGGTCTACAACAATGAAAAACATCTTCAGCATGATCCAAAAAAACAACACATCTTATAAAGGACCATAACTCCCTGAATTATACTGTTTGAATTATTTCCCTTTGAAAAAAAGTGTAACCTGGAACTCAACTTATAATTTACCAATGATTGTAATTGTGGCTAATAACTTTCAAAGCATTAGATCTGCTTGTTATTGCACTTATAATTTATTTAATTTTTACATATGTTTCCACTGTTTTTAATTTATTTATTACCTCTTGCAGAAAACAAATATAAAAGAAAAACTCAAAATTGTATTTAAAGGGACACCAGGCAGTCTTGAATTTTTAAAAACTAGCGGCATTCCAATATTATATTTAAACCTATAGTAGAATAAGAAGAGAAAGTTGAAAATTTCATTTAATTATATGCAAGCAGGTGTAAAGTTTTATCTCAACCAATCCCATAAAAAGCAAATACATAAAATTGTTATGAAGTATCTGTTTTATATTTATGTATATTTAATAGATTTTAATTATATGTTCAATAGATGATATCTTGTTATATATATATATATACAGGTATTTATTTTGACTAGCTCATTTAACTTGGGCCCCGTGTGGTTCCCGGGGGCCCCCGTTTGGTCACGGGGCAAAGAAGAGGGCCACTGTAGACCCCTTTGGAGGGGTAGGCAGAGGGGTAGAATCCCCCCAAATTCATGTTCATTTTATCATTTTTTGTTCATGTTCATTAAAGGTCTTCATCATGATCCCTGCATTGTTTCAGGTGCTATCTTACTCGCATCAAAAGAGCAGTGACAGAAAAACAATAAACATGGCTCCAGCATAAATGGAGTTTCTACGATAGAATTTGTAGCAACTATGCAGTTCAGGGTGAGAAGGTTCTTAAGCCCATTTTCCATATTTTATCTCGATGTACATGGAAGATGAGCCTGGCATGTTCATGCCTGTTAGGCGCCATATAACCTTTTCATATGTTGGTGTGCCTTAAAACCCCAATTCAATTCACTTAACTTGTATCTTGCTTCGACTCTGTGCACAGCAGTAGTTATCAAGTTGAGATATACATCTGTAATATCATATCCATATTGCAATGCAAATTACAATTTTATAGATAAAATAAATAACCCTGTCAATTTATATTATAAATTGTCTTGTTTGTTAATCCCCAGCAGTTAATATCTTGGCAAGTTCAAAGGCTAGGCACACATGATTGCATTTTGTGTTAAAGTGTTTGAATGTTAAATAAATCTTTATTTTGTTTAAATTACGGCATCCCTTTAGTTTTTCAACTTGACTTGCATATTTGCAAATCATTATCAATATTTCAATAGTTCAAAGCAAATTGTTTCGGCATTTTAATAGATGTTGATCATATTGAACCAATAATATATTTAAACCAATGGCAAAATAACAAAGAAAAACTTCAAAAATCCCAAGTGTTTTTACCTAGATTTAGATATATGCAAGCAGGTTTAAACTCAAAATAATACTGGATTACTAAACGGAGGTGCGTTATTCATTCTTCATAAAAACTTCAAAAATTGTCCTCTCTCCCTTTGAATGTGGTATTTATAGATACAAAATCATCCCTAGCAATGTTTGTGGTCGTTATTCTGTTTTTTGCCCCGTGTGGTTTCCGGGGGCCCCCGTTTGGTCACGGGGCAAAGAATAGGGCCACTGCAGATCCCTTTAGAGGGGTAGGCAGAGGGGTAGAATCCCCCCAAATTCATGTTCATTTTATCATTTTTTGTTCATGTTCATTAAAGGTCTTCATCATGATCCCTGCATTGTTTCAGGTGCTATCTCGCTCGTATCAAAAGAGCAGTGGCAGAAAAATAATAACGTGGCTCCAGCGTAGATGGAGTTTCTACGATAGAATTTGCAGCAGCTCTGCAGTTCAGGGTGAGAAGGTTCTAGGCCCATTTTCCATATTTTATCTCGATGTACATGGAAGATGAGCCTGGCATGTTCATGCCTGTTAGGCGCCATATAACCTTTTCATGTGTTGGTGCGCCTTAAAACCCCAATTCAATTCAATTATTATATCTTTTCGAGCAAAAATGTAGGTTAGTTTCGATAAACCGAGTGAAAGCAAAGGTTAGTTTAGCTAGTTATCAAACGTAATGGTGGAAAACTAGGATAATCAATCAATTAACCTATGTTTATGGGCATTACCCGTCTGTAGAATTTCCGATGTAAGAATCGGAATTTTCATGGAAATATATCGAAAATCGCATCAAATGTTCGGAAAACAAGTCCAAATTTGGAAATACACATATTTTTTCGGAATATCTGTAGGACTTCGCAATTTTTTCCGCGGACAATATTCGGACATTATAATAATTTTCGGCAAATGAGAACTTAGTCAAATTTTCATTCGGAACGTGCTTCAGTGTGACAGTCATTTTTTGATTCTGAAAAGAACTTTCAATTTTTTAGCATTGGTCGTTTTTTAGTACAATTATTCTTTTGAATGAAACATTTGCAGTGACGTCGATGTGTTTTGTAACGCGTATACACCAATATGGATTTTAACATTTTATTTAATGTTATGATGATTGAATTGGATTTTATAGTCGCACCAACAGCTAAGGTCATATGGCGACTTTCCAGCTTCCACTGGTGGAGGAAGACCCCAGGTGCCCCTCCAGGCAATTTTCGTGCACGGGCGGGCACCTGGGTAGAACCACCGACGTTCCGCAAGCCAGCTGGATAGCTTCCTCACATAAAGATTCCTAGGCCCCTAACCACTCGGCCACGGACGCACCCCTTTATTTAATGTGAAATTGACTCAGATTCGTGACAGGTAATTTTAACTTAGAAATCGTTATGCAATGTGTGCTCTACTCTAACAAAATAGATTTTATTTCATCGAGAAGTGAGAAAACTTTATATTTTCATGAATGCGAATCTACGACTCATTTTTTTAGTTAGGAAAAGTTATTTCCAACTTGTAGTAGTTTTGAAAAAAATGACCACCTGACATTTTTCACTAAATGACAACAATTCTGAAATACTTGACCAGTTTTAAAATCTATAGCTCATTTTCTTAGTTAGACTAGTTAAGGTCAGATGATATATATTAAACAGTTATTTTCTAAACAAATTAAAAAAAAATTGTTTTTGATCATGATTGATAAAAAAAAAGGAGTTCCGGCAGTGAAAAAATACAACTATATTTCGCACGTATGAAATACCGCTTTTATTTCATCTCTAAAATCCACTTTTTCACTGCTAAGCGTAAAATAAATTGTTTTACATAATTTGTAGCACATTTGAGGCCATATATGATGGTCGATTTTTTTTGTGGTAGTTCGATATTTTCTTTTTAATACATGGCAATTCTACACTATAACAGGATTTTTAATACTGTAATGTACTATAATATAAAACCCCTGACTATGCTATATGCAAATAAGTACTACAATTGTTTTTAATTAGTTCATGTCTGTCTAAAAAAATGGTATATATTGTAAAACATCTTACTCCCAGATAGTACTAAATTATATTCATGATACATTTTTAGTTTAAACTTATATTTATTTTACATGGATTGTAACGAACACTCTATGAACTTATTTGGATCACTGTCTTCCTGGGTAGAACCAGTACTAAGCAAATGCAGTTAAAGTGTCTTGCTCAGAGAAACAACGCATATGACGCAATGGCGGGGATCGAACCCATGACTTCTCGATCATGGGTCCAACTCTATACCATTAGACCACAGCGCTCCACTTTTTACACTTTTAACCCATATTGATCATGAATACTTGAGATTAGCTAATTAATACAGACATCCAACACTCATACTAATGAATTTATGATATCCATATGCTAATATCTTATTCTGATCACAAATTAAGACTTTATAGGCTGGCTGTGTTACAGTTAGTCATGTGACTCATTAGCCAATAAAACTGGTGCTTCTATATTCAAACACAAACGCAGTGTGTTTATACAAAAAGTTCTGTCGTATTTATTTGGAACAATAATAAATGATTATGAAACATATTGTTTTATAAGTGACTTGGGAGTGATACATTAACTTATAAAACAAGGATATAAATGTACATTATTCATGAAGGATACCATTAAAGTAAGTATTATTATACCCCCGCTTCGAAGAAGTGGGTCGAAGCGGGGGCTATATAGGAATCACTTTGTCGCGTCGCGTTTTATTATTTAACAGATAATAGTGACATGGTTGCATATTTGCTTTTAATTTTTGGTATGATGTGAAAATACGTTATGAAACCCACATAAGGTTACATTCCACTAATTATACAGTCTTCATAAGGTTACACTCCACTAACTTTTACACAAGATTTCGCAAAGTTTTTAATTATTTGTCCTGTTATTTAACAGATAGTGGTTGCATATGTTCTTTTTCATCTTTTATGACGCGAAAATATGTAATAATAACCTCATAAAGTTATGCACTACTAATTGTAAGACCTCATAAGATTAAACACCACTAATTTGCGTTGTGTCCCGTCGCTTCCCGTTGCATTATTTAACAAATAGTGGTTGCATGGTTGCATATTTGATTTTCCTTTTTGGTATTTTGTGAGAATACATTATGAGAACCACATAAGGTTACATTCTACTAATTATACAGATTTCTTAAGGTTACACTCCACTAATTTTTACATATGATTCCACTGTTTTGAATTATTTCTCCTGTTATTTAACAGATAATGGTTTCATATTTTCTTTTTCTTTTTTTATGATTTGAAATACATAATGAAATCTTCATAAAGTCACACACTACTAATTTTAAGACCTCATAAGGTTACACTCCACTAATTTATGGCGCGTCGCGCCACCTTTTATTATTTAACAGATAATAGTTACATGGTTGCATATTTGCTTTTCATTTTTGTTACATGTATGATGTGAAAAAACATTTTGAAAACCACATAAGGTGACATTCCACTAATTACAAGACTTCATAAGGTTACACTCCACTATTTTTTACATAAGATTGCACTTAGTTTTTAATTATTTGTCCTGTTATTTAACAGATAATGGTTGCATATGTTCTTTTTCTTTTTTTATGATGTGAAAATACGTAATAATAACCTGATAAAGTTATACACTACTAATTTTAAGACCTCATAGGGTTACACTCCACGAATTTACGTTGTGTCGCATTGCTTCCCGTTGCATTATTTAATAAAATAATGATTGCATGGTTGCATATTTGCTTTTCCTTTTTGGTATTTTGTGAAAATACATTATGAGAACCACATAAGGTTACATTCCACTAATTATACGAACTTCATACGGTTACACTCCACTAATTTTTACACACGATTTTACTAAGTTTTTTAATTATTTGTTCATATTTTTTATGATTTGAACATACATAATGAACACTTCATAAAGTTACACACTATGAATTTTAATACCTTATAAGGTTACACTCCACTAATTTACGTCGCGTCCCGTCCTTTCCTGTCCCGTTGTATTATTTAGCAGAAAAAGGTTGCATGGTTGCATATTTGCTTTTCTATTTTCTATTAATCAGATAATTGTTGCATATTTTCTTTTCCTTTTTCTTATTTAATATGTGAGAGTCCACATATTTTTTAATTACTTGTAATTGAGACTCTGCTCAGAACAGCCTTCAGAGTATTCCCATGCATCCATATCAAGGAAAGTATACCTATTCTGACTGGACACCAATGCGATAGTATTAACAACCTCATAATATATATAATATTATAAACACAAACAGGTATTCTAATATACATAAAACAGTGGAAATTGCATTGATTCAGTACTGTACTGTATTTACAGTTCACTGTACACATTCAACAAAAACAAGTTATTTCGATAACTATTTGAATGTAAATTGTACAACAAAATTTGAGTTCATTTTGTGTAAATGGCGATAATGCATATAAGTGATGTAACTAGGCAGACCATTTTGGACACAAACACGTTCGCCTATTGGAGAAAACGTTACTTCAAAACTGGCAGCTACAAGGCTTAGTTTTACTATATCAGTACAAAGGGATATTTACTATATCAGTACAAAGGGATAAAATACATTATATACATTTGTAGCAGGCCATATGAACCTCTGGTAAATACACGTATGTATGATTAATATAAGTAATAGATATTCTTCTGCAGAAATTTGAAAGCGAACTATTTACCTAAGAAAATCAGATTATCTGATATTTCAAATTATTATGGAAATCTAGCATCAATTGGAATAATTTCCGCAACAGAATTGCAATATTCAAGTTACGAAGAAATGCCGATGTCTAAATATTTTCAAAAAACAATGCCGATGTCCGAATATTTTCCAAAGGAAATACCAGACGTCCAAATGTTTTCCAGAGAAAATGCTTTTGTCTGAGTTTTAGGCAAACTATTGCCGATGTCCAAATATTTTTCGAAGAAGCACATTTTTGAATGAATTATCAGTGGAAATTCTTTATTATTTATTTTCGAAGTCCGACTTCTTTTCTAGTAAAACTTCTGTCCATTACTCCAAAGACTGGAATTCTGAATTTATTCCGCAGACTTAATTCGGAATTACGTGGAAATTATAGAGACGGGTAACCTAGGTTTTCAAGCGAAAGTATAGTTTTTATAAGTTTCGATAAACCAAGCGAAAATAGTTATCGAACGTAACCGTCGAGAAACTAGGATAATGATCAACTCACTTATGTTTATGGCTTTTATACTATGTTGTCGAGCAAAAGCATAGGTTGGTTTCAATAAACATAATCTATCTGTTCATGTCCAGACAAACACAGTATTCTTGAATATTTATAAGTTAAAAGGTTAAAACTATATAGTTACACAGTATATTGCTGTCTAGTGTGTTCCCACAGATACCGGTTTAAAAAAAAAAAAAAAAAAAGTCTTATGTTCTATTAAATACAGTATTTAATAGAATATAAGACTTTTTTTTTTTTTTTAAAACCGGTATCTGTGGGTGTTCCTACGATCACTGGTTGGCCATGATAAGTTCTGGCCTCCGGGGACGGTGATGTGGAATAAGTGCAATTTGATATCTATTTGACTTTTAGATACGGTGTGTGGTATTACTTCTCTGATTAAGAATTGAACAAACATAATCCATTCATTCTTTTTCATAACCTTAGGTACTTATTTATTCTGTTTATGAGGTTGACGAACTTGATGCGACATCTTGTCCCTGTTTAGAAAATATCACGGAGAACGTAAATTTGAGATGTCCCTATTGATATTTTAATCGGCTTATATACAGCATGTAATGCAAACACATAAGACTACATATATTACTTTTTTTATTTAAACAAATGATACGGTAAATAAAGAGTTTAAATAATCATAATATATCGATCATTATGACATAATATAACCACGAGGAAAAAAACAAAACAAAGAAACTGTGCAAAAACGCAGGATACGAAACTGGCACATTTCTCCCGTTTTGTTGTGTTTTTCCGGTCTAATATATAAATATTCATGGTACTTAGTTTGAATACCGTTATTTTTTATAAATTTAACACTTATAACCCGAGAAAGACGTTATTTGAAAATTATTCGTAATTGGAGGGGCCATTTACGAATTCGCAAATGGCGTGTCGATAATTCGGAATTATCGAGTATTCGTAATTGGCGTGCTACATCTATATATGCATAAAAAAAGACATCACCAGCAACCATACCATTATATACGACCTCTTGTGTCGTGTACATGTTTTTTCAATGAATTTCTTCTTTCTGAAAGAGCTGCCGTTATATTTTTCTCCATACTCATTAAAAATATTAAAGGCTAGATGTAAAAGCCATGGTTCTAATGGTAGTATGTAACTACCAACGAGCCATCAATCCTTAGATTAGAATGATAGGTAGGACCATGTTACGACCTCCATGCGCACTTTTCCGGTAATGGTTTTGAAAACAGCACGCAATGGCTTCATAAACAAGCGCCATATTTCAATTGAACAAACCTTAAATACAACACGTGCATGCATAAAACTCACCAAAGAGAAGCTTATCTCATCGACCAAGGCATGTTTTTGTAAGACTGTTCATGTTTCAGCCGATATTATTTTTGCTTGACGTTTTGAAATATCCGTTAAGATGTCATTATCCGTGACGTTTGACGTTTTAAAATATCCGCCCTGTGTTGTTCCGTATTTGGAAACTTAAACCCGGCCTCAACTGAACACACACACACACACACATTTTCAGTATTGACATCACCGCTCTCGTGTAATCTCGTTCCGTATTTGGAAACTTAAACCCGACCACAACTGACACATACACACACAAACACACACACACACACACACACACACACACACTAACACACACACACACATTTTTAGAATTTACATCACCGCTCTCGTGTAATCTCGTTCCGTATTTGGGAATTTAAACCCTCCCAATACATGAATACAATTGCAACACATATTACGACACCTGTTCACAGTCTCTAAGCAACTTCATTTAAACAGAGATCCTTAAAGGCACGTAATGCAACCCTTTATCTGTCGTGGTCGGAGACACAATCTGCAAACCTTTCGAAGTGATACCAAATGATAACGTTTGCGATACAATAATGCATGACATTCAAAGTTGTGATATTCCAAAACGGTCTTCTATCATCTCAATAATCAAATAAAATCACTGATGAGCAGATAACGAAATGGAGATGCATTTTTCCTGAGGGATAGTTTAGGGATCTATTAGGTTTTATTTTCCGACGTATAGAAATGGAATTCGGAAAGTCAGTTATTCACAACCATAACTTAAAACGTCAGACCATATACATAAACCGCACACCTCTTTGCAAGCTTGTTTTTCTTTGTACTTTCATGTTTATCAGTACATGAGGACTTCGTGTATATGGACGTGTTGAAAAACTGGTAATCATTGACAACGACGATTCCGACAGAGTATTAGATACCGCAGGAGTACCACAAGTCCCAGTTATAGATCCGATCTTATTCCTCATATATATTGATTTAATTACCATCAGATAAGATACATCAAATGTAAGACTGTACAGATGATACCGCAGTGTACATGGCTGTCTTTATTTTCCAAGATACCCATTTTCTGCAGTGAAACCTTAAAAAAACTCTCCCTATGTGTATAAAGAATGGGATATAGAGTTTTAATCCAGGTATGTGCACAGCCATCTATGTAACAAGATCAAAAATCAAATCCCATCGACTTGCACATTGCATGGTCACACACTGGAAACAAGTATAAGTACTAAATACATGGGTGTCAACATACGTATTGATCTTACCCGGAAAGATCATGTCAAAAATGTCAAGCAACATATAACTCTGCAGGCTTGTTAAAAGCGCAAAAAAACAGCCATAAGATCAACTGCGCACAAAGCACTAGTCCGGGTGTTCCTCCCCGGTCTAGTCATACTCGACACAGTATAGACAAACTGGAGATGAATTTGACGAAGAGCTGACGGGTGGTTGCAAAATGATTTCTCATACGAATCTAGTGTCACAATATGCTTGACATCTTGAACTGTCCTCTGAGAGCTCAGTTGTTTTATAGTTCGTGTTAAAGCTCATTGTTTGATAGTGTGTCCACACACTGTACAGAAGACCCACCAATGATAGTTTGAGACCGCTATACATATACTCGTATATATAATATGAACATAATCAGCTGGCACGTATCATCATAACTGAAGTTTATCCCTACCGGAAGTTCGCGTCACTTGGCAAACTTCAAACTGGGTGGAATTGAAACAGCAGGAATTCTGAGTCTACCCATCGAGTTTGAAATCGATATGTCCTCTGAGAGCTGAGTTGTTTCATTTGTTGTGTTAAAACCCAGTGTTTGATAGTGTGTGTCTACACACGGTACAGACGACTTACCAAGGCGAACTTATACCGGTATAGATGAACTTCCGGTATGACTCCATCTGATTTTGTGCATATGTGTAGCTGTCTCCAAATTACTGACGCTTATGAAGTTTCAACTACCTCACTCAGTGAACTTTGAAGTTATAAGTGAACACATATCAACTCCAGCAATAAAAATTACATTGAGCAAGTTAAAAAATAGTCTGAACGACTTCATGAAGGAAGCGAATATTGGACTATTTAAGAACCTTGAGAATGTGCTGATTTCCAGGAACTATGTGTATATGCATAGATGTTATTGTGGTTTTAATTATAACTGCCCTTGGTAGGTTTTCTGTACGGTGTTTAGACACATGCGATCAAACACTGAGTTTTAACACAAACAATGAAACAATTCAGCTCTCAGAGGACAAATCAAACTCGCTGGGTAGACTCAAGATTCCAGCTGTTTCAATCCCACCCAGTTTAAAATTTGACAGGCGACGCAAACTTCCGATATAGATGAACTTCCATTGTGACGCTACGCGCCAGCTGAGATTGTGCTTATGTATAGCTGTCTCCAAATTATCGACGCATATGAAGTTTCAACTGCCACACACAATGAACTTAGAAGTATGTGTATATGCATATATGTTATTGTGGTTGTAATTATAACTGCCCTTGGTAAGTCTTTTGTACCGTGTGTGGATACACGCGATGAAACACTGAGTTTTAACACGAACAACTCAGCTCTCAGAGTCCATATCGATTTCAAACTCGCTGGGTAGACTCAGAATTCTTGCGGTTACAATCTCAGCAAGTTTCAAGGCTGACAGGCGACGTTAACTGCCGGTAGAGATTAACTGCCGGTATGACGCTACGCGCCATCTGATTTTGTGCATATGTATAGCGGTCTCCAAACGCATATGTATAGCGGTCTCCAAACGCATATGAAGTTTCAACTGCCTCACTCAAGAAACTTTAAAGTTATAAGTGAACACAACTCTAGCAATGAAAATTACATCGAGTTTGTTTGTTTGTTTGTGTGGTGTTTTGCGTCATTTTCAATACATGTAAGGTTTTACATGACGGTAGATTGTTTTGTGGTGGGGGCAGCCCACCCACTTTTCCTGGGAAGAACCATTACTGTACACCTCCCGCCATCCGTAAGAATTGACACTTTCTCACAAGTCGAGCATCCAAAGGAATTCGAACCCGCAGCGGTGAGAATCCCACTGGGAGCTCGACTTGTAATCGAGAGCCAGTAATGTACACCTCCCGGCGTCCGTAAATACCGTAAATATCGATGGTCCAGGTATAGGGTTTGAATAAACGATTTTGTAGTGTAATCTTTATTTGGTTGGTTAGTGCCTTTGAATTGTGTAATTGGTAAAAAAATACAACTACCTAAATAAAAGTCTTTGATCCATGGCAACCAGTAATTCCGACAACATTCAGACAGCATTCATACATAAGCGTGCTAAATAGTCAGACTAAATAATGAATAATGTCTCATTTGTTACCCTATTTAAAAAGGCCATATTAAACGTGTAGTATGTAATGCTTTTAATGACACATAATTATATTTAATTTACAGTCTACGTAATTGCTTAAATACACCAACTTCACACATTTTCTCTTTTACTGGGAAATAATTTGCAAGCTCGGGGATTTTACTAAGCCCCAAAATCCTGCAACGTGGAAGACACCCAGAATCATGCTAACACAAAAGTTCTGACCTCATATGTGTATTTAAATAATTTGAAGACTAGGACATTTTTCGGTTGAGGTGATATGAGGACACAAATAGAGAAAATGTGCGAGACACGTCTTCATATAATATGTATAAGGACCGAATTGTCCCCACTATTTGTCCTCACGTAAAACTCTTTCGTTACTTTTTTCTCTTTCTCTTGTTATTTGGCCTATAATAAACGGTTGTGTCGTCCTGCATACCCTCCCCCTCTCTCTCTCTCTCTCTCTCTCTCTCTCTCTCTTTTAACAAAGGGAAGAGTGGAACACAGATAAATGAATTTTAAGTTAGTACCAATAGTGTGTACAATTAGGTCCTAACACATATTATATGAGGTCATTGTCTCTCACATGTCCTTACCTGTTTCTCTCTTTCGTGGCCTCACAAGACCTCACCCACTACACGTCCTAATCTTGAAATGAGCTATCATTTAAACGACAGTAGATGCGAGGCAGAATCGTGTCTCTCTCTCTCTCCCTCTCTCTCTCCTCAAAAATCCACTATTTTTAAAACGAAATTTCATAAATCCGTATGTCGTTCTCGAAAACTGAAAACAATTCGATTAAACCGTTTTTATGTGACGAGTCAAATTGGCTTGAAAAACGCGATTTCCCAATAGGTATACATCACTGTGGAACAAAATAAAGTACATATTCCACGTTATCGGTGGCGATTCTCCAAATGTAATTCAATCCGATATGATTTCAACAACGGAATAATACAAATAAATACCACGCTTACCTTTTTTAAAAAATTGCTGTATTTGAGATATGAAACCACTAATTATTTCCCCCATAGACACCAATGTTAAAGTGTCACATATTAATGAGTTGCTGCAAATTCAACTCAAGTATGGATAATGCAGCATAGAAAACTAATTTTCCACTTGAAAACTCACCAGAAAAGGTGGGCTCACAGGACATGCAAGAACGTTCTTGTTTGTTTACTAAACAGGTCAACGGTACAGCTGTTTTCATTGACTATTTTCATTGCTTACAAAGTGTAAGCATAGAGTCGAAATTTCGAAAATGTTCATCAGTGATCCAGTAAACCCTCTTAATACGCTTCTTAACATACAAACACAAAATCGAATAGAAATGGGCAGTTTTCCCCTACTTATAATTCCCATTTCCATCAACAAAGGAGGGATTACTACATTCGACTACACCTCGGAGGTTTACATGTAATTAGTGGAGGTAAACCTTGACAAGAAATCGTCAGTTTAGAATGTTCACTCCACCATCTGCTGCAAGTGTGTTGAATAGTCTTAATCGTCTGCGACGCTTACTTTTTTAACGTTTCCCTTTGTCTTTAAAAAAACAAGCGTCGTATATGATCTAGATTCTATTGCACAAATACACTGAAGCTGTGGGCGGAGTTCATATTCTAAACTGACGATTTCTCGTCAAATACAGCAATTTTAAAAAATGTAAACGTGGTATTTATGTGTATTACTTGTTCCTTTGTTGAAATCATCTCGGATTGAATTTATTGACTCTAGTATATTCGGAGAATCGTCAGCGATAACGGTGAATATGAGCTTTATTTTGTTCCACAGTGATGTAAATATATCTACTGGGAAATCGCGTTTTCCGAAGCATTTTGATTTGTCAAAGAAAAACTGTTTGATTGAATTGTTTTCGGTTTTTGAGTTCGAGAACGACATACATCTGCGGTTCCTGTAACAACGCTAAAGGTAACAATTCCGCTAAAGGTAACAACCGCCGCTAAAGGTAACAATTCCACCGCTAAAGGTGAACATTTGAAGTTTAGATTTGTTTTCCGATTTCTCGTCAAATACAGCAATTTTAAATGTTACCATATATTTTTTAATTCAATAACTATGGATTGATCTCAATAATAAGGAATATTGTCAAACACTTTATTTTGAACTATGTGAGAAAAACACGTTTGGGATATATTACCTGGTCGGGTTTATTTTACAATAATCAAACACAAAGTTCATTGATTTCTATATATAGTGTATATTATACCTTTGTATTGGGTTTCAACTAAAAAATTATCTGATAGGTCACGTACGATGACTTTCAATGATATAGGAAACATAAATATAGTTTATTCCACCATATGATAAAATCAGCAAATGGAATTGAAATAACTCTCTGTCACAGAGACGCATACAATTCATTTATTCTACATTATATGAACATCTAATAATTTCGTTTACATGGAATACCTAGAACTGTATTAATCCATGCTCAAGGGATGAACTTACGCTCAAAACTTTAAACCTGGCATTGCTTGAATAGCCACTAACTTCTTCAAGAGACAACGAGGCGAAATATATGGATGTGTTTCACACTTTGGTATAATATAAATGCAAAGGAATCGAAAAGCCAATATATTTCTTAGGAATTAGGGCTCGATCTGGCATGATTTAAACCGCGACCCACGCTTTATTTAACGAATCTGTCATTTATATGGTATCTAGTTCATCGATTAACCATTAGCACAGAGTTACACGTCTGCCATTCCTGTCAACCACGGTCAAATATTCTATTAATTAAGATAACATTTAGTAAGACTGTGTATTTGTAACATCTCGTTGTGATATAATCAAAATATATTATAAATAAATCTCAAATCCCAGGGCTTATTTAAACCAGAAATCTTTGTCATGCAAATACATGCATTAGTATGCGCACGGCTGTTCATTTGGCGAACTAAAATCAATATATTATCATCACAGAAGCAGACCAACTCACTCAGTATTTCTGGTCGATAACAGCTGGTTCATAACATTAGGACTTTTGTCTTTAACAATCTCATAGCCACACTCTGTTGGGCATGGCACATTTACTCATTTAGCTTATCCTCCCCACATGCACACTTCATAGATGAAGTAAAAACCATATGTTTGGGTGGGGGCTCCTAACGTCCTTGTGTTTAAACTCTTGTTTTCAAGTACCCTTTATTATTATTATTGGACAGATAATAGATAATTCTTAAGCCTAACCAGCACTGTTCGTCATTACCTTAGATTATTATTATTATTATATACCAAACTTATATAGCGCCCTTTTCATACATAAGATACGTTCAAAGGCGCTGTACAATAAACATAAAATATCACAGGAATAAAGGCGGAAAATCACTACTAGTATGAAAATTAACACTAAAAAAACCCTCAAAAGCTTTAAGAATATTAAAACACATAATATAAGGTCACAAAAATCAAATGAGTTATTACGATTAAGACTACATTGTTTAAATACTAAAAACTTAAAACAGAATATTGTTAAAAATCGACTCATTAAGGCTAACAATATACATTGAATATTTACTTTTAAGAATCGGATCAATAAAAAAAGTAATAACAGCAACATACAAATTAAAAATGTTAAATCTTTAAAAAAATGCTATAAGAAAACTATTTAATTTTAATTGCAAAACTACTAGCAAGGAACTCGCATTTCCAATGTCACAGTAATTGATATTAAGGTCTGCTGCCTGAACAGATTGACTGCCGAGCGAGCTCGGTGCGCCATGCGCTGCAAACTGTTCAGATAAGGCGGCCGTAGACTTGCAAAAAGTAAAAGGTCTTTAACTGTCTCTTGAAACTTTGAAGTGTTTCACAGTCTCTAATATTTGATGGTAATGAGTTCCACAATGTAGGCGCAGCTGATGTAAAGCACCCGTCACCGTATTTCACTTGTTTACTTTTTGATGGAACCACCAGTGTCGATGATTGATGTGCTGAGCGTAGATTTCGTGTTGGTCTGTAAATTTGTATCATGTCTTTGATATATACTGGTGATTGGCCATGAAGAGCTTTGAATGTATGGGTAAGAATTTGTACTTCACTCTATATTGCACGGGAAGCCAATGGAGATCCTTTAATATTGGTGTGATGTGACTGAACCTTGATGTTCTGGTTATTATGTGGGCGGCAGTATTTTGAACAGTTTGCAGTTTGTTAATCGTGTACTGAGGGACCCCGTACAGAAGCGCATTGCAATAGTCAAGCCGTGATGTAACTAAAGCATTGACCAGAGATTTCGTGGCATCTGTGTTAATAAATTGTCGAATGCGACCTATTTGCCGTAACTGAGCGTAGGTGGATCTGCACACAGAGTTAACATGTTGCTCCATGTTCATCTTGGAGTCTAAGAAAGCTCCTAGATTTCTTACATTAGCTGACTGTGTTATTTCGGACTTGTCTACTTTTACTGTAATGTTTGAAACTGCATTTGAGTTGCGCTCGGTTGTAAAAACAATCAGTTCAGTTTTTTCTGAATTGAGTTTCAACATGTTGCTGTTCATCCAGAGAATAATTTCATTGACACAGTTAGTCACACGATTGATTGTATCTTCGATGGTTGTGTTGTTTATTGGTTTAAAAGACATATATAGTTGAGAGTCATCTGCGTAGAAATGTCTGTTCAATCCATGTTTAAGACAAATAGCACCAACTGGCTTTGTGTACATGACATAGTATTTTGGGCCTAGGACCGACCCTTGTGGCACACTGTATGTCACATGCACCGGCTTCGACAGTTCTCCATCTATACAAACAGTCTGATATCTATCACTCAGATAGGACTCCATCCAAGCAAGTGGCTGTCCTGTAATGCCGAAGTGGCTCTCCAGCCTTCCTAGCAATGTCTTGTGATCTATGGTATCAAACGCTGCTGACAAGTCTAACATTACTAGAATTGTTACATTGTTGTGGTCTAAGGATTGTAATATATCGTTCTGAACTTTGATTAACGCGGTTTCGGTAGAGTGATATTTTCTGTATGCAGATTGGTTGGGTTCATGCAGATTATTTGATTCCATGTGGAATTCTAAGCGTGAGTCTACAACCTTCTCCAAAATCTTAGACACATAAGGTAGATTTGACACTGGTCTATAATTCTTGAGTGTATTAGGGTCCAAAGTTTATTTTTTCAGGAGAGGTCTGATGCGCGAGCTTTTAAATGATATTGGTACATGCGCAGTGTCTAAAGATGCATTTACTATTTTAGTTATTATGGGAACTAGTTCTTTTGAACATTCTTTCAGTAACCATGTTGGAATAGGATCAAGTTCGCACGATTTGTTGGCCGACTTTGCGATTAGTTTTGAAATTTCTGTTTCTGATGCTGGTTCAAATTCCTGGAAATGTTCTTTTGAATTGTCCATATCAATTGTATTGAAATATCCCGTAACTTGAGAAGATATATTATTTCTTATAGTTTCAACTTTGTTCACGAAAAAATCACTAAAATCTTGAGCCAGTTCCTTGGATGATAAGTGTGCTGGTAAGATAACTTCATTTGTGTTGCCTAGAAGATGTTTTGTTACTTAAAAAGGCTCTTTTGATCACGACCACAAGACTCGATTTTGTCAATGTAATAGCTTTCACGGGCTTGTTTCAGTGACTTATTTACGACAGCACAATGGTTCCTATATATCTGATGGTCGATGGTAAGATTTGATTGACGCCATTTACGTTCTAGCTTGCGTTTAAGATGTTTTTGTTCATGTAGATTCTCAGTGTACCAAGGGCAGGCCGGTCTTAGAACAATTGTTTTTGTACATAGAGGTGCATGTTTATCAATCAATGCTGAGAGTTCACTGTTATAAACATTTGAAATCTCCTCAGCATCACCACATCCCAAACTATTGCGAAGAGTTTCAGATGATGTAATGTCAGTTTTAAAAGAATCAACATCGATGGATCTAAGCTTCCTGAAAGAAACTGTTTTCTTAACCGGCGCAGGTTTTGCTGCGGTAGCATTGAATGTTATGGCATAGTGATCTTTTGTAGTTTTACCAGAGCCGTCAGAAAGTCCTGGGTCTCTAACATGCAAATTTGTCATAGTTTTGTCAGTGTCCCTCGTTATCACCACATCTAGTGTGTGGCCTCGTACATGGGTTGGTTCGTGCACATGTTGTGACATTCCACAAGACTCCAAAATACCCAAGAACTTGGCTGAATCATGATTTGTTGGATTGTCAAGATGAAAATTTAAATCTCCTGTGATGAGAATATTTTTGTCAATTGTTGCATAATTTGATAGAAATTTTGGCCATTCATCATCAAGGAACACACTTGTCTTCAGACCGTTGTCTTTTGATGGAGGTGGTCTGTATATGACAGATAGCCTAAGTGAATAGTCTTTTATAACAACATTGCAATCTAAATATTCAAACGTTGTAAAGTTGTTATCACGTGTTGAGGCTATCACGCGAATGTTAATGTTAGTCTTGTGAATTAGTGCAACTCCACCTCCACGCTTATTTCCGGGACGAGGAACATGCTTTATTTGATAACCATTTTCTTGCCAATTTCACAGGAAGAGCAACTGGTGTCGCACTCTGTGAGCGTGTGAAGTTCATCGACAAGATTCGCTCACATAAACGTTTATCAACACTATCATGTATATGGATTAATCTGGTCAAACTTAAATGCTTTTCTTGCCAATTCAAAGAATAGTTTTTGCACACCCAAATGGTCAAAGTGGTATACCAGTAATGTAAGTACATCCGTGTCTGGTCTAAGAAGAAGAACAACAACACATGGTCTGACTTGGAACTTGGCTGTACAACTCGTATATCAATAAATGAATAATTATGATGGTATCAGATTGCTGGTTGTTAGATTCAAGGACAACTACACAGGCATATGCTATTTTCAACGGCTAATAATAATAATAAAAATAGATTTGAAAACAATGGTATAGGTAGTTGACATGATATGGTTCTCCTGTCTATATTCACAAATATAACATGCTAAAGTTTTTAATCATTATGTATGTATCAACATATAAGTATTAGTATTTATTAAGAGTAAATACTAGTTATATAGATTGATCGACCAGTGGGCGGAACACATTGTCCGTAAATCCCGCGCAGCACGCTTTTCGTGGTGGTATCTATTTGAAAAGATGCATCAAGTATCTTCGGACTACTTTATCATAATGGTGGATTTAAACACAGTGTGAAATTTCGTGAGTTTGTTATATTTTACTGGATTGATTTTGTATTATTCATACAAATAACGGATTTTATATTTAGCCTCGAAAGGTCAGTTTATTTATTTTTCTATTTAACAATGGTTGTATAACCTTTGACGGGATTTGCGGGCGTTTAAAAACATATTCGGCACAAACATTACAATATTTTTCGCCAATACAATTCAGGCGGATACAATTCATTACATTTCAATACAATGAGAAGAGTATGTTGTAAATGAACATGATATGAGTCAAGTATACAACGTACGCATTTGAAATATGCTTTTGATATGCAGAAAATTATATTAATTAGTAACATGCATTAGTATTTTGCGGCTGGAAAAAACAAAGTAATTAACGTATTTAACACATGTACAAGATATGAGTAGATTTACACTCACAATACATATCTAAATAGAACATCCCATTGTTTATCAATACAGTCATATTTAAATTAACCGGTCATAAGTTTCTTGAATGAAAACTAAACAACAAAGGAAATAAAAAAATCACGTGATTGGCCATTATATATATCACGAGGTACCATGCAAATTGTTCAGTAACAGATCGAAAAAGAAGATTTATATTGAACGGTCAGTGCACATGGCTACAGTAAGGACCAAAGTAAATAATGAAGATTATCTTTGGCAAAAAATTGCTAATCTATAGACACCTTGTCTGCAAAATATTGATTTCGATGTAATTAAGCTTTTTTTAATACATTACATGCACATTTGAAGAGTAAATAATTCGATTACCATGATATTTAATTGACACCTTTTATCACATTGCATTATGGTACCTATCAAAGGACGTTCATAAATTCGCGAGTAGAAGAGATTATATAGATCACAACAGACATCTCTTTATCAAACCATACAATTATTTTCATCAAAGATTATGTTGTTTTTGTTTTTTTATACTTATCCTAATTCAATGAAGTTTGTTTTGTTTTAGCCATATTGCCACCGAAAACGTCTTTGCAGAAATCCTGTTTTTCAGTAAGGTGTATTATACAGCAAACATTTTGTTCAGTTTCATCCTCTCTGTTTATTTAATAATTTAATTAAAGATATTAAAGTTATTTTGGTTAATTATATAATAAATTTTGAAATATTAATATGGCTGTAACACGTTTTTTAAAAATAATTTGCAGTATTGACCTAGATTTTGGCTTCTTTTGGAAATTAAGGACATTTTTTTTTCTCTAAAAGGTTAAAATAAGTATTTTTGCTAAAACTATGTATATACTCGCTAGTATTGACATATGGTATTTTCTCTTCCTATAAGCTCCATACCAATCTTTACAAAAATGGCGGCCATCTTAGATGCCATATTGGTTTATTCGGTTCGCCCTCATTTTTTTTGCCAATTTATGTTGATTGTCTGATAGGCTTTAGACCAAGACAGACATGTTGATATATATTTGTGTTACCACCTAACCCATCGATTTTGGCCATGGTCACCCTACTCCTACTATTCAGGCAACATGTATATGTTTCTACACTTTATTTTGTTAGATATAGACATTAATCTTAAAGTTATTAAATGATCAAGTGAATTGAATGTTGTTTTACGGCTCATCAACACAGTATAGGTTATTTAGAGCCGCCCCAGAGAGAGGGGAAAGATACATAGGAATCCGGGAACCTGCCCTACTCTTATTATTGAATAAACTCCTATTAAATGATCAAGATATAGCCAATGTGTTTATTCCGTTAAGTAGCATTGAGCACATAGTGGCCTATATCATGTTGAACAGTAAACCCTTTGTTCCTTTTTTTTCCGAAACTTTCAACAATACAAATATTGAAGCAGTGAACTTAGACCATAAATAAGCAGTACTTATCTCTATCAGTTATCACGACGTTCTACTTTCAGAATAATGTAGATCTAGATTATTTTTTAGTGTGTGTTTGTGCGTCACCCAACACTTGCATTCCGGCCACCTCGTGGCCTACGAACATTGTTTTAAGCTGTGTTTATTTATGTTTAAGTTGCGGAGATCCCCAAACCCCGCGCACACCGAGACAATCTCACCACTCACTCCCACCATTAACATCACGATTCTTACAGATGGAGGGAGGTATACAGTACTATAACTAGGAAAATTGGGTAATCTGCCACTCCACAAAAAATACAAATATAACATATAAAAAAGACGACCATCATATATATGGTCTAACGTGTGCTAAAAACGTAAAACACCGTTAAATAAAAAACAAACGTTATATAATAGCGCAAGAAAAACGCCAAAATATGCTATGCTAATGCATACTCATTTTAAATAATGATTGTGATATTTACATAATGATTGCGATATTTACATGATGATTGTGATATTTACATAATGATTGTGATATTTACATAATGATTCTGATATTTACATAATGATTGGGATATTTACATAATGATTCTGATATTTACATAATGATTGTGATATTTACATAATGATTCTGATATTTACATAACGATTGTGATATTTACATAACAATTGTGATATAAAGAGTGTGATATTTACATAATGATTGTGATATTTACATAATGATTGTGATATTTACATAATGATTGTGATATTTACATAATGATTCTGATATTTACATAATGATTGTGATATTTACATAAAAATTGTGATATAAAGAGTGTGATATTTACATAATGATTGTGATATTTACATAATTATTGTGATATTTACATAATGATTATGATATTTACATAATGATTCTGATATTTACATAATGATTGTGATATTTACATAATGATTCTGATATTTACATAATGATTGTGATATTTACATAATGATTCTGATATTTACATAATGATTCTGATAGTTACATAATGATTGTGATATTTACATTATGATTCTGATATTTACATAACGATTGTGATATTAACATAACAATTGTGATATAAAGAGTGTGATATTTACATAATGATTGTGATATTTTCTTAAAAATTGTGATATTTACATAATGATTGTGATATTTACATAATGATTCTGATATTTACATAATGATTGTGATATTTACATAATGATTGTGATATTTTCTTAAAAACTGTGATATTTACATAATGATTGTGATATTTACATAATGATTGGGATATTTACATAAAGATTATGGATTTGGAAACTTTACCTGTCTTCTGCTTCAATCGATCTTTGCTTTTCTCTGTCCTATCATTTCACTATTTTTGTTTTTCTACCACCGACAGAAACAATAGTGCTAAACATCAAGAACGGTGAAACAAATCAACGTCTTTTCTACATAGCATTTGATGAATTTGGTGCATTTTCAGAATATATTGATGAAAAACGTCGGACCCGATGTCCTACACCCCTAGACATACTCAGCTAAATTTGATTTAACTAATATTCTGAAAATGGACCACCATTTATTAAATGTCAAGTAGGAAACAACAGATTCCTATGTTTTAAAAACATTGTACTGTTCTCAAACATACATCATCATAATGATTCGACCATACGCATGATACGCATGAATCAATTTAACACACGTTGAAGACAAGACGTATATTCGAATAAAAAAAGCTTAAATCATATATATACATTTTTTCGTAATAACATAACGTTGAAACCGTAATTACATGTTGTTCGGCAAAAAAGTATGCGCATGCATCACGGTTTATGTATATATATCTTACATACACTGATGTAGTAGCAGCTTTGATTCAGCCAATGTCGATCCGGACTGGATCATGACTAGATAGCCGTTCGAAGTTCGTTCCATGCCATATCTGTCCTGTCTGGGAACGAATTGAAATGTGACCGAAGCATTGTGGTGTACTGGTTAGAGCCTCTGCCTTGCATTCGGGAGGTCGTGGGTTCGAGTCCCCTGACCGCGTCATACCAAAGACTTTAAAAATGAAGTAGTCAGTTGTAACTCTTGCCTGACGAGTAAATAATGGGTAGTGCTACGACTGATTTACCAGTGTCAGAATAATGTGACAGGGGGTATCATGTCAACTACGGCGTGGTATTCCAGTGTGACAGGACTATAAAGAAACAAACCATTGAGTTCGCTGCTTCAAGTAGACATATCACATCACAAACAAACACACAGATAAAAGTACAGACTCCATTGTGCCCATAATCGTCGGGTAGGACGCCTGTCGTAGGCGGACGGACTATAATCCTTAGAAATACACACACACACACACACACACACACACACATACATACACACACACACACACACACACAAACTGAAATTTGTTGGGGTGGGATGTCACGATTCATAAGACACGTACAGGTAGACTTGCACTAGACGTGAGAATCATGGCTCTTATGGTGGTATGTACCTACCATGGTATAGGTACACACCATAAGAGCTACGATTCTCGCAGCTAGACTTGCACATACCGGTGCATACATACCGCACAATCAAACATGAACTGTGCTCGCCCTATAGGTTTAACCTATTTAATATTAATGAACGATTTGCTGAATGTTTGACTATGCGTCAATCATTACACTTATACTCACTTTATTTACAGAGTTTTTTTTCCATTGTATTGAAATATACCAAGATCAACGGATCCTTTACGCGCCCTATTGCATTTAAAGGAAGCATACAATTTCTAGGTGATTCTACAATACAAGTGCATTGATGCATATATATATGATATATAATAAGGGCAAAACCTACTAATTTTTGTTAAAATAGCCATCCTTTGGGCGATATGTCTATAATAGCCCATCTAACTCAATTTGGAGCCACTATTTTTCAAGTCGATTGACATTGCTGACTGAGGTATTCACGCGTAATAATTGCCTTTAAAGAATTAACGGAGCCTATAACAAATTCTCTGAAATGTTAAAGATTTAAAACAAGAAGTGGTTGGGGTAAAGAATAAACATGCCAATCTTATTGCCAGACGTTATGATTATATATCGGAGTGCATATCACTCGGCTGAAATGATCACGGAGAAAACATTGCACGTTTTAATTTGCCCAATATGTCCCGATCATTATTTTAAATGTATGTTTTGTGCAAATGTCATATTTTACCTAGGCTGTTAAAGGGATTGGAGACGACCTGAAAGAATAGTGGGTGCCAATCCAAATACTAGTAAATCCACCAGACTGTGTTTTAGTTGCATATTTAATGTACAGATGCACTAAACAAATACCCATTAAAGAATCGATTTAAATATTGGTACTGGAATAGTTTGACGACTCGGCTAAGCTTTTTTTGATGCATAAGTCAATAATATTAATTCATATGGTGCTTTAATGCTAAATAAATTCTATTTAATAATATGCACAACAGCTAACAACATGAACTCCATATGATTTATTATTGCCAATCTTACAACAAAAATATACCGATTCTCGTAGATTCTAGTCCAAAAAGTAGTAATGCAACGGAACTTAATTGGTCGCTTATTTAATGCACATGCACACTTCATATACAACTGAAGCAAAATATGAGGGTTTCCTCTTTTACATGTATTGGCACCAATTACTCTTACAGATCGCCTCCAGTCCCTTTAAAGTTATAGAGTTTAGAAAGAGGACGTTAACTTTTAAAACAATATGTGTTTGTTTTATTTGCTTATGAGCAACTGTTAAAACATACTTTGCCACCAGTACTACATAAAACAGTGCACGCAACCGTTGGTGGACATATATATATATATATATGTAAATATCCGTAACCAGCATTATGCAGATTATTGGGTAAAACCAAACATTATGCAATGCATAATATGTGTAACTATATATATATATATTGCATACACATGTAACTCCGTTTACTTTCAATATAATTTGAAATGTCAATATTCGCTTATATTGACGTATAATAAAGTCATTGAGTGTGTAATGTATACTCGTTCGTGAGTGGCGTAATTTTCTTTCATGACAAAGACAGTATGTCACGTGATGTAAACAATGTTGATTTCATTGTGAAAAAATGACAATAATGTTTGTTCCAAATATAAAAAAATGGTGAAAATTAAATGTTACGAACTATTTTATCACATACTTTCCTATAAATACGTCGTTTTTGAATATACGATACGACATAAACCAAGCTAGTCATATCCATCAGGATTTCGTTGCCCGGGTTTAAAGCCATGAAATAAAGGGTTAAAAATGTTCATATCAATTTGGAATTCCCGAGTCTATTTATAACTATATGATATTCGGCTAACGACGGTTCGTATTACGGAAATAACCGAATGCTCTTTATGATTCTTTCAGCGGAGTGATACGGAAATTACCGATTAGTTACGATTATATACGATGTGTCACTCGAATAGTCGTCGTCTGTTTGTCATCCTGTTTTCGCGCCAAATTATTGGCGATACATCTACATATGTACGTTGAGCTGTCATCTGTTGCAATAACTTTACGGAAATGACTTGACTAGTAATGCAACGAAGATGAAATAAAATAGATGATAGATAGATAAAAGTGAAATAAATAAATAAATAAGGCACAGTTTGATTTCTGTGTATCTCGTCATAGCTAGGCGCCCTGCCGTAGTTCGTCCGAAGGTTGTCTGTCCTTGGTAGTTCACAAATATTTCTCCCCATATATAATTCTGCCTTGTGAACATGAATCTCTTACGAGATCCCAATTTCGAAAGTTGCCGTAGTGAGTTCAAATTCTCTCCCTTTATTATATATACCTGAATTCACAGTATCCCCAGATCCGGCATCTTTCATTGTCACTGTCTCAATATAACTGTGTGTGGTTGAACGCTTAAATGTGGCCCACTCATATGAGCTATAATTGTATGTATGTATGCGTCTATATGTTAATTGTGCCTTCAGACGAGTGTGTTATGATGTAGAGATACAGTTTATCAACGTGTGTTGCAACTACCTTTATTAAGGAGTGAATATATACGTTTGATTTCTGTGTATCTCGTCATAGCTAGGCGCCCTGCCGTAGTTCGTCCGAAGGTTGTCTGTCCTTGGTAGTTCACAAATATTTCTCCCCATATATAATTCTGCCTTGTGAACATGAATCTCTTACGAGATCCCAATTTCGAAAGTTGCCGTAATGAGTATATATATATATATATATATATATTTATTGTCACAAAAACATTTATATGAAACCGAATTAAAAAAAAAGATTCAAACAGTATGGCATATCGAAATCGAAAAGTCACTGTTACCATCATATTAAAGGCATTATATATACTAAACCATATTGCTAAGTATCAACCTAAGAATATGTCAGTAATATTCTCATTGTTTTGTGTATTTTGAGCTTGATTATACATACGGTTAAACTGCAAAATAACGTGTGTAAATCGTCTGCTCTGATTGCATGAACAACTTTTAAGTCAATGTGTTTTCTTAGAAATAAGTTCTACCACTTATACAACTGGGTATATAGGATTTTATTAAGTACTTCGAAATAGTGAAGCTTTCGATGTTCCTAATTATAAAATATGCCAGTTAAAATTATTTTGACATCATGTTTTACCAGCATTACCACTACAAATGCGTTTGCAAAAGAAATTTTCGAAATATTTAATGTTAACGCTGAATTACAGTTACTTGAATTTCAAACAATATTCAATGTAAAGGGAGGTAATTTAAGATCATTCATATTTCATTTTTTTATAGACGGAAAATCTTGCGATAAATGGGTCAATTTTTTTATGTTTTTTTTTCTATTATTTCATACCAATTTTAGGAATTTTATATCTTTAAGCGATCTTTGACTCATGTTATGTGTTTTATCAGTATATTTCATGTTTTCATATAAAGAGAGGGTAACTCCCAAAAGATGTAACAATTTAAACAAAAAATAAATGTTTTACAAACTATGGGTCAAAACAAAATACTTATCATATATATCTATTCTAAAATATATTTAAAATAAGAAAATTAGTTAAGATACAAATGTTGATACTTAGCAATTTTGTTCGGTGTATACTATAATAACCATGCATGTACCTTTAATTTACGAGTTACATGTACACATGGCAATCTTGAAGCAGTTATAACGCATCTATCACCTCGATTATTAATCCAATATCATTTTGACTTTAAATCTGCTTGCTTGTAGTTAACTAATATATTCGCGTGTTTAAACAATATCAATGTTGCGGTGTGTCTCTTTAAAACAATAATGACGCAAATAATAATACATCTTGTAGCATTGTCATTGAAATTCCTTTTGTATTTGAGTATCAGCTAGTAGGAGAAACCCTCCCCTGGGGGGAATTTGGTACACCCTATTTTTCTGAAAGCCCATTATGTGTAGAGCATTTCGGAACATGTACGTGTACCAACTGTCGACATGGGCTTTACCACGTTACCGGCATTTCGAACATGGTGCATAGAGCTAGCTATTTGCAGTATACGTTATAAATAGAGACATAGCGTTGAGCGACCCTCTGCGTACGGACACACACTGATTTTGCGACAAAACGGGACCGGTGGCCAGCGGTCGGCAAAGGTCCATGTACATGTGGCACTCGGTCGCTAGTCCATATTAGGGGGAAGGCTACCCGATTTTCGAGTCTCGAACATGGCACATAGAGCTATATAGTTATATAGCAGGATATAGCGTTGAACGACCTTCGGCCGACGGCCGCTGGGCCGACTTACAGATTGGGTGACACAACGGGACTAGTGTGCAGCCGTCGGCAAAGGTCACGGCAACGCGTAGCATTCGATCGCTAGGCTGTATCAGGAGGGAGGCTACCCGAGTTCGGGCCTCGAATCTCGTAACTCATCGAGAGATATATACAGTATAGTTATACATGTATAGAAGGAAATAGCGTTGAGCGACCCTCGGCCGATGGCCGCTGGACCGATCCACATTTTTTGTGACACAAAGGGACCGGCGGCCAGCCGTCGGCAAAGGTCCCAGCTATGCGTGGTACTCGGTCCCTAGGCCTTATCAGGGTGAAGGCTACCAGAGGTCGAGTCTCGAACATGGCACATAGAGCTATATACAGTTATATAGAGGGAAATAGCGTTGAACTACCTTCGGCCGATAGCCGCTAGGCCGACCCACAGATTTTTTGACACAGCGGGACCGGTGGCCAGCCGTCGGCAACGGACCTCGCTACGCGTGGCACTCGGTCCCTAGGTCGTATCAGGAGTTCGGGTCTCGAATATGCCACCTAGAGCTATATACAGTATGGTTATATAGAGGGAAATAGCTTTGAGCGACCCGAAGCCGACGGCCGCTACAACGGAAACGGTGGCCAGCCTCGGCAAAGGTCCACGTTACGCGTGGCACTCGGTCTCTAGACCGTATCAGGGGGAAGGCTACCTGAGTTCGGGCCTCGAACATGGCACCTAGAGCTATATACAGCATAGTTATAGAGAGAGAAATAGCATTGAGCGATCCTCGTCCGACGGCTGCTGGGCCGACCTACAGATCTTGAGACACAACGGTACCATCTTGGACGCCATGTTTGATTTCTTTTTATTGTGTTACACCTAAATTTCGGCTAGTATACATATTAAACACAGTCTAATTACCATTTTGATATATAGAAACCCTAACTTACAGACGAACACCAGTTTTTACAGCAACCTATTTGCACTAAAAATAATGTTTTTTGTTAATATATGTAACGTAAATTTCAGAATAGTTTCATTATGTTTGAAGCGCTTCTCAACTTATATTAATAAAAGTACATGTATTATGTTTTTTACATGGTTTTGATTGAAATTATATACAACGTTTTTAATGTACATTGAAATTTTAATTGTAAAGTAAGGTAACATAGTTTACATGCACGTTACTCACTAAAGCCCAACGCTCAGAACTGATGGCACACCTATCTCATTTTGAAACTTATTGTATGTTCTTTCAGAAAATCATACCCTACAAAATCCCCCATAAGGGTGTGGGGTCTACAGCCAGCTCAAGAACTAGTACATGCTGTGTTGTATTTGTTCGAGAGGTTCTATCATGTCATTCTTTAACAAATTCCCATAAGGTATCAGCTAGAGCAGGCTTGTTTGCTTATAAAAGGAAATAAAATGTCAGCATGCCATGCACCATGCACCTTGGAATCATAGGATGGGTCAATGGCAATATCGCCAATATATATGTTTTTTGGGGGTTCTGCGGTAATTTTTTTTTTTAGCATTGGCATTTTAGGGCAAAATGTTGAAAAAAAATGACAAAAATAACTGATTTCTGTAATCCATTGGGGGTATTAGGTTAAAATTCAGAAAAAAATATTTAATACAATGGAATATAGACATATTGTAACATTTTTGGATAAACAAAGGTCCAATAATTAAGTAGAAAAAAGTCCTGAACCATATCATGCTTAAAATATTGCCTTAATTTTTCAGGCGAAAAATGTGTATTTCCGTCAAAAATCGACGGAATCTGGAATTATTTTTTGAAAATAGTTTGAACATAAACATATCAAATTGATAAGCAATAAAACGTTGCACACTATACATATCCAAGTCATTTATTGTATCAGATATAACATATATGCTCAAGTATTTATATTTTGGGGCAAAATGTTGAAAAAAATAACTAAACTCGCTGATTTCTGTAATTGAGGTATTGGGAAAAAATTAAAAGTCCATAGAACATGTAGAAAGAACGGAAACAATAAAATATATTTCTGCACAGTCCAATGTGCAATAATATACCAGAAAACTCATAAGAAGCTGATAAATGCTGCTTTAAAACACTTTTTAGACTTTTTTGTAAGGTTGCCATTGCTTCCTTTCTTCCCTGCTCCACTAGTTCTTTTTTTTTGAACTTCACTAATTTCAAGTTTCTTTTGTTTGATATCCTGTTTCAAATTATAGTATCTCTCCAGTTCATCCAAAACCATCTTAAACTCTTGCTCAGATATTTGTGCATCACTCAACGCTTTTGATATTAACTGCTTTATACTATTTAACTTAGACTCTGCCAACGTTTTTATTTCATGATGTTTTTGAGCTTTTGCATTAAGCTTGCGTCTGATAAAATTAATACAAACACCTGTAGCTCCACATACTATTGCTGCTATTTCCAAAGGTAACAAAACTGGAACAACAAATCCAATCCCAGCCATAATAACACCTTCAGATATCAAGGTAGTGTCAATTCCATCTGTGATATTAATACCACGTTTATATTTTTTATAAAGTGACTGACGTATATCTCGTTCTGTAATTAACTTTTTTTCAATCTCTGAAATCTTTTGTAATCTATAATTTTGTCCGTCTTCCACTGGCAACTCAGGATATAAACTTGGTGCTGTCGGTTGCTTCATTTTTTTATTTAATAATAAAAAAATCAATTAATTCAATTATTAATGATGCCACCGTATTTACAGCGGTAGCGTTAGCAACCTTGCATACAAAGTTAACAACAGAACCAGCACCAATATCTAAAGGACTATCAAAGTTATCATGATTGCGTGGGATGATGTGAAGCGTATGCCATAATTTGGTTGTTCAACACCATTGACAGAAACTATTACAGATACGTCACCAACTAATCGGTCACTTGCTAAACCTATTCCCATAATCCGTCCACGGCGTGTCATTACATGCCCCACATTTGTTTCTGCCCCACCGTTACCAAATGAGAGTATTCTATTCAACACAAGTGGGCCCTTAGCCTCCGCAAATATTGTTATAATCCCATATTTAAGATTATCAACTCTATTTTTCAAATGATTAAACTGGTTAACCAAAGGCACAACTCGCCTATATAAATCTTCAACCTTATTTATCAAAGCCTCTAAGTCTTCTGTTTTTTAGGTCTTGTTGGTCCAAATATACTCATTGTTTTTTTTATAGAAATATATTTTTTAAATAATTTCTAAAACACAACTCATAGGCAAACCGTGATTATCTATCTTGTTGCCATACTCATCTCTGACTTCTATTTTTAATTCAGAAATTGCACCATTCGTAAGACAGTGATATTCAGGATAAAAATGTGTATATACAATATCTCCAAACTGCTTATTTACCACAGGTATAACCCCTATAATAGTGCTTGGCTTACCATTGAAATAATTACTAATTGTATTAACTTGTTCCAGATGAACATATAGCTGTTTATAAGGAGCTAAATCAATTCGGTAATCTCCCAAATTAGTACCTGTCAACCATTTTCTGTCCTTAAATCCCAGCATATTTGAAAGACCGCTTGACATTCGTGTCTCTATTGGCGTATGTATAATGCTGAAGCCAATTTGGACAATATTGTCCAGGATAATCTTTTCATTTAGCAATTTAAACCTTTCTACCAAGTCTTGAAAGTTATAGAGTCCACCTGCTAAATGATCTATTTTATCTGGGTTTCTTGTCTTTACGATTTCATGATTAATATTATACCAACCGATAGTGTATGTAAAACTTTTTAATCCAACGTGCTTATCTCCATTTCTATTATCGATATACTGATGTAAGCTAATAGAACCGTATATGTTTGAAATTGTATGAAACATTTTTTTTTTAATATATATATATAAATACAAAATAAAAATGACTTCTAAAGAATTTAAATATAGCTCAGATGCTCACTACAATTTAAGTACTTTCAGCAAGAAAGTGATAGATATAATAAATCAAAACATAGTCATTACATCCAACGGTAAAGGCTTTAAAGCATCATTTCCAAATGTCTTTGAAAAATACAAACTCCCATACGTCAAATCAGATGCTATAGTCCAACGCTGGGGAACAGATTTGATGTCATTTTGGCAGAATCAGTTGAATATTGCTATTTGGTGTGCGACAACTGGATGTGGCATTGATTTCAACAACCATCTAAAAGCTGATGCCCTGGTTGGTTCGTTATTTCGATTTCATGTCTATTACCAAGTCAGAAGAATATTATTTGAAATGAGTGTAGCAATGCCGCAAGACTCAAATTGGAATGCGTTTAATAACACATATAACCGAAACGCATACGAGAGAATATGCTAGGAATTTAACGTTGACTTAAATTCGGACTGGAGACAGAATCAAAGCTATAATGATGGGCTAGGAACAATTTATAATTACTGGACAAATATTGGTTATCATCCTTTGATAAATACTGTATACGACAACAAAACGATGAGTTTTACAGTTTATGAGAGCGATATCACATTGATTACATTGCACAAGGATCTGAGGCTGACAATAGCTGGTCTACTTTTATACTGGATAATTCTGCGGGATTTACAAGAGCTGGAGTAGAAAGAATCAATGACAGCATAAGAACATACTGCTGGGCAATTCTTGGCTCACAATCACAAACAAGAACAGATATACTTGGAACTGGAACGGCATTTGATGCACAGAAACAATTTTTAGCAAATGTAGAGGACGCAATAAATAGCCCCATCGACTTGCCCAGTCAAATTTCAAGATATGAAAACACCCTAAAATATGCAAGAAGTAAAGTAAATTTTGTTTATGGAAGTGGATTGTACATGTCTCCAAGTGACATGGAATTAAGAATTGGAACAATACAAGACTACAATAATGAAATTGTAATAGCAACCGATGCACAAGCATTAGGATTAAATAATGATGTAAATATAAAACCAGTACCGCCAAAAAGTGTTCAACCTTTTCAAGGCACCACAACAAAGACATTTTTACCGGAACATTCTGACTTTGATAAATCAATACATAAAACTGTGGAGTATAACCCACCAGAAATACAAAAAATAGCGAAAACAAAACAACTATAATTGTTGGTACTATAGTAATAGGTCTTGCTGCATTACTTATCTACGAGATTTACTAAACCACTCTTTGGCTGCCACATACAACAACCCGGAAACAAACACAAGCAAAGCCCATAGATTGTTACCAAGCCAATTAATAACATTACCTGTTGCAGATAAAAGCCATGATACTATTGCACCAATAACTCTTGGAAGTGCTGCAGCAGCTTTACCAGCTAGGTTGGCAAGGAGCTTACCAAGATTACTTAGTTGTTTTTTATCCAATCCTTGACACTTCATGGATCAGGTTTTGGAGTTGGAGTTGGCGCAGCACTTGATGTGAGAATAATAGAATTAATTATCACCCCAAGAATCATACCAAATGCAGTTAGGATACTAACAATAGTAATACCTTGCTCCCTAAACAAGGTTTTGATTTTCTCACCAAGAGTTGTATCCTCGTTTAACATTTTCTTTATTGTCTCTTTTATTCTGCTTACTTGGTTACGAAAAGCTTCTCTGTTCTCATTGATGACATCCATCCTTGCACCTCTCTCAACTTCAAGGTCTTTGATGCGATCGCTAATTCCTTTTATCTGGAATTCATCATCGTCAGTCTTAGCTTGTTCTAACTTTTGTTTTTCTCTTGTTATGTCTTTATCAAGTTGTGTGAGTTTTGCTAAGTTATTGGTGAGTTCTTCCTTGACAGTTGTCATCGCTTTTACTATTCCATCCATTTCACGCTTGTCTATATTTGTTTGTGTTGAAACAACAGGACTTTCATCCACATCCCAGTCATAAATTAATGCCTCCTCTATGTTATCCATTGATGTCCCTATGTTATCCATAATATGTGATAAATCTTGTAATGGAATAGCATCCACATTATCTGGTAAATCGTTTCTTGTGCTTTCCAACGCTTGTCGAGCTTTTTGTGATAATTTTGTTTTACTGTCATACTCCGGCAAATTCAAAAATTGTCTTATTGCCCTTGTTCCCCCAGAGCCAATAACCCTGTTATATTCACCTACCAAAGAACCAAGAGCAAGAAATGTAAAAGAACCTTGCTTGGCAGTTATTCTTATTTTTTTATCATCAACAATCCAGTATAATGTTTTACCATCATTTGATACTTTAAACTGGTCATAATCCATTTTTTCCGGTGCCATTTTATATCGTTTTCCTATTTCATTGTAAAAGGATTTTACAAGATTTTTCTTGTATATTTCAAGTGTGGATTTTGCCAGCTCTCCTCTGAGTTCAGCAATATGGTCGCTTTGATTAAGAAGACTTCTTCGAACAGGCTCATCAGGCAGCATTGGTAAATCATCATCATTATAATCATCTGGATCGTACGCAAGATTTTCATATTCAAATCCTCCTTCAGCCATTGTTTATTTTATTTAATTTTAAAAAATATATTTAAAAAATAAAAACAATGTCAGCTTACGGAAACAAACTCAACCCTCATAGAAAACTAAGAGAACCTCATGGTGCCAAGGGCATCCGCACAAGTGTAGTAATAACTAATAATCCATCAACAATAGACCAAAACCAGCAACTGCTTGTGAGATTTCCAAATCTAAGTACTAATGATGTGATAGTTCCACGTACTGCTCGTCTTGCCTTTGAAATAGAACTTAAAAGCAGAACAGACGCCAACACTACTCTATACCAGAATCTGGGTAGAGCAATTGTGAAAAAAATGACAATAAGAATAAGTGGCAATGAAGTCATGTCAAAAGATGACAGTGATATATATCATTGTTATGTAGATTTATGGAAAAGCCCTACTGAACGAGTAAACATAGCTTACCAAGGTATTGGTAAAGCAAACATGTTAAAACATAGAGTTGGTGCGGGAGATGCTTCCTCAGACACCGAAGATGAAGCTATAGCAGCAGCTTATGGAAAAAGATTTTGTATTCCACTGGACTTTGAAATGTTAGAAAGTCATTTGCCATTTTATCAAGCGGGGCTTGGTGATAGGTTAGAATATGAATTAACGTTTAACGATCATAACAAAGTTATCAAAAGCAGTGATGCTGATGCTTCTTATGTAATAATAAATATCGGCTTGGAATTTGATATGGTTAGTGATGTTGAATTATCCAGACAAATAAGACAGTAAATCAATGGTAAGATAGTATTTATGTATGATCGTATCTTGCGACATAGAAAAATAATAGCAAACAAATCTGAAACCCTTTGGAATATCAACATTAATGTACCAGCACAGAGCATGAAAGGTATTCTAATGCTGTTTGAAGACCCAGAAAGAACAAACACGGAATCCTTTTACAACCCAAAGATTGAAAAGGTTGAAATGACAACAGAGGGCGTGCCAAATCAGTTGTATAGTCAGGGCATGAAGGCATATCAACATTGGGATGAAATTAACAAATATTTTGCCTTGACATCAAAAAGAAACAAAGAGACAGAAATAGTAGCGAGGGACTTAAACTTTATCAATGTTTCTCTTGAGACTTATCTAACAAAATTATATGCTTTGTGGCTTGACCTTAGAACATGTGATGACAATTTATTATATGGCAGTGGTAGAAGAATAGAAAACGGTAGTGAAGGCATAACAATACTAATAAATAAAAAAGCAGATGCAGATCAACCTTTAAATATTTATCTATATATAATACAAGATGCGCAAATCAATTTCGAAGATGGAAGATTCAAAGAATCACGATACTAGTTTGCACAAACAAAAATATCCTAAATATCCACACAGTGCCATTATCTGCGGTCAGACAGGCTGCGGCAAAACATAGTTTATTCTTGACATACTTGAACAAGAGTATGTTGGAGTTTTTGAAAATATAATTATATTTTGTCCAACCATAGAGTGGAACGAGGCTTATAAAAATAGATCCTGGATAGGATATGTCAGAAACCCGAGAGATAAAAAAATAATAATTGTCAATCCCGTTAACAACGGCAAAGAAATGCTGCAAGAACTGTTGCGTTTATTTTTCAAACAATATGCTGGCAAGCCCACATTATACATCATTGATGATTGCTCAGCCACAAAAGAATTAACAAAGAAAAAGATATGTTATCAGAGTTGGCATTCTCTGGTCGTCACGCCAAACAATCAGTGTGGGTCATTTCACAGAGATATAATTCTGTATTGAAAGATTTAAGAGAGCAAGCAAAATGGTTGTGTATGTTTTACACCAAAGACAGAG
The DNA here is from genome assembly GCA_037043455.1 of Cyrtodaria siliqua. NCBI lineage: Eukaryota > Metazoa > Mollusca > Bivalvia > Adapedonta > Hiatellidae > Cyrtodaria > Cyrtodaria siliqua. The sequence goes on along the minus strand of JAWPHD010000386.1, from coordinate 196,727 downwards.
ATAGTTATGAAAATTGTTTGAGAGAAAATGATGTTATTCCGACACTGGAAGAGAGAACCAGAATAAGAAAAGCTTTAGCTAAGACTAAATATTCGAAGTTAATATTGAGGACCGACCAACCAACTGGTTATTGGGTTGAATAATTTTTTCCAAAAATAAAAACTAGAGTGCCAATGCAACCAATGCACTCAATGCACCAACCAATACCGGTACAACGGCACTATCCATGTTTTTCTTTTTACGTTGTATCGGGGCTTGTAAAACATACCTTCTTGGCTCACATATAAAATATTCTACCCATCCTTTGTCACAGAAATTACAGGCGTTTCCTGTGCACCTTTTGCGTACTTTTGTAAAAAATTACTTTCTGAAACACATATACAACATTTTACGTCATCCCTTGTCATAATTTCCTGTGCTATTTTATTTTTGTCATAATCACTAATCTTATCGTCTGTTATTTTCAAATCCATGTTTTATATATAATATTTTTTTATTATTACAAAATATATTTATTTCATAATATCCGCAGGTATAATACCGTCAAATAATTCCTTTTTTTTTTACAACTGTTGCTAATAGTAATACTAACAGCAGATAGCAATGTTAATAGCAATACTGACATGAATATAGTAATGCTTATAGCATTGCTCACAGCAAAGTAGCAATGTTAATAGCAATGCTTGCAGCAAATTAATAATGTTAATAAAAAAAATAGCAATGTTAATAACAATGCTATTAACAATACTAACAATTACTAGTTGCATGAATATCGCAGCTGGTTGTTTTGTATTTTATATTTATTTCAAGATAAAAAATAAGATTAATAATATAAAAATGAATGCGGAAGAACTATTACAAAATATATCGGAACAGACGGAACCAGATGAATCAAAGCAACAAGAAACAAACAAAGAAAGATTATCAGCCATAGTGGCCGGCGGTGGTAGTCGTCAATATTTGGGTAAAGACATACAACTCACAAATATAGATAGCATGCCCCCGGATGAAATTAACAAACTTTACTGCAGATATGAAGCAAGGCTTGGGGCAAGTATGACCAAGACTTTAGGCAATTCTTTTATTAACTTGTGTGTGATGGGAGTATCAAAATATTTTAATGTAACCAATCCACCAAAACTGACAGAAGATTTGGAGGAAGACCCATTTATTAATCATGCTTTGACAAGTGCTTGTTGTGAGTTGTATTACAGGTATGGGATGTGCTTAGCGCCATTTACAGCAATACTGACAACTGTTAGACATATTGATTTTAATAAAAATAAAAATATAGATACTATAAATGATGGAGAACCAAGAGAGTGAAGTTATACCTGTGCAAAAAGTAAAAAATCCAAAAAGAATAGAGGCTGGGAAAAAAGGAGCAGCGGCAAGAAAGGCAAAGCGTCAGGATGCACAAAATGCTGCAGAGCAAGATGCTGCAGAGCAAGATGAAATAACAAAAATAACAATAGGTGAAGAGGAACCAGAAATCAAAATAAACGTATACAAAAATAATATTCCACCGTGTCTGGTTTTATTAGTAGGCATTGCTGGGTTGGGTTTGTATATTTATAACAAAAAATCTGCTACGCAACCTGTGCAACCTGCTGCTGTTTATGTTGCACCAAAAGACCCGTTTGATTGTTTTTAATAATTTATTTAAAAAAATAATATAAAAAATAATATAAAACAAATGGCAACAAGTATTGACGGAAAACAAATTGTAAATATGATGTATCACGCTGGAGTGGAAACACTTCTAACTGTTGGATATTCTGAGATTGGCAGAAAACTACTAAAAAGACCAGCCCCTAAAGTAGATTTTAATATGACAGATGTTGGGATGCTGTCTGTGGATATAATGTTAGCAATGGCTACAAAGGATATGCTGATTAAGCAAGGTATTATTCCTGCAGTTATTATGAAATAATTTAAAAAAATATATATAAACAAGAAAAGGTATAACACATATATTATACCATGGGAAGTACGGACTGCATGTAGATGTTCTGGATCAGGGATCGTTTTGATAGTGAAGGTCACCGGCACCTTGACCTTTAAATGAATAAGGATAAGGGTCATGTACTGGTCATGAGCAACCATTCATCCTTTCAAGTTGGAGGACCTAGATCCATCAAGTTTGTAGTTGTTGATAGGACATCGTATTGATAGTGAAGGGCACCGCAACCTTGACCTTCGACCTAGTGACCGGAAAATAACAAGAGGTCAATGACCGTGAAGCTCTACTGATTGATTTTAATTTCAGGAAGTAGTCGATACAAACTTGCTTTTTGAAAATCTATTTTTAGCCGTAGTGGCCATCTTGAATTTCTGGCCGACCTAAAATTTTGCTTGGATCAATTAGACATCAAGAGCAGCTTTCCTGTGAAGTTTCATGAATATCCGTCAAGTAGTTTCAGAGGAGTAGTCGCTAGAAGTTTTCATTATATAACTCTATGTAAACAAAGATGGCCGCTGAGAGCCATGTTTAACATTGAATCAAAATGATGTTCGACTCCTATAACCATCATGCCATGCTGATCATTTTAGAAAAAGTCCCATATCAATATCTCTTATAGTTTTGAAGAAGTAGTCGCTACAAACTTATTTTTTAAAAATGTATTTTTAGCCATGGTGGCCATCTTGAATTTTCGGTTGACCTGAAATTTTGCTAAGATCATTTAGACATGAAGAGCAACATTCATGTGAAGTTTCATGAAAATCCATCAAGTAGTTTCAGAGGAGTAGTCGCTACAAGTTTTCATTATATAACGCTATGTAAACGAAGATGGCCTCTGGCAGCCATGTTTAACGTCGTATCAAAATAATGTTCGACTCGAATAACCATCATGTCATGCTGATCATTTTAGAAAAAGTCACATATCAATATCACTTATAGTTTTTAAGAAGTAGTCACTACAGACTTATGTTTTTTAAATCTATTTTTAACTGTGGCAGCCATCTTGAATTTTGCTAGGATCAATTAGACATGAAGAGCAACATTCCTGTGAAGTTTCATGAAAATCCGTTTAGTAGTTTCAGAGGAGTAGTGGCTACAAGTTTTCATTATATAAATCTATGTAAACAAAGATGGCCACTGACAGCTATGTTTAACATCGAATTACAACGATTTTTGACAAGGACCAACATCATGTCATGCTGTATCATTTTCAGAAAAAGTCCCATATCAATATCACTTATAGTTTTCAAGAAGTAGTCGCTACAAACTTGTATTTTGAAAATCTATTTTTAGCCATGGCGGCCATCTTGAATTTCCGGCTGACCTGAAATTTTCCTAAGATCAATTAGACATCAAGAGCAACACTGGCAGCCATGTTATAAGTCGAATCAAAATAATGTTCTACTCGGATAACCATCATGTCATGCTAATAATTTTAAAAGAAGTCCCATATCAATATCTCTTATAGTTTTCAAGAAGTAGTCGCTACAAACTTAATTTTTTAATAATCTATTTTTAGACGTGGTAGTCGCTACAAATAAAAGGTTACATACAGACAGACGGACACCGCACCACGGCATAAGCTCTGATGATCTCTCTGCTGATCTCTGATCAGTGGAGCTAAGAACAGGTTATCTACTAGTCATGACCAACCATCCTTTCAAGGTTGAGGACCGTAGGACCAACCGTTGTGTAGTTATTGGTCGGACATCTTTAGGTAGCGAATGTGACCGCGACCTTGAACTTTGATGTATGGACCCCAAAATGAATAGGTGTCATCTAGTTGTAATGGTAAAGCGTTCTTCCAAGTTTGGGGGCCCTAGGTCCAACCATTCTGTAGTTATTGATCGGACATCGTTTCGATAGTTAATGTCGACACGACCTTGACCTTTGACCTAGTGACCCCAAAATCAATAGGGGCCATCAACTGGTCATGAGCAACCATCCTTCTATGTTTGGGTACCCTTCTGCCAACCATTGGGTAGTTATTGATCGGACACCGTTTGGATAGTCAATGTTAGCCCGGATGTGACCTTTAACCTGGTGACACCAAAATCAATAGGGGTCAAAATGAAGATGGCGCCCCGACCACACTTTGTTGTGGGGAGCAATAATTTATTAATTGAAGGGCACTGGATTAGTCGTTGCTGAGGTGATTTACAGAAGAATAACCGTGTGACAACCTGCCATAAGGATGAGTATTACTACCTAGATTTAACGGTCATGATTGAATAATTGGTTGGGAACTGAAGAAGTGAAGGGACACTACAAAATCTGAAATGAAGATTGCTGTGCATCCCTTTAAGTGGGGTGCATGAGATGTTGTAGATTTGGCGGAAAGTGACAAATGTAAATAGGTATTTTGTTGAAAAATATGTTTAATATACAAAAACAACATTACTGATGTGGAAAAAAATAATTGTATGTACAACTCCGTGTGTCAGGTCCCTGCCAAGACTTGAACTGGAATCTCTTTTCTCGAAAGAAAAGTGTGTTTCCTTACACTACAGAGATCGCCCAGACATCACAAAACGAGTGTACAAAACTAAGTGAAATTAATAAAGATGTAGATCAAAAGAATGTCAAACTAAAACTGGAAATTGTTATTGTCCATGGGATAAAAACGTATGGCTCCCCCACTCGCCTGAACAGACATAATTGACGACTCTAGGTCCAACCGTTCTCATTGATCTGAGATCGTTTTGATATTCAATATCCCTGTGACTGTATCTACAACCTGAATCAGTAATATTTATTGGTCAACCATCCTTCCAAGTTTGAGGACCCTAGGTCCAACCATTCTCTAGTTATTGATTGGACATTGTTTTGTTATTGATTGGGGATCGTTTTGATATCAATAGGGGTCATGTTGTGGTCATGACCAACCATCCTTCCAAGATTGAGGACCCTAGGTCCAATCATTCTGTAGTTATTGATCGGACATCGTTTTGATAGTCAATGTCATCGCTACCTTGACCTTTAACCTAGTGACACCAAAATCAATAGGGGTCATCTGCTGGTCATGACCAACCATCCTTACAAGTTTGAGAACCCTAGGTCCAACCATTCTCTAGTTATTGATCGGACATCGTTTGATAGTCGATGTCACCGCGACCTTGACCTAGTGAACATTGATTTGATAGTCAATGTCACCACGATCTTGACCTTTACCTAGTGACCCCAAAATCAATAGGGGTCATCTACTGGTCATGACCAACCATCCTTCCAAGTTTGAGGACCCTACGTCTAACCATTGTGTAGTTATTGATCGGATATCGTTTTGATAGTCAATGTCACTGCGACCTTGACCTAGTGACTGCAAAATCAATAGGGGTCATCTACTGGTCATGACCAACCATCCTTCCAAGTTTGAGGACCCTAGGTCCAACCATTGTGTAGTTATTGATCGGATAGAGTTTTGAGAGTCAGTCACCGCGACCTTGACCTTTGACCAAGTGACCCCAAAATCAAAAGGGGTCATCTACTGGTCATGACCAACCATCCTTCCAAGTTTGAGGACCCTAGGTCTAACCATTGTGTAGTTATTGATCGGATATTGTTTTGATAGTCAATGTCACTGCGACCTTGACCTTTGACCTAGTGACTGCAAAATCAATAGGGGTCATCTACTGGTCATGACCAACCATCCTTCCAAGTTTGAGGACCCTAGGTCCAACCATTCTGTAGTTATTGATCGGATAGAGTTTTGATAGTCAGTCACCGTGACCTTGACCTTTTACCAAGTGATCCCAAAATCAATAGGGGTCATCTACTGTCATGACCAACCATCCTTCCAAGTTTGAAGACCCTAGGTCAAAGCATTCTCTAGTTATTGATTTGAATCGTTTTGATAGTCTATGTCACCGCGACCTTGACCATTGACCTAGTGACCCCAAAATCAATAGGGGTCATCTAATAATCATGATCAACCATCCCTCTAAATTTGAGGACCATAGGTCCAACCATTCTCTAGTTATTGATTGGACATCCTTGCAAACGCATAACCCATGACTTCATGTATATGCGCAGTTCATTTCATACTGATGCTTCTCACAATGTTTGGGGTATGACAGAGGTCACAGTGACCTTATTTTGGTATGCGACACACCGCTATCCCAAGACGTATCAACATACCAAGTTTGGTATTTCTAAGTGTTATTGTATTGAAAATATGGTCCGTACAAGCATTTTCTATGACAGAGGTCACATGTCAAGGTCACAATTACATTATTCTGGTACGCGACACATCGCTATCCCAAGATGTATCTAAATACCAAGTTTGCTAGACTTAGTGTTGTAGTATTGAAAATACGGTCTGGACAAGTATTAAAGCAAAAGTACAATTTGGGGTTCACATTTCATTGATCAGAGCATTAACACATCTTTACGATTGTTCACGAATACCAATGGTTAATTTTTATGGGCTTACTAGGCCATTCGCCAAATCGCCATAGCCGAAAAGTAACCTGAACTGGCAAATGAAAACCGTAAAAAATCACAACAAATTTGCCAGACATCGGTGGTCTGGCGAATCCAAATTTGCGACCGATTTTGTCTAAAAGATCTCGGAAAATCCCGAATTCTAATTCACAAAGTCTTTCACTGTTTATAAGCCACTATCCCGCTGAGTGTTTTAGCTAATTAGTGACAATCAATTTAGATCGATAAACTAATTATGTCAGCGTTTATTGAAAAACCAGCGTTTATTGAAAACCAAATTGTCGATGCAATAAGGCTCCGCCCACTGTTACGCCTCTTGCTGTCAATCAACTTGTTTGTGTCCCCGCGCTCAACATTATCTGTCATATAAAGTTGTGACATTATTCACAGATTTAACTGCGTGATCGAGCCGGGTAAAACATCAAATAATGTGGCGCCCTCTAGCGTCCAAAATGGCTGATCAAAACAGAAAATTTGAAAATGTTTGCTTACGAATTAGCCAGAGATACTCAGCCCGTCTGTGTTTTTGAACTTTACGATCACTGATAAGTGTTAAAGGAACACATGGCAATCTTGAGTTTTTAAAAACTAGCAGCGCCCTGTTAGTTTTTATCATTAATGTTAATTGCAAGAATTGTATTTAGCCATTTGTTTTTGCATATTATTATTTTTTATATTATTGCACCAGTAATATATTAAAACTTATAGTAAGACGAAATAGTGAATACTTAAAATTTGATTTATTTAAATGTAACCAGGGTAAAAGTAACAAGAGGTCAATGACCTTGAAGCTCTACTGATTGATTTTGATTTCAGGAAGTAGTCGCTACAGACTTGTTTTTTGAAAATCTATTTTTAACCGTGGCGGCCATCTTGAATATCCGGCCGACCTGAAATTTTGCTAGGATCAATTAGACATTAAGAGCAACATTCCTGTGAAGTTTCATGAAAATCCGTCAAGTTGTTTCTGAGGAGTAGTCGCTACAAGTTTTCATTATATAACGCTATGTAAACAAAGATGGCCACTGGTAGCCATGTTTAACGTCAAATCAAAACGATTTTCGACAAGGACCAACATCATGTCATACTGATCATTTTAGAAAAAGTCCCATATCAATATCTCTTATAGTTTTGAAGAAGTAGTCGCTACAAACTTATTTATTTTAAATCTATTTTTAGCTGTGGCGGCCATCTTGAATTTCCGGCCGACCTGAATTTTTTCTAGGATCAACTAGACATCAAGGGCAACATTCTTGTGAAGTTTCATGAACATCCGTGAAGTAGTTTCAGAGGAGTAGTCGCTACAAGTTTTTACTATATAACTCTATGTAACAAAGATGGCCACTGGCAGCCATGTTTAACGTCGAATCAAAATAATTTTCCACAAGGATCAACATCATGTCATGCTGATCATTTTAGAAAAAGTCCCATATCAATATCACTTATAGTTTTCAAGAAGTAGTCGCTACAAACTTATTTTTTAAAAATCTATTTTTAGCTGTGACGGCCATCTTGAATTTCTGGCAGGTCTGAACTTTTGCTAGGATCAACATTCCTGTAAAGTTTCATGACAATCCGTCAAGTAGTTTCAGAGGAGTAGTCGCTACAAGTTTTTACTATATAACTCTATGTAAACAAAGATGGCCGCTGGCAGCCATGTTTAACGTTGAATCAAAACGATTTTTGACAAGGATCAACATCATGTCATGCTGATCATTTTAGAAAAAGTCCCATATCAATATCACTTATAGTTTTCAAGAAGTAGTCGCTACAAACTTGTATTTTAAAACTCTATTTTTAGCTTTGGCGGCCATCTTGGATTTCACATCAACATGAATTTTTGCTAGGATCAACTAGACTTTATGGGCAACATTTCTGTAAAGTTTCATGAATATCCATCCAGTAGTTTCAGAGGAGTTGTCGCTACAAATAAAAGTTTACGGACAGACAGACGGACGCCGCACCATGGCATAAGCTCTGCTGAGCTCTGATCAGTAGAGCTAAAAATGATACTGGATATATAAATTGTGACACCCATTTCAAATACTGCAAGATTGCCATGTGTCCCTTTAAGTGCCTACTAATTAGTTGTACACATGGTAGCGTAAACTGGAACAATGGCAAGTGTGAACCGGTGTTTAATCGGCAGTTTCTGAATTGGGTTCATTTTATGGTTGATTGTTCAATCAACATGGAACAATACAAAAGGTGCGATTACTCAAAATAATGGTGTATGTAGCATTTCTGAATTTGCAGCGCGGTCTTTTTAGATTCTTTGGAACTCGTGTTAGTAGAACTTGTATATGCCTCAGTTTAGCCTTACATTTTTTAAATATATTTCTATTTATTTTATTTCTCTGCATGTTAGCATATTGAAATGCATTTAATGAAAATACTAAATGGTGAAAAGAGTCTGCATTTTTGTATTTTCTCATTATATATGCATGCATTCATTCTGTCTTTTTTAAATTTCAGTCTTTACAATTTTTAAAAATTAAAATTACATTAAATTAAATACAATTTTTACAAAGTTCTGAACTTTTTCCCGGTATGAGAAGCATGATATTATGTCCTTTAATGGGGCATAACACCGCCAAAAGTCATTCAACTGGAACACAACAATGATATGCACAACTACACATGGCACTAATCATCCCTGCCATATCAAGAGAACAGAAATGTGACAAAGTTTGTGTATTAAAACTTTAAAGAACTCCATATCATTAACCAGTACACACAACAATGGCAATGCCACTAGGCCTGGTATAGTTCTATGACATAAAACTTCACAGAACAGACCTACAGATAAGCAACGTATTTGCGTAAATTCCCAGTTAAAACTCCCTAAATTAGGCTAAATACACAATTAAATTACTTTACTGGTGCGTACCAATTATTTTTAACAAATTAATAACGCAAAATAACCGTTTTTGTCAGCATATCATATTTTATCCATTACCGTGAAGACGGCCAATATCAAATGGAATGCATCGCCGTTTCCAGTCAATTCTCAAATAAGCGAGCCATTGAGATTGGCTAAATGTGACTGGTTATCAAGTTTATTTTTTTCACTCGAAAGTAAATCCTTCAGGAAAAAAAATGTTGTATTCAGACTAGTCTATTTTTAATTATTCGGCATCACCGAAGCACTCAACTTTCTTTGTATGTCAACATGGCTAAAAGAGGCGCAGGTGTTTGAACTCAGTGCAAGAATATTCATTATCGCTAAATATTAATAACTAACTCAGAACACAATAATAACTAACGTTGCGACGTTCAGTCACGACGTCAATAAAGTGTTGCCGACGTCAACATCATCCGCCAATAACGTTCAATAAAGCGAATATTTGTTTGCAAAAACGTAATTTGAAATGTAATAAATAGATTATTTAACTGCTGGAATCGACTATGGGTAATCCTTTACTAGATGGTAGATGTTGTTTGTTTTTTTTACTCACACGAATGCGCCCGTTCGTGAAAAAAACTACACGCCTACCTCTTGTGAAAGATTTCCCTATAATCGATCCCAGCAGTTAAATAATCTCTATATAATTCATATAGGGCCCTGGTTTTGTATCACTGCTTAACATAGAAGTTCAGAGAGATATTGCACAGGGTATAGTTCTCCCTGTACACTGGACAGACTACTTTACATCCCTCCGAAGGATGACCTATATTCACAGTACCATGCCCAAGTAAGATACTGTGGGAGTTTGTTTGAGAAATCCGGGATGTGACCCCACTGGAAATCATACACGTGATTTCTGGAACTCGAGTCAAGTATGCTTAACACTTGGCGACCGCAGGGTTAAGTTTCCAAAATTATATGGAAACAAAAGAGCACAAGATGTTTCGAAAGATAAACATTCAAGAAAAATATGTCTGGAAGTCTCCTGAAACATGCGTCATACACAAATATCCTACACACATTCAGTATACACAGGGTTTGAATGATTCTCACGTCTGCGTCTAGGTATTTTGTTCTTCTTTTAGTTTATATACTACAAATTACCAAATATGCAAACGACGACTAGAAACGTCAGGGAATGTTTATGCACACACAACCTTCCAATTGTTCACTCGATTTTTAAACATGCAGAATGAATAACAAATACGTAGTCTAGATCATCTGCGACGCTTGCTTGTTTACAAAATTATCAGGCTTCGAACATAAGACTAATTCCATGTAGATCAATCCGTGACAACACAAAACATTCATAAACTAAAAATGTGTGCTAACTTTATTGACACGTATGACAGTGGAGAGTGTAAACTTGCACATATTCTACTTACGATAAATTGTTTCGTTCTAACTGGAGCACTCTTGCTGCAGAAAAGAAAACAAAATGGATGAATGGCCGGATCGAAACGGAAATGGATTGCTATGACGTCAGGCTGTTCCAGTAACACATTACTTTCATGAAACGCCTCCCGATATTTTGCGATATACATGCTACTTCTGCAGTTGAAGACGCAGTATGCAAACTTCCCTAAAATACCTCAGGCTTGCGCGAGCCAAAACTATGCATGTGTACACGTATGACAGCAACTATCTATTCCATGACATTGACACCTGCATATCTCCCACTTATCAAAATTGACTGCACTGACTACTTGCATTCTTTCTGCATGTTGAGTTAGCTACCGTAGAAACAGCAAGCGTGTGGCACTTTATTCAGAGGGTTACCGTAAAGCATATTTACATATACGTATACTAACTAAATGTTACCAGTGTGTGAAACAAAACTCTGTAAAACCTTTAGAGCTGATGAAGGTATTTTTAATCTATGGAACTGTTTATTTTAAAACAAAGACAAAATCAAATACAAAAGCACTGCAGCTTCCAAGATGGCTTCCAAAACAAACGTGAGTGACACAAGTGGAGTCATTTACAGCAACAGGTACTTATACACAATTGCAACCAACACAACCAAAGATAATGTTACAGCCTCCGTGTTTACATTTGACACTTACATTTTGTTGTTGGCTTGTGCCCCTTACATGTGTCGAATCACAGCTATGCCGGTTTCCGTAAAAGGCAATGTAGCGGGAACCTGTCAGACTGAAATGAAAGCAGGATAGGGAATGAACGTTGGCGTACATTGAACTCTGTGAATGTTTCGGTTTCATATATACAGAAACATGTTTGTTGGAGATAGCTGCTTGAGCTTGCATTCTTTGCAGTGCCTGGCTGCGGTATCATGCAAAATGTAACACATGCAGACTTTCAGCACAGGATACACACAAACGTTGACACCTGCCGCTGACATACACATGTAAGTTCTATATCATGTGTGCAACAACCCAGCTGAACTGAAACACACAACCCCTGGAATGTCCTATGCAAATTCATTTCTGCACACGACCTTAAGCGAACGTTATATTTTACTATGATGTAGTCATGATGAGTATGTGCTGTACATCTCATGAACAAAACTAAGGAAATGCCTAGTATGATGCCAACGTTGTTTCTACCAAATATCAAGTAATATTTTACTCATATCGTCACCTTCAGAGTGTGCCGCACCTGTACATTTGGGTATGATGAAGGTGATGTCGCCATGATGAGTATGTCAAGCATGGGGATAGATATAGTAAGGCCCTGTACATGATGGTAAGGCCATGTCAACATTGTGGTAATCAGAATGTACTGCGAGTTTGAAAAAGGGACATGTATAAATGCAAACATTGTACATAACCACATGAAGTGCACAAAGCAAAGTACCACTTGAGCAAGTGGTCCATATGGGTAGCAGTTTCACCTCTAACGTGACACACTAATTGCTTCCAAGTATGTACATTGAGCAAACTTATTGCTCTTATTACCGAAGGGCCTCATAAATGCACAAAGTTACAGTAAAACAATGCAAAACGTATATATACCAATATAACCATCAACACCAAACAACTTAAAACATACCGAAGGCAGAGGCCAGAAATTCCACTGCTGACGCAGACTACGCTGGAGAGAACGACTTCATATGACCAATTTGTACCGACCTTTAACACACGTGCAAGCCGGACTGCTGAAAAACAAGAAACATAGTAATATTCACCCGTTATGACAATGGGCTACTGTAAAGAATATTTACATATACGTATACTAACTAAATGTTCCCAGTGAGTGAAAGCAAACTTTGTCAAACCTTTAGAGCTGCTGAAGGTATTTTTAATCAATGCAACTGTTTATTTCAGGACAGATACAAAATCAAACAAATAAATCTTGCATTCAATAACGTATTTACTTATAAATTGTAATGTTACTGACTTGTTTTATAAATGATGGCAACTGAGATATCTTAATTCTTGTATTAAAGCAGTAAAACATATTAGATATGTGTAAATCAGTCTTCTTTTGGAAGAAATATTTCATATTGACATACACTTTTATAATTAATGCGCGACACGTTTTCTATCAACATCTTTCACAGTTTTGTTATTGGTGATTTCTAAAAGCACCGCTTTTTAAAATACCGAAAAACCAGAAGTCAAACCAAATGATATCCCCTTCGACTTTTAACATGAATTTATGATCATGTGTAAAATAATTTAAATAAACACTGCCTTCTCTGTTGAAAACTTGATTACATACCAGCAAATGTTACTTGTACTCATGGACATGTAAGTTTGAATTAACATTTGAAGCGCAAAGCAGCCGTCGAAATTAGCACAATCTCGAGACTGGTGAAATGTCTGCCAGCTTTGCCCAATATCCAGGAACACCCAGCGTATGTTACTTGTACTCATGGATATCTAAGTTTAAATTAACAGTCAAAGTGCAAAGCAGTGGCAGAAATTAGCACAATCCCAACTATGCTAAAATGCCTGTCAGGCTTGCCCAATATCCAATAACACAAGCCCAATGGGCTTGTTAATTTGCCGCTCTTTTCGACATGAGAAATTGGAATCCACACGTGGGAACTCCATTAACCAATCGTCCGAGAAACATTTTACTAGGGAACAGAACATTACGCAATTGTTCTTACATAGTGCATTAAACGTTTAAATGCAGTCAATAGTCGCAACTCTGTTTATTTTGCGAAATCAGACAAATACAACAATATACTTTCTTTGTTGTTATTTTGTTAAGGGTTTCCTTTTACCTTTCGGCCATTAGCACATAGTTCACAGCACACAAGCAAAACCTATCCGGTAAAGGCCTCAAAATTTAATGCTTGTGTCCAATGATTACCCATTTCCATTTCCTTTTATTGCATATTTTTGATTATCACATGGCTGCATGGAATTCACATTTTGCCCGCCCAGACCATTTTTTACTTGCAACCGCCAACTGCTAATTTCTGTCCCTGGCACACAAAGAGGCAATCAACATCAACACTTGAAATTTATATATATAAGCAACAAAATTGAACCACTTGCAACATACCGAAGTGACGTGGCACGGTGTAAACAACTTCTCGCTGGAGGGAACCTCTTCCTTCAACACAATCAACAGGCTTCACCACCACTGCAAGGACTATTACGAGGCCTGCTGAAAGGAGAGAAAATTTGATATAATTATCTCCCATTTATAGACATTAACAGCAGCCCAACATTCTCAGCTTTGGGTTATTTTACCAGTCTGACACACAAGAAGTGCATAACGGCAAATTCTAGTTCCCTGTCCAATTGCTGCTATTGCAGTGCATACGACAAAATACGTACCTGTTATATCCGAATACTTCGAATAACACAGGTCACATATACTCATTCTACTAATACATGATAGACATTGAAATCAATTTTTAATTAAAACCCGTCATTCTCCCCATGCTTTCCAAACATCAATCACTATACCGCTCTCCTTTACTCATGAGCCAATTCAACAATAAACCAAACTTTCATTACTAACTCCCCAATCACCTTCTGCTCACTTGACACTTAGCATATACTCTGCCAGACATAACAAAAGATGTGTGTATTCAGTAGCACGTGACCCCCCTTTACTGCATCAACACACCTCATACCTTCAGGCAATTACACAAAGCCAGGTCATAACTTGTTTACTAACGGCAAACGCTTGTTGATAACATTCAATTTACCTCAGGGAAGCCCGAGGTATATTTCTTTGACAAACAGTCATGAAATGTGTTCTCAACATGCGCATCGCACCTTATGTGCCACATGCACATCATATTCTCTGTGACGATGTATGACCTGCGCCAATTTTCCCCAATAACGTCCGCCAAACCTACTGCCAAACCTACCAAAAAAGGCACAGGCCTGCAGATACGATTATCCCCAAGGCAGAAGCTGTCAATCTATTTGTACACTGGATGTTCAAAACACATTACTTGAATTCAATATGTGTTACCCTGTCCTTCCTATTCGCCAATGCACAATCTCACTGTCAATGCCACATAAATCTCATACTTAGCCATAGGCATAGGAGTATTAGCACAACCCTCCCGTCGAAAATGTTATGCACTTAGCAAGCTTAAATATTTCACAGCCATTTCTCAAATGCATATATATTTTCCTTACCAAATCCACATGTACTTACAATGGCAATCAAGTGAAATCTTCTTTAACACTTCCTCGAATACAACAACACGAAAGCACTGCAGCTTCCAAGATGGCTTCCAAAACAAACGTGAGTGACAGATCTTCCACAACAAACATGAGTGACAGATCAAACCCTACTTACTCGACGCATGCGCACTCGCATACAACTAACAAAACAAACAATCTTCACAGGCGCCCCAACCTTTCTTCGCATTACTAAATTTAAAACCGTCACAATAACAGAATATCACATCTACTTACCTTTCACCTAAACTCAAACAGCCGTGAATACTTCCTCAAACACGCCAAAAACAATGCCGGCTTTCTAAATTGACAAAATCGCCAAACGGGCATGCGTACTCCCACAAAAAACAACAACATCAGTTGACCTAGATCACAAGTTTATACATCACATTGGTACAATAATCCTTCAAACACACCCCAACCACATCAAACATTCCCCTAAACCGTACAAGTATAACCAGATTTTCGAAAATGTACACACACATCCTGCATTTTCAATTGCATCGCGAATAACAGTCAGCCGACCACTGACCACAGCCTCACAGCACAGGAGTCGAGAGCTCTCGATAGCGCTTGAGACAAAAATACATTTAACCAATACATCATCTCCAAACTCACAACATATACACGTACCTACCTTTCGTCGCGAACTTTTGGACAACCGTTACTCTCCAGCTCTAATGCATTTAGTTCAATATCCGCTATGGAAATGCCAACGATATTCAACTGTCCTGCAATAAAAATGGCGTCCTTAAAATGTCTCTAAAATTGTCTGCGCATGCGGGGTAAACGTGACGTAGACATTAACACCAGATTTATAAGTACATATTAGTATTTATCCAAGAGATAGCAACTTATGTAATACCAAATTCAACGTCCCGTTCATGAATCTTTATCCACTACTGTCTTTCCGTACTAGAAAAATGGCAAGTACAGTAGCAATGATGATAGGTGGCGCATTAACAAACGCATTGGCGTTTAGCGGTTCAAATTATTTCTTTTCAAAAATGGGAAGTCATTCAGATGAGGAAAGACAAAGGCATGACAAAGCCGTGGAACAATTAAACGCAGCACAAGCGGAGTGGAATAAAAAAAAGAACAGAGAGATTAGATTTTATTAATAAGCAACTGCAAAAAGAGCATCATGCAGAGCAGACTTTTGATGATGTGGACCAAACTATAATTACTTTGAAATAACCTTTGGAAAGACTAAGTCATATGCATGATACCTATTTTTTTTGTTGTTCTTACATGGTTTCAATCCAAGTGGTCGCATATAATATGGTGGTTTAGCACTCTTCTCTACTTTATCTTTGAGATGATACTTCACCGTTGTCTAATAATGTTAATACCATGGATGGACCATATTCAGTATCCACTATTTTCGTATCTGTAATAGTGTATATTTTATTTATTTCCAAGTCTGTCCATTTCTTTGTGCTATATTGATTTTGCTCTTCGAGCAGTTAATCAAATTGTGCAGTTGTGATTTCCATTTTTTCTTTATAGTTATATAAATTTTAATCTTTAATAGAAAAAATGGAAAAGATTTATTACAGCCCAAAAGGATTTTGGAGAGGTTACTCAGCAGTTAAAAAATTAGCAAAAGAGGCTGGTGTCAGTGAAAAACAGGCATTAAAATTTTTAAAGAAACAAGCTGTGTGGCAGATTTATTTACCCGCACCAAAGAAAATAATTAGACCCAGGTTTGCTGTTTCTGCTAAAAATGGAGTGCATCAAGCTGATTTGTTATTTCTGCCGCATGATGCTTTTGGCTTTGGCCGTGAACGCAAGACATATAAATATGCATTGACTGTAGTTGATATTGCGAGTAGATACAAAGAAGCAGAGCCACTGACTTCCAAGGATAGTAAAGAAGTTGCCAAAGCATTTGAAAATATATACAGTCGACATTTAAAATATCCAAAGTTATTACAAGTGGATCCAGGCAGAGAATTCATGGGTGCAGTATCGCAGTTGATGGCAAAACATAAAGTAAATATCAGACGAGGCAGAACAGAAATACACAGAGACCAAGCTTTAGTGGAAAGATTTAACAGAACATTAGCTGAAAGATTGTTTGGCTATCAGTATGCTAAGGAAATAGATTCCCAAAAACGCAACAGAGAGTGGGTAAAGAGATTACCAGAAGTTGTTAAAGCAATAAATGTGGAAACAAAAAAGCCCCCTCCTGTTGAAACAAAAATATTAAAAGGTGATCCTATCTGTATGAATGCAAGTGTAAGATATTTATATCAACCCGGGGAACAAGAAGGTGGAAGACGCAGAGCAACTGATCCAATGTGGAGTGTAGATATTTACAAGATTAAAAGTTATATGGTGACGCAAGGTATAAGAGTATATTATTTGAAAGCACCAGCGCCACAGAGAGAATTTGTCAAAGAAGAATTACTTATTGTTCCTGCTGATACCCAAATTCATAAGTTTTTATAGAAACCATGTGCATCATTTGTAATTACATCTTCTCGTATATATCTTTTTGAGTAAAATGGTGACAGTGTTACTTTGTTTACTGTTATGCCGTATATTTGATGCTTCATCGTGCGTATCATATTCATATCATGGGTGTATTTTTTCTTGTTAAACAATGCATCCTTGTAGTTTTCAAAGTTTATATTTGTTTCTATTACATATTTTTTTACTCCCTTTGCTTTCTTAATAATCTGCTCATCCGCTCTCAAAATAGAATATAGCTTGGGTCTTAATCCAACATACTCAGCTATAGCAACACCAGCACATTCGTCTTTCATTTTACCCAATACTTTTTTGTTTGTATCATCATGCATTGGGTGATTTTGAGGATAATCACTTAGATCATACTCATCTTTCATTTCAGCCATGTCTTTGTATGCATCATCTGTTTTGATGTCTACCAGTAGGCTGTCAGTGTCTGTGTATAATAAAGTACAGTCATTTCCGTACCTTTTTTTCAGGGTATTATAATACCAATCATACACCATATACTTTGATAAATCCAATACTGACATTCCAACATAAATTGGTTTGTTTAATGTTAACTTTGTTTTGTTCACATGTATTGCTGACAATTCATCTGAAAATTTTATACGCCTGTTAAAGTTGGGTTTGGCTAGTATTTTTCTTATTTTTTCATTTTCAGAGCCGTCAGTTCTGACTAGTTTTATATCTGTCCGCTTGCGTAAATTTTCCATTGTCTTGCCAAACACGGAGTTGTTCATAAGTTTGTAAAAATCTTTTTCAAATTGTGATTTAGCTTTTTTCCTAAGTTCTGTGTTTAAACGAATATATGATTCCATCCATGGTTTTTCATTAAATTCTAATACTCTGTGTACTTTTTTTAGTTTCATACCCAAAGATAAATACAGTTGCAGGTTTTTGTAATGTAACACATATTTTTCTTTGTCCATAAGATTGGGGACTAGTTGTTCTGTATTTATCATGCTATTATTTTCCAGTAAACCTATCTGGTATTCAAACAACAATTTTTTTATCACTGCTAATCTTTCCGGTGCAAGTGGATAATCATTGTGAGCTTCATGAAGTTCTTTAGGATATTCCAAATCAACTTCAAGTATTTGTCCTTTGCCAGGTTTTGGTTTAGAATATTTTCCTTTCTTTTTTTTGGCTTTCCAACCAAAGCCAGAATATGGAAGTGACTGACTCATTGCCCATCCATAAAGATTATTTGCATCAAAATACATTAAGAAGTTGTTTTCCTCGTTAGGGTTATAATCAGCTACATGTGGATTGTTTGCTTTGGCATATCGTTTTGATACCATACTTATGCCACCTCGCATTCCTTTTTCTAGGAACAAGTGCTTGTCAATGTCTGTCAAAAGTTCTAATTTTTGAATGTTTGAGTAAAGCATCCCAAGATAATCCAGGTGCTGTGTAGTAATGCAAAGGATCGAGTTTATATGCATTCATGCATGTTTTTCTGAAAGTTTGAAATACATCTGCTAACAAAGTTACATCAGTTTTTAGATATAAATCATGATAGTCTCCAAGAGTTTTACAGTCAAACTCTTTCCATATTTTTTTAGCGTATTCGTAATCTTCTTGGTTAATACCTTCACCTCTTAATGTACTGTAAAATGCTTCTATGGGTGGTAATTGCATTTCCTTAAATCTTTCCATACTGTCCATATATTCGTATGGATAAACACCTTTTCGTAAAAGTAAATCTGTATCCTCTCTAAAAATGATTTTTGGTAATTTTGAAATCAGATTTGTCTGTTGCTTTAACCACTTTTTCCAGAGACGAAGCCATAAATTGGAAACTGTCTAAAAATCTAAGCTGGTCGACACTAAATGATATGTATTTTTCAGCATTATTTGGGATGCATGTTATATTACCTTTCATTTTATGTATTTTTTGCATAATCAAATGACTATCATATCCTTTAAAGTTGTGAAATACAACAGGGATGATTGTTTTATTTGGTCTTATTTTCAGTTTCAGGTTACAGTTTTTATGTGCTGCGCCTCTGTATTCACCTGTGAAATGACAGTGGTCTCTTACTTTGCCGTTTTTACCACATTTCCTACCTATTTCATTCTCGCATATCCAACATTGTGTTGCTTTTTCGTAATCTTTCTCATTTTGCTGCGTCATTATTAATGGTTTTGGGTGAGCAAATATATTATTAATGTTGCTCTTCTCTTCTCACATTCTATGCAATTTAAAAACACTTCAACAGCATCTTTACCTCTGTAAATAACAGATTTTTCAACTTTACCATCATATCTGACAACCTTGTATCCAAAACCACAAACTTCGTGTACATTTTGAATTTCAGATTTCTTTCCAAATTTGATCGATTCCGGTTTGATTATACACTCAAAATCAGCATATATTGCAAAAGGCACAGGTATCTGATTTTGATGATTTTTAAATTTTACAGTATTTTTACCTTCTTTCGGCATTTCTATTCTGCAAGAATTTTTGTTGATACCCTCACAGTCTTCTCTGTGTTTGATAAGTAGTCCTTTTCCAGAAAAGCCATGAAGGCAACGATCGCAGAAGTGAGTTCGACCTTTATGTTCGTTTTGCTCCTAGATCAGTCTATCCAGATTTTTAATCCAGCAATTGTGATATTTTGTTATTTTTGTTGGTTTGTCGGGATAATCATCAGGGTCATAGTTGTCATCTATGATTCCTTCTTCATCCTCTGAATCATCTTTTTCAACCTCAATGTCTTCAGATATTAAAAGCAGATTAATTCGCTCAATATCTTTCGATTGTTCTGATATTTTATATGGAAAAACAGTTACCTTTTTATTTTTTCCTGTTGTGATATATCCATAAACGTTGATAGCAAGGTTGTTTTGTTTTTCTACTTTGGAAATTTGAGAAATTGGAGTGGGAAAGTCAATACCATCCATATTCAACTTACCCATGTGTTTCTTATAACTAGACATCCTATTTGGATTATTTTTATCAGGCCACAAAGCAGACACCAATGACACGGGCAAGCACTTATCATCTTCATTCTTTACATTGACTATTGCTTTCTTGTTAGCTAATGCCTTAGGTAGAGGAATATATGAAGAACCTTTTAAAGGTTCATACTTTGCAATATTCAAATAAAACTTAACACAGTAATCAATCTCCAATCCTGATGCTGTGTTTGTAAATCTTTCAAGGCTCTCTTGTATATTTGCAGATGATTCATCGTAAAACTCATTTATTTTTTAAGAGTTTAAGATTGCATTTTGTTCACTGTGTAATACTGCTGTAGTGTATTTTTTGGTATCACCATCATCTTTGAATAGATTTACAGTTAGACCTAATTGAAACTTTATTCCATTCGTCTCTGTCAGTTCTTTGTTGATTTGTTTTGTGATAATGGATTTTTTATCACGAAATAGTTTTTGAGTGTCTTTGTATTTCTCGGCAGATATCTCGTATGCTTTGAAATAGCCACACATTGGGTTGCCAACCAGTTTTAATTCTTGGATACTTTCTTTAGATTTTCTATAATTAAACTGTTTCAGTTCATTTATAACATTGTCTCGTAATTTACCATATTTCTGCTTTTGTTCATTTATAACATTTTCTTGTAATTTATCATATTTCTGCTTTTCTCGTTTACGTTGTTTTTTAGCACGTCGTCTTTTGAGTAAATTTTCTAATGTTTGAGATTTAAACTCTTTTGGAGTTTCCTTTGGAGTTTCCTTTGTAGTTTCACGGGGTTTGATTGTAGTACGAGGGGTTGGGATTGGTTTTACAACTCGTGGAGCTGGAATTGGTTTTACAACTCGTGGTGCTGGGATTGGTTTTACAACTCGTGGAGCTGGGATTGGTTTTCTTTTCTCCTTGTTTTTTAGACTTTTCAATGCCTCGGGTGGTTGGATAGCCATAAGACTATGTTTTTGTGTATCTTTGCTTATCATTCCTGTATCAAACAGGCGTATTAAATTTCTTATAGTCTCTTCGTTTTTTTCCATTTCCTTTATTTGTTATATATTTAATTTTTTTTTACTAAATATAAAAATAATGATATACAAAATAGACAATAGAAATCAATGTTTTAAATTTCTTAAAATTGGATTACATAATCCATGTGAAAATAAGCCAACAAAAGATTCTAATTATTGCAGTTTGCATAAATATAGATTAAAAACAAGTCATGCATTACCGTGTCTAATATGTAAAAAGGGCACTTCTGCAAAATATCAAGTGTGTGTTGGTTGTGGTGCAGATTCAATTAGAAAAAAGAACGATTATTGGAGGTTAAAGTCGTACAACGCTGAGAGTCTCCGATTTAGACGTATTAAGGTTTAAATCATATTTTGATAACTATAAAAAAAAAATAAACTTGCAATCTTCACTACCCCTATTCCAAAAGGTTTACTTTCTGTACAACTAGGAATTCAGAAATTAGAAAAAACAAACTTGAGTAAGTAGGTACCATTTTGAATTTTCATATTTGAGGTTTTTTATTTCTTGTACATACTTGTTTTTCAGATTTAAAAAAATCAAACTTGAGTAAGTAGGTACCATTTAATATTCCGAAGAGGCAAAAAAAAAATTACCGCAGAACCCCCAAAAAACATATATATCGCCAGGTGAGAGTAGAAATGTTCCATAGAAGAAAGACGGCACTTTTTTCTCTCATCTGGCGAATAAAATCCAGATTTCGTTTATGTTTTATTAAAATCACATTTTCCTCCAACAAAATAAAGCAGCATTTATCAGCTTCTTATGAGTTTTATGGTATATTATTGCACATTGGACTGTGCAGAAATATATTTTATTTTTTCCGTTCTTTCTACATGTTCAATGGACTTTTAATTTTTTCCCAATACCTCAATGCATTACAGAAATCAGCGAGTTTAGTTTTTTTTTTCAACATTTTGCCCTAAAATATAAATACTTGAGCATATATGTTATATCTGATACAATAAATGACTTGGATATGTATAGTGTGCAACGTTTTATTGCTTATCAATTTGATATGTTTATGTTCAAACTATTTTCAAAAAATAATTCCAGATTCCGTCGATTTTTGACGGAAATACACATTTTTCGCCTGAAAATTAAGGCAATATTTTAAGCAAGATATGGTTCAGGACTTTTTTCTACTTAATTATTGGACCTTTGTTTATCCAAAAATGTTACAATATGTCTATATTCCATTGTATTAAATATTTTTTTCTGAATTTTAACCTAATACCCCCAATGGATTACAGAAATCAGTTATTTTTGTCATTTATTTTCAACATTTTGCCCTAAAATGCCAATATTTGAGCACATATGTTATCTATGATGCCAGGAAAAACTTGAATATGTATGCGGTGCAGCATTCTATTGCTTCAATTTGATTTGCCCTAAAATATAAATACTTGAGCAAATATGTTATATCTGATACAATAAATGACTTGGATATGTATAGTGTGCAACGTTTTATTGCTTATCAATTTGATATGTTTATGTTCAAACTAATTTTAAAAAATAATTCCAAATTCCGGCGATTTTTGACAAAAATCACATTTTCGCCCCAAAATTAAGGCATTTCCAAACATCATGCGGTTTGGATTTTTTCTATTCAATCACTGGACCTTAGCCTGCCCAAAAAGGTTACATTTTTTTTTTCTATTGTATTAGATATATTTCTAATATTTCTAAAATTGAATAAAATCTCTGATTTCTGTATTACATTGGGGGTATTTAACCCCCAATGTAATACAGAAATCAGAGATTTTATTCAATTTTCTAACATTTTTACCCAGAATCTCAATATTTAAGTATCGGATCCATAAATTATATGGTGGAACACGGAGAAATGCGTTCGGAGAAAGATTCCATCAATTCAAATTGGTTCTAATATATTCCATTCTTTTTCTAAAAATAATTCCAGATTTCGGCGATTTTCGTCTAAAAACGCAACGTTTTCCTCCAAAACTCACTAAAGCCCCAACGCTCAGATGGCACGCAGGTCTCATTTTGAAGCTTATTGTATGTTCTTTCAGAAAACCATACCCTACAAAATTCCCCCTGGTGTGTGGGGAGGGGTCTACAGTAGCTCAATGACTTTCGTTGGTTGGTTTAAAAAATTCGATGGTATCGCCCATCTCGATGTTTAAATTAACCAACTCGATGAGACCATTATCTATTACGTATTCAAAAGAATATGATAATGGACCTTTGGAAACGGCCGAGCACAACACATACGAAATATTGCAATCTCGGTTTGATTGAGACTGTTCATGAGCGGTAGTGAAATATGCTAGCTACCGCACACGCCCTCTAGCCCCGGGTTGAGCAGAACTCAATATTCATAAAATCAAAAGTACAAAATGTTAACCATCCCGAAGATGGCATGCATACGGCGGTGGACATGGAGTGCACTACCTCCCTATGTCGTACGGCGTATGGTCCCAGTATCTAATAAAATTAAATGCCCCGCAGAGCGAAATAAACATAATGTAAGTAACGATACTTTTATTGACAACACTATAGTTCCAATATTAACAAGTTTGTTTATTAAATTGTAATGAAAGTTAAGCTCATAATAAGTACAAGTCGAACAAAATTAAAATACATTATTCAGATCATCAGATCATACTTTAACATGGGCGTAGGGACGTTTCAATTATTGGGGGGCCAGACCTTTTGAAGAAGATATTTGAAAAAAGGTATGTTTCAATTATTGTGGTGCGGAGGAAACATTCACAAAGTTCTTGACAAGCAATAAAAACACAAAAAAAACGTTATCTACGCTCAATTACATCAAAACATGCAACATTAAGTACTTTTGCGCTTTAGCATTTTTTCTTCAAATTATTGTAGGTGGGGGTGGGGTTGGGCAAAGCATACTCTGCTCCCCCCGCCCCCCCCCCCCCCCCTCCCCCCCCCCCAAACACACACCGGCTCCTACGCCTATAAAGCACTTTGAACAATAATTTTCCATACCATATTTACTTTGTATCTATTGTTCTTGCACCCTTTCTGGGTCAAGTGTGTTGAACGTTTTTTTCGTTCGATGTATGATTTTCTTTTTCGAATTTGGGAATACATATATATAATTATATATATATATATATATATATCTAACCTTCAACAGCTTACCTAAGATGATACTTCATTTGTAGATAAGTAAGGTATGCTCTAATAGTATTACTATAGTGAACCTGCCCTACTCTTATTATCGAATAGATTCCTATGGTTCTTTAACGTGCTCGGAGGATAGACCGATACACGGGACCGCCTGGTTTACGTCCCCATCCGACGGACGGGGCTAAGGGAAAGTGTCTTGCCCAAGAACACATATTGGAGTGACATAGTCATTCGAGTTTCTTAAATTATAATCGTTTACATCTCTGACAAAAGGCGGAAATAATTGAGCTATAGAATTTGGTAACATACTGTTTTTTTATTTATATACGGTGATAAGATTTTGAAAAACAGGTCTGTCCGTCAATGAGAGCCAACCAATTTCAGCAATTAACTTATTAATTGATACGGACCTAGTTAATCCTGTAACATTCTTGCAGTTTCCTATTGTAGCTTTTCTAAAGATTTGTTTTCGTAAACTGTGTAGCCATCCCAGACAATAGAAGCATACTCTAATATCGGTCGCATATATGAAATATATATTTGGTTCATTGTTTTCCGTCCAATTTTATATTTAAGGAATCTCATCAAACCTAAAACCTTTGATGCTGACGATAAAATATTATTGATATTACTATTTTATTCTTGTATTGTTTGAATGCTCTGAAACTGGGAGGAACATACAGAATCAACCAAGGTACGATGATGTACAATATACTGCTGTTAATCGAATGGTACAGGACGGCATTATGCCTTTCCTTTAGGAAGGAAGAATAAAACAAATAATAAAACACCAAGTGTCAACTCTTCAAATTTGAATAATTGATATAACGCGTAGAATGCGCGTTTGGATCAAGCAGGTGTGCAAACTTTGTCTGTAAAAGGTTGTATTAATACAGTACTGAAAGGGGTCAAATCGGTTTAATTAACTTAAGGGATACTGAATTGTGTTCGTATATTAAAATTGAAAATCTCTCGATGCTCATTGGTTGAACTGTAAATATGATGGGCACAATTGTGGCAAGACTTTTCTTTATCTTTTCAGTATTGGCTATAGATGCTCATAGCTTGCGACTGCGCTTCCTCACTAATTCGTGAAGCAGGTCGAATTTCAACTAGCGATATATACAGCCAGTTTGGCGTGTTTGGGTATACAATTCACTTCAAAGAAACACTTCATCGTTTGTGCATTATGGATGTGTATGGGAGGTAAGCTATAATCCCTGAGCTCCCATAAAACCCTAATTGTGACCCGTAAAATCGAGGGTTCAGTGCAAAACTATTGTATCTCCTTCTTTATTCGTATGTTGTTCCAATAGTTTCGCGCTGACCGCTAGAAATGTCCACTTTCTGATTTCCCATATAATGTACGTGTCAGTTGTGTTTTCGATGCATTAGTAATAGCGTCCTAGGTAACAGTTAATAACCATTTTTGTGTGATTTTATTGATTTTTATGATTTGTTTTCCCAAAATTTCTCCCTCATTGTTTTGCCACGACCCTCAATTGAAAATGGAGAATAATAAGCAAATTGTATGACTTGAGAAATTATTTTAATTTCTATATCGTTTATTATCATTACTTAGGCGGGAATGTTCCCTGCATAACATCTTCTAGAGTATATGTTTCTCATCTAATTCGTTCTTCGAGAGCTTGCAGCTGAGTTGAGAACTAATATTAGTAACCCTTGTATAACTAAAAAGCCACTCCTTACCATAAACTTCGAAAACCCTTTGCACACTTTTATTATTATAACCCTGATCTGCTTTTAAAATATCAATGTAATTTAAAGCTATACTTAAACTAAATGTCGGTATCTAAGGCTGAAACTGATGCGTAAAACATCACATTTTTATTTAGCTTTCGTTCAGGTAACTTCGATCAATATACGGCTACCGGTAATATTACCATTTTTATTTTGCCCGAGACGAGATTTGAACCAGAGATTGTTTTATTTCTTCTAATATGTGTAGGTATGACCACTAGACCACGAATATTTATTAATATGTTGTGGCATGTTTTACTCTAAGTAGGTATTATGCAATAACTAGCACAAATAGGCGCACACATGTATAAATCGCTAAATAAAACAACTCGAAATAAAGTTGTTTTGAGACGGAAACCTACTTTTAAAAAAAAAGAAAAAGTATTGCACTGAGCAAGGTTAATTTACATGTGCGACATGATGGCCTATATACGTTGAATGCGATGTGTAACACATTGATATGTTATTTTCCATCATAATGCATCGTAATACATATACCAGAAGAAGTCACCGTAGTTCAGTGGTTAGATTTACAGCCTGTAGAGTAATCGGTCTTTGGTTCAAGCCTCGAGAGTGACACTCATTTCTGTGTACAGGTACAATGTGCACAACTCGGTGTTTATAGTTTATAAATGATGCCCTGCGTTAAATTTGATCACTTACCCCTTTTCGCTACGAGCTGATTAATATAATATTACGAATAAAGGCATTCCTGCAAAGCGTCATGCGTTGTAGCTTTAAAACCTCAGTGAGTACGTTTTTGTGGCTTTCTGGACTTTTTTGTTCGTTTATACACACGTTTATCTCCTATTAATGCTGTCAAGTTTGATATAGAATATCGCCTGGCGGGAATTTCTCTATTCACAATGTCCCGTTTTATTGGGTTGACAGTAGTGCAGTGCGGGGGTTGGTGCACCCTAGACCATGATTTATACTCCCAGCGGACATTTTGCCACTGACCGTTCCAAGGCTTTAGCCCTATTGTCGACCATATTGTAAACCATTTTATGTTTGTGATGTAACATACCTTGCTTCGTACATATCCTTGTAGTTGTTGTTCATGTCGATGCGTGTTTTGGTTGACTGGGGTTCCTGAATGCTACATTTCCTTGCTTGTTTATGAGTACGCGAGAAAGTTTATCATTTATTTTTAAAACATCGACTATGAGTATAACATTTTGATTTTACTTTAAATGGAACAGCGGATCAGTGCTTGCCGGTTTAGCAGTGTCTACTCCAGATAACTGATGTTTTATTAAACCTTATAATTCAGTGCCATTGTGTCTAATTCTTTATTTCGTTCTAGATGTATTCTTGTTACTAGATACAAATATCAGCTGATCACTGTCGCTTTGTTCCTTTGCTGGTTCTTATACTGGAAAAGGTGGAATCAACTTACTGTGCCTTGGTCACCATTAAGGCCACAGACATCTGAAAGTACAGCCGGAAGTCGGAATTTACAAACGCATTTATCAGTAGCAGGTACTTCTTTAATTACATTATATAAGTAAACGACTTTATGTAAAAACATAATTGCGCATATTTTTATTGATAATCATAGCGTTAATGGTTTGTATTGTGTATCAAATTATTCTATATCATACTTTGTATCAACATCTGTATTCAAAATCCGTAATATGATGTGCATCAAATTAAGTATTATCTTTATAAAATTTTGTATTATAGGGTGTTCAAATTCTGAATTATATTGTGTATACAGTCATGTGTGATATGAAATAAAAGATATCTAACTATTATGTAGAGTATGCCTGGCGTCTCAGGTTATAATTAATACATGCTTAAACAACCACCGTAGTTCAACTGAATAAACCGTTATAACCATATGTTCATGCCCTCACCTAAGATACGGATATTGCAACTATCTAGTCCTTTTTTTGCAATGACTTCCTATATTTGGTATTCTTTCTTGAATATATGGTATTGCTCCGCCCGTCTCCACTGGCACCAGACGAAGTGAGCATAGTGACTACTAGAACCAGACTAAATGTGGGAGGAGCTAAGTTTCCATATGGGGCAATCTCGTTTTCTAGCGAGATATTTAATTTATTTGTAGAACATGACGTCATGGAGTATTCCAATCCAACTATCAATATTCAGTTCAAACTGAGGCTGACGCTGTCTCCTGTGGATCAGTGTACTGTCATAAACCTCACCAGATACTTGAACGATAGTAAGCTGTTTGTTCCACGGAGGAAAGTGTTGTGGATGGACGAGGAGAAAAACAGCATGGCATGGAGAAACATAGACATATTAGGGATGGTATGCCCTTGTTTAAAGCCTTCGTTAAATATATTACGATGCATGCAATGACGGTCTTTAATCCTAGTATCAGATTTGGGCCTATGTCATAAATATTAATTCTTGTGATAGTGACAGGGAGTTCTTTCAGGCTGAGAAAAATAATGTCGACCGAGGCGGAGCCGAAGTCGACGTTATTTCTTCGAAAATTGGCACTATTCACTGTTAACCTTATATATTAATGTTATTGTACCGAAACATATGTTCGAACATTCTTTTGAAATAATCATGACATCTCTCTGCTCCAAAAACACTATTATCAACTCCGAGAAATTACATGTGTGTTGATTTTGGTTGATTCTTGTTTTGTGGGCTTTCGGAATCTTTAGTTGTGAACTCTTGATTAATATTTCCAAATCATCTTCAGCAAGTTGTGCAAACTGTTTTGAATCCGACATTTTACTTAGCGTTCACTGGTTTTCATGTGTGCATGCGCTGTTGATCATCAGGAAAAAAACATAAGAAAAAAACAATACCGATTTGTAAACTTGCTGTGATGCGATTGCCATATTAATTTTACAAACAATGCTACCCTCCGATGACGTCACTACAGGGTATGGGAATTTAACACACGGGACTGACATGAATTTACTCCCCTGCGTTAGATATATTCCAATGTGTGCATTGACGTTCATTGCTCCGCTGGCTGTATTGCAGTGACGTGTATTTGCTCCCCAGCGTTAGATATATCAATTACATAGTAACATTTTAACTGTATTGTGACCAGTGTAAGTAGATTGATGTATGCATACCGCCTTTTCAATTTGCTATTTGACGAAAGCAACGATGAGATGTGCGTATTGTCATGGTAATGCAATTCAGTTAGAAAATCACAAAATCATCTCACTTTTACTAGATCAAACGCAGATAATTATCTTTGATTCTTCTATATGGCAATAATGACATTCCCGCGTGAGTTTTGGCATAGCCACATTTGCACTACTTCGTGATAAGAACAATATGACTAAACGATTTGCTATTATTTCAGAAAAACAATTCCTTTTCACCGATGTTTAAAAGTCCGTGTTGGTTCGTAAACAGTACGCTGAGGTGCCTACCGTACTTTTATTTGGTTGGTGCTCCTAAATGTGGTACTACAGATTTATTTAAAAGGTTTGTCTTATTACAAAGGTACTGTGATGATCGATTATAATTTATATAACTATTACTCTTATGTAGGGGTTAAAATCTTAAACCTTTTAAAAAAACATTTTATTCCGGTTGGAATATGCTAACATGTTTTCTGATTAGATCATGTCATATAATCTTTATTAAACTTGTTGAAACATTTATCAAAAGTAGTTATGGCCATTTTCAGCTCGCCACTACGATTTTCTGTTTGTGCAATGACCGTACATACTGTGGACCCTATGATAACTTTTGATGTTTGGTTTAAACATATGTTATTTCTCATTATAACCCCTCCCCCCACACACACACTTGCATGCCCTTCATGCTTAGTCTCGTGTTGCTCTGGCTTCAGCCATGTCATTGAGTACTTGATTTGTGGCTTTCTAGGCTTTTGTTTTTTTACATCCATATATACATGATCATCTTTGTGTTATACTTATCTTGCTTAATAATGCTGCCTAGTTTATTAGAGGATATAGTCATGGATTTCTTTATTGCGTGTTTTGCTTGACTGTGTTCTTAAATGATATATTTCATGTTCGACTTGTATATCTACTTGTTCCTGCTATCAAACTGATTTTTAAAGTTTATTCAATTAAAGCGGGGATCCAGGATCTGAGAGGAAGGCGGCTATTATAAACAACACAGCAAAAGAACAAAAAGGCCAAAAGCCCTAAGTCTCTCATTTGATAACCTTGGCCAACAGTTATCTTGTTGAGGAAACTAAACATTACTTTATAACCTAAATTCAACTGTTGTTTCATTGTAATAAATGAATTCTTCCAACTGGTAATTGCTGCAATACAGTGTCACTTAAGAACAGATCAGCACTATAATGTTTTATATAAATCCTCTCACAATATATATTTTAATCAAAAACCATCAAAAATGACTACAAACACAAACTTCAGACAATATTCTTAACTCTGACTTAACTAAATTAGACATATGGTCAAAACACCTTACAATTACATGAAAACTTAATAAACTTTTACACCCTGACCTAAGCATCAACAATATTACTATACAAGAAAGCGATAACCACCAGCACCAACAGCTAACTTAAATTGAAAATTAAAAGTTGGTGTTAAAGCACTGGTGTTCTCATAAGTATGACTTTAAAGTTGGCAAATGACTGTTGGCATTTTCCCGTCCAAACTTTATTTTTTTACTCAATACGTTTGTCAAATGTTCAGCAATGACCAGCCGTACCAACAAGACGCATCGGTACAGGAAAAACACAAATAAATTCACCTTAGCTTCAGTAGGTCTAACCTGACACTGTCCCTCTTCATCTCCTAAACATGTGACAATAGCACAACACAGTTCACCTTTCTTAAGGTTGACTTAAATTCACATCTGTAAGACGGTCAAAGAAACTTTTGATTGGCCGCAAATGTATTTTGCATTTCCAGTTTTATCAATACAGTCGTCAATTCGTGGAACTGAAAATTAAACTGTTTTTGTAACACTTGACTGTTCTATAATCAGTACACATCCGTTATGTATCATCTGGATTTGATACAATAACATACGGTGAACAACAGTCACTTTTACTTGTTTCTATGAAATCATTGTCCAATAAGTAGTGAATTTCTTCTTTCAAGTACTGTTGTTTTCTAATAGACGGATGCATTATAAATGGATGTCGTTTTATTGAAGAAGAATGTCCAACGTCGACATCTAACTCTGCAAAACCAGGATTCGTTTTGTCAAAATGTTCTTTCTGATTGTGTAACCCGTCCCTGTAATGTTATAGTGGCACTGAGCAAACTAAGTTACTTTTAATGATTTAACATATTGATATGACACAGTCGACGTTTCTTTCGCCTCTCGCGAGTATTGATTATATAATGTATATCATTGACCATTTTCTTTACTGTATAAGGACCTTGATACCGAGCTTGTAAAGGCTTTCCAGGAATATGTAATAAAGCAGGAACTGTATAACTCTTTCTTGCGTAGTCAAATCATATCTTCTTGCCATTTTTGATCGAGATGATTTGTGATTAGACTGAGCTACATCGCAAGCGTTTGAAGTGTATGTCTAAAATCAGACACATACTGTAAAAGATTAAAAGATGTGTCTTCTAAGCAGAAAGAATTTTCTCTTTAAGTAACTTAAGCGGTCCAAACACAGTGTGACCAAAAACTAGTTAAAGCTGTCTGAAACAGATTCTCTAAGGGCGAAATGTGAATACCCTCTTCTCAGTCTTTATTAGCGTCAAAACAATAGGACTTAATAATAATTGTCAATAGCTATGAACTCGTTCTAAAGCACCTTAAGCTACCTTGCTTGACCTATACCAGAAATATAAAAGCCATAAAATTTTACCCTTGAGCAGAATTTGTTTTAACGCCAACTAATGTTAAAAACTTGACCACAGTCTTCACAATGTACATGTTTTATTGTAAGTGTAATATCTTCAAGAAATCTTGTTGATACACATATAAATTCCAATATATATTGGTTACCAGACTTGTAAAGTCACACTTATTCTACTGAAAGGTTCTGGAATACTGGAATAGGCTGAAAATGAACTTTGTGAATCTTCTAAGATGGGTTTTCTATGCTCCAGCAGGTCATGTCATCACTGGCAATTTTGATGTTGTTGATAAACGTATTCGGCATTTGTTTTCGAAAGGTCCTAAATATAGATTACCTTCAACTATTGATTGTAATGCCTGTCGTGCCCAGATCTCCCACTCCATTGAAGATAATTATCAGTTTAAAATGGTGTCGTAGAGAATATGCGGACCCAAACTCGTGTCTACTTGGAAAAAGTCAATTCTTAAAATTATAGACACACGTTTTAAATTTTCTTTTATAATGCTAACCCCTCTTTACTTCCTCCGAGACCTAGATGTTTCTTTCTTAATTCAAAATCGGGAATTCAGGAATTTTATAACAAATTTGTTTTAGTTCCTGCAGATAAAGCAGCCTGTAATATAATTATTGTTTGACGCCTACATTACGTCAATGTTTTATCTCCGGAACTCGGCAGCACCATTTCGTATACTGCAGTAAATTCTACTGAGGATGATGTTGTTTCCGCACATATCACTCGGTGCACTACTTTCAAGGCTGGTGTAGACGATAAGCAAAATAAACTGCCTACTATGTACAGGATTCCTAAATTACATAAAAATCATTATAAGGCCCGCTTTATTTCGAATTCTAGTGCCTGCACCACAACAAACATCTCCAAACGTTTAACTACTTGTCTTACTGCCGTTAAAGATCACGTTAAACTATATTGTGATAAAACTTATGAAAACTTTGGGATTAATTTATTTTGGTCTATAAACAATTCAGGAGATGTCCTTGATAAAATTTTCAATAAACGTCAAATTCATCAATAAGCACTTATGACTAAATACTACCTTACCACATCACCTTATTAAAGACAAGCTTATTGCGATCATTCCAAAAACATTCGCTAGGGATAATACTACATTTTTGGCCAGTAATAATATTAAATCGTTTTTTACTAAGGCAGTTTAGATAATTACCCTATGTGGACTTGCCATGAAGTTTGTGAAGCACTCATTTTCCTATTAGATAATATTTTCGTCAGGTATGGAACCACCGTTTATAGACAAATTGTTGGTATCCCTATGGGTACGAGCTGTGCACCACTTGTCGCAGATTTGTTTTTATATTGCTATGAAAGAGATTTCATGTTGAGTCTTTCACCAGATACCCAGGCATGTGTTATTGAAGCCTTTAATGACACCTCTCGGTATCTGGATGACATATTGAACATTGACAACCTTTCTTTCCAATTATGGTTAATAATATTTATCCTAAAGAACTTCAGCTTAACAAGGCTAATATTTCTGATTATAACCCTTCTTTTCTTGATTTAGATCTCTCTACTGAAATGGTGAAATTATTAGCAAAATCTATGACAAGAGAGGTGATTTTAATTTTGACATTGTTAATTATACCCACTTAGATGGAGATGTTCCCCGTGCAACTTCTTATGGGGTCTATGTGTCTCAACTTATTCGTTTTTAACGACCTTGAACTCGAGATAAGGACTTTAATATTCGTAATATTTGTATAACTAAAAAGCTACTCCATCAGGGTTACCGTTACCATAAACTTCGTAAAAGCTTTGCAAATTTGTATTATCGTAACCCTGATCTTCTTTCCAAATATAAAAGCAATTTAAGGACTCTTCTGCGACAAGGACTATCACAACCTGACTTCTATGGTGATGTGATTCATAAACTTCTTCGTAAGATTCTTGGTCATGATCACTTTCATACTGTCTTTGTTAAACTTGTTAAAAAGTTTATCAAAAGAGGTTATGACCCTATCATTTTGTAACGTACTGCATGCTTTGTGGTGGACCCTTTTACAGTTCGCCACTATGCTTTCCTCTTTAATTGTACGATGACCGGACAGGCTGTGGACCCTATGGCGTGGATGTTTGTCTATGATCTTTCTTGTCGTGCCCTTAATGGTTTATTCTCTTGTTGCTCTGGCTTCTGCCAAGTCATTGAGTACCTTCATTGTGGCCTTCTAGGCTATTGTTTTTTGTATTATATTTACACGAGCATATTTGTGTTTTACTTATATTGCCTACTGATGCTGCCTTTTGGTTAGAGATTAGATCAAGGCGTGGAGTTTTTATTTACACTGTCCTTTTTTAATGGGATGACAGTAGAGTAAGTTTGGTGCACCCTAGAACCGGATTAAACCCCAGTGGCCTACTTTGCCACAGACCGTTCCAAGACGGTAACCCTATTGTCAACCCTTTTGTGTTTGTGATGTCGTTTGCATTTATTATTACTTTTTCCTACTTGTTTGTCTGTTTGCGTGTTTGTTTCTGTGTTTTGTGATTGACTGTCCTCCTTGAATGCTACTTCCCCTGTCCGATCTTTTTATATTTCTTCCCAGGGATCTTATTTTCAGTATGTATTGACATTCTAACTAGGGTTTCTTTAGTGCTGTTTGGCGGCTGTAAAAGTTAGCTTCGGCTACAAATCAGTAGTGTTATTACTTACTGATCATTTGGGATCATCAAGCCCAATATTTGTGGTTTTAAAGTAGAATATCGCTTAAGCTAGTGCTAGGAGGCTTGAGAGGTGTTACACTTTACATTAAATGTCATGAACTTCTCAATAAAACCGTGTCTGCTACTTTTATCTCTTGTTTGCTTTTGTTGCTTCCAAGAGATCCACTTTACAGTATTTAATATAATGTTATACAAGCAAGAGAAAGTCATATGTTTTAATTGAATCAAATTCCTTCTATGTTGGCGTAGTAACAAATTTCTCAAGTTCAAAAGCCATTTTAATTGCAGCTGGTTTCACTTTTTATAATATTCAAGAAGAGCAGATAGCTTTATTATTGCAAACAACAATACATGAATGATTAAAACAACCGAACATATTTCGTTCCTAGACCAGCCACAAAGTTAGTGTAAAATATAACGAGAAAAGAAGTGCAAGACCATAACACAATTTTTAAAAATATAATCAAGACATTTATATAGTAAAATGATAAATAAAACATATTCACTAACATAATACAAAATTCCAAATGATATTATCAAGTGTCCCTTTCAACTGAAATCCCTTTCATTAACATGTTCAAGTGTCCCTTTAATCCAACTTGTCAAGTATCCCTTTAATCCATTCTTTTTAAATTTTCCTGGTTTATTTCCTCCACAATATTCCAAAACAATATATTTACTTTATTCTAGATGTGCACAATCATGTTCCATAAACATCATCTTCAAAATATAGTTTAATCCACAAACATCCAATATAAATTCACAATGTCTCTTTTACTTTACTACTGAACAACTACCAATCTCACAAAGTCTTTTTTATTAATATGTATAAAAGTAAATATAAAAGTCGAACAGGAAATATGGTATTGAAGGACGGCAGTTAGCCAAAAATACGCACAGAAAGAAACAATAATAGCAAAGGTGAATTAAAAGCAAGATATGCCTAGGGTGCACCAAACCTCACTTATTGCCATTCCAATGAACGGGACAGAGTAAATAAAGATATCCCCACCAGGTTATATTCTCTAACAAACAAGGCAGCATTAAAGGCAAGATAAGTAAAACAAATAAATTATTATGTATAGTTAATATAAAAAACAAAAGCTTACGAAAAGACAATGTTTAAGACAAGCATCAAACACTACCGTCGTTTGAGGATTGAAGTAGACGACATCGTAGGATTTACAATCTGTCCGGTCATCATTAGATGAAAGTGATTTTGTCCAAGAATCTTACGAGGTTTTTAAATCACATCTCCATAGAAGACATAGAAAAAGTAGATATACAAATCGAAGTCATGTTTTGATAGACTTTGTCTCAGAAGATTTCTTAAATTACTTTGCAATGTTTGTTCGAAGTTAATGGGAGAGGTAGCCCTGATATTTTCGGAGTTATACAATACGAGATTACGAATATTAAAGTCCTCAACTAGACTACAAGCTTGAGAAAAACGAATAAATTGAAAAACATAGACCCAATAAGAAGTAGCCCCTGAAACATCCCCATCTAAGTGGGAATAATTAACAATATCAAAATTAAAATGACCTCTCTTGTCATAAAAATAGATATAGCAATCGAACAGGAAAAGCAGCACTCAAGGACAACAGTCAACCACAAGCACACACAAAAACAAAGAACATCTCTAAAGACGTACAAAAAGCAAGACAAGACATTACAAACGCAAAAGGGTTGTCAATAGGGCTACCCCCTTGGAAGGGTCAGTGGAAAAAAGGTCGCTGGAGGCTTAAACCAGGTTCTAGGGTGCAACAAACCTCATTCTTACCCTATTGTCATCCAAATAAAACGGGACAGTCTAAATAAAAATATCCCCGCCAAGTTATAATCTCTAACAAACAAATCAGCATTAATAGGCAATATAAGTAAAGCACATAAATGATCATGTCATCCACCAGAGCTCACGTTGAATAAAGCCAACAGTTCGGATGCAGTAGCAGCATTTCTCGATCTTCATCCTTCGATTTCAAATGATTGTGTCATACTAAAATCTATGATAAGAGAGATGATTTCAATTTTAACATCGTTAACTATCCACACCTGGATGGAGATGTACCTCGTGCTACCCCATACCGGGTGTATATCTCCCAGCTCATTCGATTTGCTAGAGCGTGTAATGATGTTATAGACTTCAATGATCCAAATCAAGTTATTACAAGTAAACTTCTTCAGCAGGGTTTTCGTTATCACAAACTACGAAGATCTTTCTCTAAAGTCTACCGCCGCAACGAGGGCCTGCTGTAAAAGTACAACACCAACCTTAAAACACTTCTGCGACAAGGCATATCACAGCCTTCATTTTATGAAGATTCGGTCTATAAACTTCGAAAGTTAAAGGGGTCGGACGGGTTTCCTGACCGCTTTACAAATTTAATCAGGAAGTTCGGTTTTACAGAGCACTGCATGTTTAGTGATTGACCCCTCTACAGTCAGTCATTACGCTTCACTTTTCACTTGTGCGATGACTGGACTAAATCTTGGGACTCGATGATTGTACCTACTGAAACCCCAACTAAGGGAGGTGGGTGCATGAGCTTTCGTCCCTCGGGTTTTCTGGCCGCCGTACCCTAGATTGGTTTTCTCTTTAGCTGCAACTACTATGGATGTTCAGTACGATTCTGGATACATCCTGAGATTTTTATTATTTTGTATGTGTTTCTTTAGTTAGTTTCTCTGGATGTGGACCTTATTGTTAGAGAATTCCTTTTGATGGGATTTAGTTTTGTTTACACTATCTTGTCTATTTGGGCGCTGAAGACAGGATAATAGCGAGGATTGTGCGCATATAAAATCGATTCAAGCTAACCAGTAGGCCTTATTGCCTACTGACCGTTCCAAGTCAGTAACCCTGTCTTCACCACCCTTTCTGTTGTTTTTTGTCTCTTTCATTGTATTATCAAGTCCTTGTTTGCAGTACAGTGCGGACCTACGATGCCATTGCGTTCGGACGCTGTGGTTTCTATAGGACCCTATATGTCATTTATGTATATATAATATAAACAAATAAAAGAGTATTAGAGTGGAT
Source organism: Cyrtodaria siliqua (assembly GCA_037043455.1). Lineage (NCBI taxonomy): Eukaryota > Metazoa > Mollusca > Bivalvia > Adapedonta > Hiatellidae > Cyrtodaria > Cyrtodaria siliqua. The sequence goes on along the minus strand of JAWPHD010000386.1, from coordinate 158,955 downwards.
AAACCTAGAAAGCCGCAAAGAAAGTAATCAATGACCTGCCAGAAGCCAGAACAACGAGAGAACAACTCGTTAAAAGTACGACAAGACAATATTAAATACAAACACTACCGTCCTATAAGGATATAGGTAGACGTCATCATAGGGTCAACAATCTGTCCTGTCATCGCGCAATCAAAGAGGAAATCATAGTGGCGAACTGTAAATGGGGCAACCACTAAACATGTAAGACGTTGTAAAATGATATGGTCATATCCTCTTTTGATAAACGTTTTAACAAGTTTAATAAAGGTTGAATGAAAGTGATTATGACCAAGTCACATCACCATAGAAGTCAGATTTTGAGAGTCCTTGTTTTAACAAGCTGACATTGAAAGCTTTCATATGTGTGGTGTCGCTAACTTTTAACACCACATACCTTTATTATTCTCATGGGAATATGCTATATTATTAAATCATAGGATATGTTTGTCTCATTCCTTATTACATGAACTGCCATGCTCATCTGGGTTAGTTGTCAGACATTGCGCCATTTAACCCTGACTTTGAGTATAGAATATAATGTGGTAATTCCATTTATACTATTCAGACTTGGATACATATCATAAGTTAGCATCTCTGCCTTGATACAGTCAAACGTTTCTACTCATTATGTGCATTTCTAACTCATGTATTATGGAACCACATCTTTGACTGTTAATTCTGACCATTAGGTCTTAAGAGGTCATAATTTGGGCAGAATCTCCTCATTCAACCATGAACATATCATTTACTTTTTCTGTAACCGACTGTTCCTGAAGTGAATACTGGTTTATTTAAATTTCATGCATAGATAAATTCATTTATAGATCATTATTGCAAAAAAAATGACTATTTTGCGAACTCTTCTTGAATCGCCCATTTATGCTGACCTTACATTATTAACATATACTCACTCCTGAGTTGCGCTCTGTTTGATGTAAATTTGAAGTATACGCTTCCAATGAAAAAAAATAAAAGAGATACACCGATATGAAATTGAATTCGCCATTTATTTAGTAAATGACATAATTGAAAAGTTGTTCAAATCATATCTTAAAACTCTCATGTTTAACATTCCGTGTATTTATTAAATTGGAATGAATAACATCAAAGGTGGGTGACGAATATAAACACCACATATTGCTGAAATATGTACCTTAGCAAGTATTACAGCAATAACATATGACACAATCAGCAAACGACATTTCCTAATCTCAGTTACTTTGGGACTGTCGTTCTGTAGTTCAAGACATCTGCGAAGATAATATAAAACTTTTCTGTTTTGTTGCGATTGAAGTGCAAATTAAATTTCCAAATTAGTGAACAAAACAACAATATTTTGTCAGTTATTTTGTCGAATTTTCTCGAAAGTCATGTCGTGCTTATGAATGAAATAGACAACTTGAAGCACCTTCAGCACTTGTCTGATGCAGTGTGAACTATATTTGTTCAATTTTTCAGCGAATTTTATGCGTATCTCATGCAGGGCATTACACAGAATGTCTGACATTTATTCTGTTTACTTATAATACGATTAACAAAAACATTTTTCGTGAATGATTATAGTCATAATAACTATACTTAATGGCACTGTCTCCTTAATTTGCATAAATTATTCTGATCTTCTTGATTTATTGTCATATATAGAATGACCAGACACCCGGATGTTATAAACCCGAAAAAGAAGGAACCGCACTGGTTGACGAGGAAAAGGTTTAACGGTAATAATTATTCATTGTCAAAGCTGCTACTTACTGATCCTAATCACTACGGCTTTAAAGTAGAATACCGCACAAACCGGTGCTAATGGGTGTCGGAGTTGTTGCATTTTGTGTTACCTCTCATGAACATACTCAATAAAACCGAGTCTGGCTGATTGTATTTATTGCCTCCGAAGGATCCATTTTTAGCTCACATGAGCACGAAGTGCTCCAGGGTGAGCTGTTGTGATCGCCCTTCGTCCCTCCGTCCGTGCGTGTGTCCGTCCACAGTTGCTTCAAACGACTTCTGCTCTGAATCCGCTTGGCCAATTTTGATAGAACTTCACTTTGATAGATCCTTGGGTGTTCTTCTCTCACGATTGTCCAAACTATGGAAATCCATGCAGAACTCTGGTTGCCATGGCAACCGAAAACAAAGCTGAACAAATTTAAAAGCCTTCTTCTCTAAAACTACTCGATTTCAGAATAATTTCACAGAAATGATGGTTGGGTGACCCTCTACCAAGTTTGTTCAAGCGGCGTTGATTTGTCAAAAAAACATGGCCGCCAGGGGATGGGCCAGTTTCCCTATGTAACTGCATCGAACAACTTTTAAAATTATTCTTGCCTGAAACCGCCTATTGGATTTCAAAATAATTTCACAGAAATGGTGTTTGGATAGACCTCTACCAAGATTGTTCAAGCCGGGTTGATTCGACAAAAAACATGGCAGCCAGAGGGCGGAGCTTATTTTTGTTATATTTCTATATGGAAATCTTAAAAAAAATTCCCATCTGAAATCGCTTGATGGATTTCAAATTAATTTCACAAAAATGATGTTTGGGTAGGCCTCTATCAAGATTGTTCAATATGGCTTGATTCGACAAAAAACATGGCCGCCATGGGGCGGGGCTTATTTTTGCTATATTTCTATACGGAAAACGTTTAAACTCTTCTCGTCTGAAACTGCTTCATGAATTTCAAAATAATTAATTAATTAATTATTAGCAGTAATAATTAATAGCAATAATAAGGTAGCAGTAATTAATTAATAATTAGCAGTAATAAGTTAGCAGTAATTGATTAATAATAAGCAGTAATAAGGTAGCAGAAATTAATTAAGAAATAATAAATATGTACCTGTGTTTTATCGGTGAATAAAATACAGTAAGGAGTTATTAAATCACCAGTGCGTTAGGACGAGTGATTTAATTACTCGCATCCGAACGACTAACTGTATTTTATTCACCTATAAAATACAGGTACGTATTTATTATTTCGATTCTAACACAACAACAACCCCATTGTTTACGCTATTGTTGGGCCAAAATATATTATCTCGGAGGTCAAGATAATCAGGCTGCTATGTTTACAGGCTGTTCCATTGGGCGCCCCCGTATGCAAACATCTGCGTTTAGATACACTTGTAGTCAAGTGACAAACGAATAAGTCATTGCTTACGTCATATAGCTTGCGCTGTATGACGTCAAACGTTCTCAGCTTGTTCAAGATGCTTATTAATGTTATATGTACTGATGCATATGATGAATTTATATCGAGGGTGTGCACGGTTTGGGAGCATGGCAAGTTTGTTGAAATTAACATTTCATTACTGTTGAGTTTCTTTTCGTGACGTATATTTACCAAATGATGTCATGTAACGTGCGCTTCCAACGGATGAAATATACGCGGGGAATTAATGGAACAGCTGTATTTTATCGTAGAATAACATACAGCTGTCTCTCTTCTTTGTGTATATGCGGATGTCGTGTTAGAATTAATAATTATTTAAGATTGTTCAAACCGGGTTGATCTGTCCAAAAACATGGCGGAAAGGGGGCGGGGCAGTTTCCCTATAGAACTATATAAGAAAACTTTAAAAATATTCTTGTCTGAAATCACAAGTTTTGAATCAGATTGTTTGCATGTACCATCATCTACTGATCCGAGACAAAGATTATACAAATATTGAACCTGGGGTAAAATTATGTACGTATTTTTGCATCAAGTTCAAGTTTGTTGAAATGGTGATCAAAGTGGTCGAAATTTACCCCATCCTATTTGTCACAAGTTTTCATTTGGCAGAACCTAATAACATTACTTGTGATTGCGTTTAGTATGTTTTTTTGGTTTACTCAGTTGAGCGATATAGGACTATCATGGCCCTCTTGCCTGTATGTATTTACACTGTTCGGCGTCCTTTGTTTATCAGGCTGTGCTTCTGTCAGTTGGCTTTTATTCTGTGATTAACTCTTGGTAAGGCCTTGTTTAAGAGAAACGGTAACAGTCTTTATACTGTGTAGTTGGTCAGAGCTGAAATTGAACTTACTGCAACATCCACGATGGTCAACACAGCTCAAATAGACAAAATAATATTATCTATACTTCTTTATCACCGTAATAGTTGTCGATAATATTATTGATATTTACTTAAAGCTACACTGTCCCTATTTTACCTGGTAATAACTCATGAATATGAATGAGTCACGTGTGCAGTAGTTTCAAATCGGCGAACACAACAGAATTCCCTAAGGCAGAAATCGATGCGTAAAATTTCACATTTTTATTTAGCCTCCGTACAGGTAACATCGATAAATATACGGCTTCAAAATATATGTGATAAATAAAATAGTAAGGCTGTACGATGAACCACTAGAACACGGCTATTTATTGGTAAGTTGTTGCATTTTTAACACTGTAATCTGGCGGTATTTTACATTTACCATGCAGATCCCATAACTAACGCAGTCAAGAGTCAAACACGAGAGCACTGTTCATGACTTTTATTCATATGAAAGTGTAGATTCAATAACAATGGATATATGTATATTATACTGTCTGGAGAACCCGAAAGAAACGAATGAATCTGAAATTAATAAATACAGTATTCTAAATACTCTGTTACAACTATTATAAATCACTTTATAATAATATTTCGAATATATACATATATATTATCATGAACCTATAAACATATACACATATAATAATAAAAAGTAAGTAATCACAGCTTCACATATTTCTCTTAGAATAATAAGATTTCTTTCTGTGCGTGGTGGATTTTATCACATATAAAATAAGGCTAAATATCTTACTGATAAATACATAGATTTATATGACAATATTCAATTGTTTATAAAAAAAAAACTTACAATATTTGTGGAATAATATTCCTCTCTCCTGATTCTCTGGCTGCTCTCTCACACTGTCATCTGGTGATGTTAGAAACGTGCTGAAATCCAAACCACCTGATATTCATGCATTTTTAAACAGAAAAGTATGACAGATCTGTGGAACGTTCAAACCCGAAAACAACCGCCACATTTGAAAACACGACCGAAAACAAATGCAACATTTTAAAAGCATCTCAAACCACGAGAAATACCAATCGAAACACAGCACCACAGCAAACTCACCTAATGATGATTCCATTTCAGTCCAAACTAACCATTTGACTACTCAAAAATTGTACATTTTTGAAATAGAAGAGAAAACCATCCTCTCTTTGTGAAAGAATAAAATTGACTGCCAAGATTAACGCAACCAACCAATGAGAACACAGTAATTTCCCGCCTAATATAAACAACTCACTCAGATCAAGTGAGACAACAACATCAAGAGGATGAAACCCAAAAATGAGATATAGGGTCCTATAGAAACCACAAGACTGACAAATTACTCTCCCTTGTAACCTTTGAAAAGCAATAATTGTAATGAAATGATTGAAACAATATTAAAAGCATTTTTAACAAAAAAATACCCGGTTACATCCTTCCCCTCTTTGTAAAATGATGTCTCATCATTTCTGCTTGATGTAGTGTACCTGGAAGGATGAAACTGTAATATTATAAATACAATTAGTATTTATACTACTAAATGAAAAAATGTCTGTTATTCTTGACTCTGTAAATAACATACATGTAGACACAATACAACAAATTTGCAACTTCTCTCTCCTCTGTCTGATATTGTGTCCTACAATAAATTATGAGAAATTATATCTGAAAAAAAAGATATCGGTTAACTAATGAATGCTAATGTAATATCACAAAACCATGTATGTGCTTTAAATGAATAAACCACACTAAAACATATCTGTTCTAAACTGTACTTACTAGTATGGGCTAACTACATCATAATTATATCTAGAAGTTTGTTCGCTGTGTCCGGTGGCAATGTATGTAGTATGCCAGACTTTAAGAGTCTGTTTACCGTGTCTAGCCTTGTCGTTTCTTCTGTTACTAGTACCGCTTGGTCAACGTGATAAGCTTCTAACCAAGCTGGCTGTTTTCTAGTCCGTCGAGACCGTCCAACTGTTTCCTCTTGAGATCTTTGTTTTTCTTTATGTTCTGCTGTGTCTGCTTCAGACTCTTCGTTTCTGATTTCTATTTCCTTTCTTGCTGTTTCTTCGTTAAGTCCTCTTCCTATCTCTTCTGCATCTCCAAGTGTATTTTCTTCTGAAGGTGTTTCTGTTCTATATTCTTCAGCTGGGAAATCAGTAACAGTTTCGGAAGGGTCAGAAATACTTGGTTTATCAGCTGTTGTCTTATGTCTAACTATAGCCTCTGTTCTCTTTTCTTTCTCTATTTCTGACACTATCTCTGGTGTAGTCTTTTCTCTTACTACAGGCAAATGGGGGTCCCCATTTTTATATATATCTGGTACATATGCTCCTCTGTCTTCTTCCTCATCTGAATCTGTATCTTCCGTGACGTCACCTGTTGCTTTCTTCTCTGTTTCCTCTTTGTCCTTTTGTTCTGGTAAAATTGTGATTTCACCATCTTGGTCTAGAGCTGCAGCTTCCTCATTATCTTCGCTCGTGTTGAATCATACTTCTTTCTCTGCATCTTTTATGTCTTTTTCCGTGGCAGGAATATCTTCCTTTACTTCATTTGGTTCCATGTTCTTAGAACCTAGTAGTAAAAGATTATTCCTGTACAGTGTCCTTGTTTTCCCTGCTTTTGATCTGACGATATACACTGGAATGTCAATATTCGGCTGAGCTATAACTTCGTATTCGTCTTGTTCATATTTGTCAGCAAGCTTGTGTTTACCATCAAATGCTAACTGTTTGACCAAGACTCGGTCCTGTTTGACCAAGACTCGGTCTCCTATCTGTATTTTTGTCGCTTTAGCCTTTTTGTCGTAATGTTCCTTCTGTTTATCTCGCGACTTGACTGTATGTTCGTTTACAAGGTTTCTGGCCATCTTTAACTTTTCCTTGAACTGTGTCAAATATTCTGATGTTGTCTGTCCTGTAGCGTCCTCTTTTGTTGTATCAAACATAGTATCTATTGGCAATTTAGGGGTTCGACCGAACATGAGTTCGAATGGAGCATGTTTTGTAGTTTCGTGCTTGTTACAGTTATATGCATATGTGAGAGGAGCTAGATATTTCTTCCAGTCTGACTTCTGTGAAGGATATAATGTGCCAAGCATACTCAAAAGCGTGCGATTAAACCGTTATGTGGTGCCGTTGCCACTGGGGTGATAGGGGGTGGTTCTAGATTTTTCTATCAAAAACAAGTCGCAAAGCTCTTTTATAACGGCAGATTCAAAGTTTGCGCCTTGGTCGCTATGAAGTCTCGTTGGTATCCCATAGTGTACTATCATGTTCTCATATAGCGCTTCAACAGTTGTTTTTGCTGTCTGGTTACGGGTTGGCACAGCTAAGGCTAGTTTAGTAAAGTGATCTGTTACCACTAATACATTTGCTACTCCTCCTTTAGATGGTTTTAATGTGAGGTAATCCATACACACGAGTTCCAGTGGGTAACTTGTTACTATATTAACCAAAGGAGCCCTTGTGTGGGTACTGGATTTTCTTCTCAAACATCCGTCGCAGTGTTTAATCCATTCCTCACAATCAATTGACATACGTGGCCAGAAGAACCTTTCCCGAAGAAGTGATGTAGTTCTATCTCTGCCAGAGTGTCCTATATCGTTGTGAAGCCCTGTAAGTGATGTACTCCTATAGTGTTCTGGTAATACCAATTGCTGTATCTTTTCAATTGTACCGTAAACTTCTCTGTATAATACGCCTCTAATTAATTTAAAATGTTCGAAGTTCTTTTTCATGATTGAATGTTCCTTGGTATAATGTTCTATGTGTGGTTATCTCTTGTCTCTAACTGCGTTCATCCATATTCCTATAACCAAATCTTATCTCTGATGTTTCCTAAGTTCCCGAAGTTCTATTTGCGCCATTGATTGACATGGGCTATCCCTGACCTCAACTGTGTTTATGGATGCAGCTGGTAATACCTGTATGTAATTGTCAATGTAAATTGACCCTCATATAGTCTTTATTGAAGCCCTGTCTATTTTGGCCGAGTCAGTGTCAAACTTCTCATTCGGGAACTTTGACATCCCGTCAGCATCCTTGTTCTTATGGCCCCGGCGATAAACAATATCAAAGTCATATGCTGAAAGTGCAGAAACCCACCTCTGACCAGTAGCGTCTAACTTTGCTGAGGTAAGTATATAGGTCAGTGGGTTCTTGTCTGTGAAGATAGTAAACTTGGTTCCTGTTAAGTAATCTGAGAACTTTTCCGTAACAGACCATTTCAAAGCTAAAAACTCCTGTTTGAATTTTGAGTAGTTGCGCTCTGATTTAGTAAGTCTTCTACTAGCAAATGATATGACTTTGTTTATATTTCCCTGTTTCTGATCAAGTACAGCGCCAAGTCCTGTTGCAAAAGCATCCGTATGTAATTCAAATGGTAAATTGAAGTCTGGGTAAGCCAATACTGAAGACGAAGTTAATATATCCTTGAGATGGTCGAAAGTTTCTTGGTGAATTTGTTGCCAAATAAAAGGTTTGGATCCTGTCTTCTGTCCTTTCTTGGTAATAGTAGGTGGAAGTAATTTGTTCAAAGGGCGCACAATTTTAGAAAAATCCTTTACAAAACGACGATTATAACCTGCAAAAGCTAGGAAAGATCTAAGTTCATCACTGTTTGAAGGAATGGGTCAGTTCTTAATTGAGTTGATTTTATCAGGGTCAGTTTCCACTCCATTTTTAGAAACAATATGCCCCAAAAATTTGACCTTTTTCTGAAGAAAGAAACATTTTTCAGCTGACAGTTTGAGGTTACACTCATGTAAACGTGTTAAAACGATATCTAATATTTCTAAATGTTGGTCGAAACTGTCCGAAAATATAATAAGATCATCCAGATAGATCACACAAATTTTCATATTGAGGTCGCCTAAGCGGCATTTTTTCATACTCAAAAAATCATAAGGGCCCTACCGTAAAGGTTGTACGCTCTTTGTGGGACTCTTCTATTTCAATCTGATGATACCCACTCTTCATATCAATGACACTGAAAAGTTTTGAACCATGTAGGCAATCAAATATCTCTTCAATACGTGGGAGCGCGTACGCATCTTTTACAGTGCGTTTATTGAGCATACGATAATCTATGCACATCCTGAGCTTACCATTCTTTTGTCGAACTAACACAATGTTCAAGGCCCATGGGCTTTTGGATATTCGAATAACCCCTGCAGCAAGTAATTGTTCTAAGTGGTTCTTGACTTCAACTATCATAGCTGGAGGAATTCTCCTATGCCTCTGTTTAAATGAGATTTCATCAATTAATTTTATCCCGTGTTTCATGATGTCACATTGACCTATATCTGTATCACCTTAGATTATGGCTTTAAATTCTCTGTATAGTCCATCGTCATAGTCATTATCCTTTGAGCGCCATATGTAATCTGGCGGTATTTTACATGTACCATGCAGATCCCATAACTAACTCAGTCAAGAGTCAAACACGAGAGCACTGTTCGTGACTTTTTCATGAATTCTATTCATATGAAGGTGTAGGTTCAATAACAATGGATATATATATTGTACTGTCTGGAGAACCAGAAAGAAACGAATGAATCTGAAATTAGCAAAAATAGTATTCTAAATACTCTGTTACAACTATTATAATTCACTTATAATAATATTTAGAATATATGCATATATATTATCCTGAACCTATATAAACATATACACATATAATAATAAAAAGTATGTAATCACAGCTTTACATATTTCTCTTAAAATAATAAGATTTCTCTCTGTGCGTGGTAGATTTTATAACATATAAAATAAAGCTTATTATCTTACTGATAAATACATAGATTTTTATGACAATATTCAATTGTTTATAAAAATAACAACTTACAATATTTGTGGAATAATATTCCTCTCTCCTGGTTCTCTGGCTGCTCTCTCACACTGTCATCTGGTGATGTTGTAAACGTGCTGAAATCCAAACCTCCTGATATTCATGTATTTGTTAAACAGAAAAGTATGACAGATCTGTGGAACGTTCAAACCCGAAAACAACCGCTACATTTGAAAACACGACCGAAAACAAATTCCAAAAATGCAACATTTTAAAAGCATCTCAAATACCAATCGAAACACAGCACAACATACTCACCTAATGATGATTCCATTTCAATACAAACTAACCATTTGACTACTCAAAAATTGTACATTTATGAAACAGAAGAGAAAACCATCCTCTCTCTGTGAAAAAATAAAATTGACTGCCAAGATGAACGCAATCAACCAATGAGAACACAGTAATTTCCCGTGATTCTGTCTGTCAAATCTTGAAAGTTTGAAAAAATTAAAAGCTCTGCATCAAATTTACTCGCATCTCCAAAATCAATAGTTTTTGCATGTTTCGTTTGATCTTTCTTAAAGTTTTTGATTTCAATTTCTATACGTTTTTGATCTTTCTTAAAGTTTTTGATTTTCTTTTCTATACGTTCCATTTATATAATTACATAAGATAATATTTCTTTAAGCCTATATTTAAATATATAATACTATATTATAATATAATGAATTGCAAATATTGTGAAAGAGTTTTAGATATTATTGATCCTCCTTGGATGTGCATAGATTGCGTCTTATTTTACACAACTAATAAAAAGAAGCTTTGTAAATATTGTACCAGAGCCAAGCTGTGTTACAAGTGTACTTACGCTTGTATAAAGTGTAACGATACTTGTGAAGTTTTTGATAACGAGCGTGTTTGTCTTAATTGTGGCACTCACAATGGCTACAATCTTATTGCAGGTTACAATTACAGCCGAAAGAAATCTATTTACCACAGAAAGTACCATTTAGATAAATACTTGATAGCATTTGATTTGTCTTCTAAAAATAGACAAAGATTTGAAGATTTGTTTTAAAAATTGTAAAGATTTTAGATCAAATAGAAAGTCGAAAAAGATCAGGAGCATCTCTTCTAGCTTAATGTCCATTTAAGCTTGAACCTTTTCATATACATTTCCAGAGGTTCTGTAAAGTTATCATTCTTTTAAATTTCTAATATTTTATTAAGGACAATCCTAATTATCTCCTCGTCATTTTCTAGTCCTGTGGTTGCTTGGACACATGATAGAAGTTGTTTGAAACTTCTATGATGTGTTTTTAACAAAGTCTTTTTTTCTGCTATTCTTGTTTTGCTTGCAAAAACAGCAACTACTGGAGGAACTGCACCAACTACAGCCACGAAAACAGGAATTGCCGGAACCAATGCTAATACGGCAGTACAACCAATTACCCCACTAACAATTTGTAATGTTGTGTTTATAATACCGCACAATTTATAGCTACGTCTGTATGCAGCCACGAGTCGTGTCAACTGATCAATTAATTCTTCTTTGTTAGTAATTTGTGTCTTGTATAATAACAGTTAGACAATAATTTAATCAAGATATTTAGAAAACAGTTGCTCATGTTCTTTGGATGATATTTTACCTATTTTTAATAATTCATCGATTATGCTAATACCTTTATTTATCAGCCGCGGGCTATTATTTCCTGATTCGATACTCCCACATACTACATCTAGATCATCCATCAAATCTTTGGGACTATTATAATATTCAACATCAACTCAACCTCCTAAAATCTTTTTGAACTTTGAAGAGCCTTTACAAATTGGTAAACCAGATAATTCTGTTAGTTTCTTAAAAGCATTCTGAGACAGCTTTGAATAAGTTTTTTTTTATTATTGTAACGCTTTGTTATCAAGTCTATAAAATCATCATCTACTTTTAGATCTAGCACAACTACTTCTCCTTGTTTGGCAATAAGTTTGTGATGACCAACAAGATTAGTTAAATCTATTTGTAACATTCCATAGCGGCCATCATTACTGACTTTGTAGGAATTTTTATTTTGTTGTAATTATTTTCCTGAAACGTTTTTTTTAGGCACAACGAGCTTGCTTAACGAACTTATTTCATTATTCCTTGTTCTATAATCTACCAAAGCCTTTGACTCGTTTTTTAGAGCTTGCCTATCTTGCTCATATGCTACTTTTGTTAATGCATCTTTTTTTTTGTTATCCTCTTAGATAGGGTCCTCTTGTCAGTTCCAATTTTACTGATTTTATTAGAAACATGTGTAAGCAATGGTTCAAAATCATACTCACCAGTGGTTATTTGTTGGACTAATTCTTTTGGTAAAGGATAGTTTATCACGGCTTCATTCATACCAACATCAAAATTACCATCGAATTTTGTTATACGAGCTTCTTCAGCAAATAACTGTGGTAATCCCTGATACATTTGTTTTTCTTGTGCTTCCTCACCTATTGCTGCTGGAAGAGTGGCTAATTGCTGACTTATTTTCGGAAGAGAAGCTAACTGCTCGGTCAGCTGTTCTGACTGACTTTTTATTTCGCTAGTTACAGGTTTAAATATTTCTTTGTACAAATCACGACTAGCTCCTTTTTCTAGTCTTTTTTGAATAACTTTATTTTCAAATTCTTTAACAAGATTATTCGATATTTTCATTTTATCTGCTAATTCTTTCCATTTTAACAACAACATGGATAATATAAGGCTAGATTAAAATACGATAAATTAAGATAAGTTAAGATAAGTTTAAGATCGGTTTAATCTTCGCGCCTCAGCTTCTGCCTCATCTTTGTGTATTTTAATCCATTCCTCCGGGGTTATGTCTTTTATTATTTCTGCAAGATTGGATATTCGCCTAGGAGTTTTTGTTTTCTTCTTAGCCACAGGTTTAACTGCTCTTTTAACTGCAGGTTTAACTGCTTTCGCTGCCTCATCTTTTTGTATTTTAATCCATTCCTCCGGGGTTATGTCTTTTATCATTCCTGCAAGATTGGATATTCGCCTCGGAGTTTTTGTTTTCTTCTTAACTGCAGGTTTAACTGCGGGTTTAGCTGCTTTTAAATATTTTCGTATGAGTCTAACATTTGCATGCGCTTTTTCAGACTCATTTTGTTTTTTAACCTGCTTCTTTTCAAGACGTGTTATCTCACTGGGAGATTCAGATTTGCTTAACATTTTATTTATGTGTTTTCGTTCTGCTTCTAATCCTAACAAATAAATAATATTTGGTCGTTCTTCTGTTTTCGACAGACTTCCTGGATTTTTCCTTGTTGGTCTCCAAACAGCAGGATCTGCATCTTTTTGTTTTGTAGGTCCTGGGATATTCATCTTAACTTTTTGTAATCCGTAATATTTAACTTGATTAGCTTTAAAGCATTCTGCTTCTGTTCCAAGTCGTTGACCACGGGGGATTTGTTTTATTCCACAATACACTATAGACATATATAATAATACTTGGATAATATTAATATTATCTGACTATAATTGCAATGGAAATTCCAAACTATGATATGAAAACAGAAAACGGTAATTTTAAACAACTGTGGAACTTTATGCCAGACTGTTGTTTTAGAATGTTAATTTGTGGTAATTCAGTATCTGGCAAGACAAACACATTAGTTCACATGTTACTAAAACCTTTAGTTTATTACGACAAGATTTATTTGTTTGCTAAAAACTTGGAGCAGTCTAAGTATCAGGTTTTGTCACAAAAACTTGAAAAGATAGCTAAAAAGAATAAAATCCCTGTTGAAGACATATTAGAATGTTCAAATGATGAAGTTATCCCTGTGGATACCTTAGATTCAGATAATCAGAAGATAGCCATTTTTGATGATTATGTTTGTGAACGCAGTCAAAACGACATTATTGATTATTTCATCCAGGGAAGACATACAAATTGTTGTGTAATTTATTTATCTCAATCTTATTACAAAACTCCCAAAGACATTCGTTTGAACTGTTCTCATTACATCTTCTTTGCAACTCCGGTTAATCGCGAGCTTGGTATGCTTTCCAAAGAACAATATGTCAGCAAAGAGCAGTACAGAAAAGCGACTGACAAGCAGTACGACTTTCTGTATCTGGATCGTCCGGGGAAGTTGATCAAAAGAAACTTCACTTGTGATATTTAATCTAATCATATTATATATAATGGGGCTTTTTAACGATCCTGGCGACGAAGTTACTACTGGCAGTGTTAATATTACACATTTTGGTATTGTGCTGTCTGAGTATGTAAAACAAAAACATTTGGTTAATTATCTTCACAAGGGCAGAAACCAGGAAAATGTTTTGAGAAGTGATCTTAACATGAATAAAAATAAAATCACCAATGTTGGTAATCCAGGCGGACCAGATGATGCGATAACAAGGCAATATGCTCAAAGAAGAATAACAAGAATCATACGTGATTATAATATTGATAAAATTCCAGACATGATAAAAAATTTGACAACAGGTGTTGAAGATAAACTAAGTCTGATACATACAAAGTTCCAAGCAAACCGTGGGAAAATGATTGAAATTCAAAACGGATTGAAAGATGAAATAAAATGTTTGAGTGTTGCTTTGAAAGAGACAGAAAAGAAAGAAGATGTATTGGAAGAGAGTGAAAACTTCAAGAAATTAAGCCAACAAATAAGAACTGGTGTTCAAAATATTAATACACGGATTGACGAAATCAACAAAGAAATGGTTGATAACAATGAACTAGAAACTGCTATTGCTGATGCTTCGAAACAAATGAGAACTGCTATTACTACCAAAATAACTCAAATTAAAATATTAAATGAGCAGATAAACACCAACGTTGCTGATATCAACAAAGAATTTGAAGACATCAAAAAGAAAATGGTTGACGGTAAGTCGCTGGAGACTGCTCTGAACAAACTGGTTGACACTGATAAACTTGAGACTGCACTGAGCAAACTGGTTAACACTGAAAAACTTGAGACTGCTATTGATGATGTTTCAAAGCAATTGAAAGCTGCTCAGGATGAAAGAAGCAAAGCTTTTGACGGTGAAATAGCTTTTCTTAAAGAACATAATCAAAAGTCTGATAGCCGGCACACAGCAGTTATTTGTATAATTGATGGGTTGAAAGTAAAAGTAGAATATTTAAGTCGGATTCTACTTTTTGAATATACGATAGATGCAATAAGTATTATTCAAGATTATGGCGACAGTACTAATGATAATTTCTTTCTATCATATCCGACGCAAAAACCACTTGAAAGATCCAGGCGTTCACGAGATTTTCTCCGGGCGTTTACTTTTATACCCAATCCACTTGTAAAAGGTGAAGAATATTATAAAAAGGATGATGCTTTGGACAAGTTTCTCATTCGTAAGGAGGGCCGTTATATATTTGAAATAGATTTTACTTATACAGGAGCAGATATAGAAGAATTTTATATTTATCCATCACTTGATGCCGGAAAGAATCTTCCCCCGATAATAAAAAATGACAGACGAATAGTAAAAGAAACATTTGAATTATATCTCAAACCATCATTTGTTGCTACTTTCAGACCTGAATAAAACGCAACACTACACAAGTTTTCAATTTTGAAAAATCAAGTTATAAACTATTTTACATACCGGAATAATTAGTATTAATAAAATGTATCCATCCTATATTATATGGAACAAAAAATTGTATTATCATCAGAAAAAGCGTCAATAATTAATAGCTCAAATACACCGAGTAATTTTACAACTGTATTTGACAGACCATTATTATCAGGCAAGAACAAACAGTATGGCATTGGACTTGACAATATTAATTCTATGACTTACTCATGGTATAATATTAGTGAAGATTTTAATAACAAAGTGATAAGGTATCACAACGGAACAAATTGGAAAACTATTAGTTTTGCAAATGGAAATTACAGTTATGCTGATATCGATAATTACATAAAAGAAACATTGACTGTAAACAATGATTTAACCGATGACTCACCTGTCCCGATAAGAATTGAGTTTGATTTATCAAGTTTTAAATGTTTGGTTACCATTCATAATAAATTCGTACTTGATTTGAGAGAATCAAACTTTCACACCTTGATTGGGTTTGACAAAGATGCAGTTATCAGAGAAACTAAATTTGGAACTGTGACACCAAACATAACACATTCTATTGATACGTTGTATATCCACTGTGATTTGATAAGTAATTCTATTGTTGATGGATCATATGGGATGTCATTTATGAAATAAGCACAGCTGATCTTACGAGATCATATCCTTTCAAAGATGAACCGATAAGAGTCGCATTCTGTGAAGTAAACAACACGATCATTAACAGTATTAATATTTACATAACCGATTTCTC
Source organism: Cyrtodaria siliqua (assembly GCA_037043455.1). NCBI lineage: Eukaryota > Metazoa > Mollusca > Bivalvia > Adapedonta > Hiatellidae > Cyrtodaria > Cyrtodaria siliqua. The sequence goes on along the minus strand of JAWPHD010000386.1, from coordinate 142,731 downwards.
CGGTAAGATTATTAATCTTAATGTTGTCCACACATCATTCCGTTTTGTTTTGAAGGAATTAATGTAACGTAAGTTATATGGCACGTTTAAAAAAAGTTTATGACACTAGCACGTGAACATATACCCAAGTTGATCGATTAACTGGAGCTGGCATATTTGACATTTTGTCAAAAGTTGGCTCAAAGATATTTAGCGAGTCTGTAAAAACAGCAGGTAAGAAAGCATTAGAAACTGCTGGAAAACAAATCTTAGAAAGCGGTTCTAAAAAACTTGGAGATGAAGTAGGAAAAATGGCTGCTGATAAGTTAGTTTCAGTTATAAAACCAAAACCTAAAGGTGATATCATTTTAAAAGAACTTACAAAAGCTGCCACAAAAGATGCAGCTAAAGTTGCGGCTGATAATGTAATTGAAGAAGATGTAAATACAAAACTAAACAGATTACTATCCGGAAGAGGAACCAAAAATATTCATTCTAGAATTAATCGATTAATTAATAAAAAATAATCTAATTACTAGTATATATAGATGTTTCGAATTAATCAATATAATACTAGATATGAACATGTACCTATTCAGTTAGATACTCCTAGAACATAACCAGGAAATAATACCAGACAAATGAAAAGTGGTTATCAGTTTACACTAAATGACAGAAGTTCTTACTTTGATTGGTATAACGCATTCTTTGAAATCAGTTTTCAAGTAAACAAACTTGCCGATGGAGCTGCTGTTGCAGCCGCCGATGAAATTTCTCTTATTAATGATGCAGCTTCATTGATCGATCAAATGCAAGTAAAGCAAAATGGAAAAATAATTTACGATGGAAATAATCTTCACAGATTTGTTAATGTCAAAAGCTTGCTTGAAATTTCTGACGATTATGTAAAGACGGCTGTGGCAGAATCTCGAGATGATCAAGCTGGTTATAATTTAGGATCTGCAGCTCGCCATGTTTTAATCATAACTAATCAAAAATTTGATTCTATAATTCCATTAAATAAATATTCCTTCTTTGAGGGTTTGGAAACAAACATGCTTCCTCCTAGTCAGATTCAAATCAGCTTGCAACTAACAGATGATAATGTGCTAATTTTAAAAGCAGGTGGTGATGATGGCCGGGTAGTTATTAATAAATTAGTTTTGTGGATACCCAGAATGATATTTAACTCCGATGGTTTAAGTTACGTAATGACAAATCATATGATATCAACAAGATGGACTTACCTCCGTGAAATGATACAAGAGAGCGGAAGTTCTGACGCAACTGAATCCGTATTTAGAATAACGGCTGGTGTTAAAAATCCCAAACATGTGTTTGTTTATTTGCAAAGGGCCGACAAGAGTTCTTCTCAAACACAAAATCCTCATCTTTTAGATACGTTTAAGGTAAATGCTGCTAATACTAATTGCTATTTACAATCAGCTAGACTGGAAGTTGGAAATGGAGTTCATTATCCAGAAATCGAAATATTCAGAGATGTTATTAATTATTCTTACAAGCAAAAGGCTAAAAACACTGGAACTTTAATAAACGTGAGCAATTTTAAAACTCTTTTCGGAATGATGTATTTCGATTTGAGTTACAAGAAAAATGAAGTCACTATTGATCCAAAACAACTAAATCTGAGATATAAATTAAATATACCTCCTGCTGCTCGATATAAAGTTTATACTCTGGTTCTATATGAGGAAGATGTTTTATTGATACTGTCGGGAATGAACTAGTTATTGTTTAATCTAACTTATAATATATATGACTAACGTAAATTATTCAGTAAATTTATCAGATGGCCAGAAACGAAGTCTGGCAAAAGCATATGAAAACAAAAGTGAATTAACGCTCAGGCTAAAAAATAACCAACTAACTGGAAACTTTCCTTTGCTACTTACAGTTACCCAGATTAACAGTATTAACAAGGCTAAATCTGGCGGGCAGGTATTAGACATAATTATATTAAAATCGCAAATGAGATCTCTGTCTAAGAATGGAGGCTTTTTAGGTGCATTAGCTGGTTTGTTGACTAAAACAATTTTACCAATAGTTGCTAAATTTGTTCCAAAAGTATTAGGACCTCTAGCAACAGGAGCACTTAGTGGTCTGGCTAGTTCTGGAATTGGTAAACTATCCGGAAATGGGATGGTAACTATTCCTAGTGGCAAAAAGCAAGCACTACTACTTGAATCAAATAATGCATTAACACTACCACAAATAAACAAGATAATAAAATCCAAAGGTTGTTGCCCTATTAAACTGACAAGGCAACAAAACTGACAAGGCAACAAAAATAAGACGGGGGATTTCTCGAAATGATTGCATCATTAGGAATTCCGTTTAACTGGAAAAGGTTTGCAATAGGTAGAAAAGAAAAAGGACTAAGAGTTGATTGTGGAAAAGGTTTGCAAGTAGACTCACAAATTAGACCGTACAGAAGTATTCCATTCTTAAAAAAAAAGTAAATTTTAAAAATAAACCTATCTCTAACTTAGATATAATAAAATGGGTCAAGCAGCTAGGTATACGGAAATTCAGGGGAGTGTTTAGCAAGAACAAGTTACCAACAAAACAAAATAAACAAGAATGTGGTATTATTAATCTTGATGATTATATCGGACCTGGTACACACTGGACTTGTTACTATAATAATTATTACATCGATCGGTTTGGTCTGAGCCCACCTAAAGAAGTTCTGGCGTACATACCTAATATAAAATACAACACCATTCAATATCAAGATAAAACAAGTGTCTTGTGCAGATATTTCTGTTTGTACTTTGTCAAAAAGTTGCAAGAGAGAAATAGTGTGTACGATATTCTTTATAAAATATTAAAACCATACAAACCGAAAGAAAATGAAAACATTATAAAATCATATTTTGTAAACGAAGTTTAATCTTATCATATTATATATGAGTTACTGTATAAAGGAAAAAATGGTTACTGAAAATGTTGATCCTAAGTATGTTTTAGCAAAAAATGGTAGAAAAATGTTAAGAGCAACTTGTGCGTCTTGTGGTATTACTAAAACAAAGTTTGTTAAAAACACAGAAGGTGGTAATATTGATATTCATAAAGCTTTGCTCCCTTTGCTACCCAAAAAAGGGCTAACAATTCCTGGTTATAAATATTGCGGTCCCGGTAATCCTCTTGATAGTGGAGAACCTTCAAATGAATTAAATGCTGTTTGCAAAGATCATGATATTTGTTATGATGAAAATCCTAGTAATAAATCGATGTGTGATAAAAACATGCTTACTGGTTTGAAATCTAGTACGTCTAAAACTATTGGAGAAAAGATTGCTAAGAATTTGATAGTCAAGCCTGTAATTAGTGCAAAATATAAACTAGTACTTGGAGAGCCAAAAAAACGAGAAAAGGCGTTAAAATGGACTGACAAGTTAGCAGATGAACTTCATAAGCCTATACGAAGAAAGTTCACTCAACGCCGTGTGATTGTTAATGAAATTGATAAAATATGGTCTGCTGACTTGGTTGACATGCAATCGTTTTCAAAGTATAATAAAGGTACTAAATACTTGCTTACTGTTATTGATTTATTTAGTAAATTTGCTTGGGTTGTACCCGTTCCAAATAAAACTGGTTTAGAAATTATCAAAGCGTTCAAACAGATAATCAGTACAGGAAGACAGTGTCAATTGTTGTGGGTTGATCAAGGTGTGGAATTTTACAACAAGACGTTTAAGCAATTTCTTGATGGTAGTAATATCAAAATGTATCACACGTTTAATTTTGGAAAAGCTGTAGTAATTGAACGATTTAACAGAACATTAAAAGAGAGGATGTGAAAATATTTCACAGCAAACAATACAAACACATATTTAGACGTGTTACAGATGATGGTTGATAAATACAATAATACAAAACATCGGAGTATTAAAATGACGCCGACTGAAGCTAGTGATGAAAAGAATAAAGGAATGGTGTATTTTAACTTGTATGGAAAAATGAGAAGTAATCAAATTAAACCAAAGTTTAAAATAGGTGATAATATTAGAATCAGCAAATATAAAAGAACGTTTGAGAAAGGCTATACCCCAAATTGGACTGAAGAAATATTTGTTGTTGATAAAATTCAAAACACATATCCTGTGACAGACAAAATGAAAGATTTAAACAACGAAAACATTGACGGAAGCTGTCACAAAATGTCACGGGTAGAGCGTACTGGTCGTACATAGCTCTTGTAAGTTATCGGTTACACCCAAATCTATTGTTCGAGTTGAAACAATTTCACAATATTCATGATCTATCCATGTAACACGTAAAAGCGTGCACATTTTAAGTGGCCGCCAGAGAGGCCGTGTCATAAGTTTAGTTTTGTGCTAATGCATGTAAACGTATAGGTATATTTTCCTTAAACGGCAAAATTGTATAAGGGGCCTCTCGTGTAGATTCAATACTGCAGATTTAGCCACGTTTGTCACGGACTGAACGCGGGAAATAATGATTTGGGCGTAATGTTTGCTATAAAACCCATTGTCGTCTAGCTCTCGCCGGGATGATCGATAGTACTTTGTTGGAACAGAGATTGGACGGCAAATTTCATAGGCAACATGTGGTTAGTAGTTTTATTAAACTTCTATCGTACATTTGTATTCAGTGGGCGGCGCCATCTTGTTTGGCGGTTACGACATTCGGTTAGCATTGATGTTTCTCAAACATAACTTTAGACTAGCATATGATTTTGAAGTTACTTTATTAGATGTAATTATTGTAATTGATCATTAATTGTAAAACAATATTAGTTTGATAACAGTGGATAATAGGTGCATTAGTTAACGTTGGCGTATAACTCAGTGATTGTAATACACGATTGTTAACATTAGTTAACAATGAGATGAGTGACAAGAATAAATGTTCGACGCGTATGCATAGCGTTGTATAATGTGGTCATTAGTTGGCATGCGTGCATGCATAACTCAGTGAGTGTAATATATGAGTAATTTGATCATGTTTATATTACATGTATTAGGGGCATTGATTAACAGCGACGTACATAGCGTATACATGGCGTTGTAGAATATGTATACATTGCTACTCATCATTAGTACAGCTTACATATATTGATTGAATAATGATTTGTTTGGGTAATGATAATTATGCAAGATTGTTATGTTTGTCAACCGTTTGTCTAAAACGTATGTATAATTACAGCCTAAGCCATCCAGGATATAAGCCATCCAGGGTTGGAGTAAGCCATCTAGATTTGGATATCCAGGAGTGGAGCTAAGCTTCCACGATTAACGTTTACGAGCGATGGAGACGGTCCCCGTACCTGCGTCAGCATGGCCAGGTTTTACTAACGACAACCCCCGGGACACAAGGTGGGCCCGTTACCAGTCCTCACTGGAGGAATATCACTCACAATCTCAGTGGAGGTTAACTATCATTGCATCGCGTCATCAACCCTTACAGAAGGCATTGGATGACAATCATCCATTGAATTCGCGCATCATCATCTTCATGAGCTCTCGCGCATCACAGTTATCGCGCTAGATCAACATTGTTATAGCTTTAACAACACTTTAGCGTCTTAGACATTCAGTATTTATAACAATACTAAGAACGTCTTAAACGTTCGTGAGAACATTCTTTTCATAGTTCATTTGTGTATTCGCTTGTTTTTTTAGATAATTGTATATATATTAAACATATTTTAAAAGTTGCATTAAACTTATGTAAATGCATTCTCCGTCATTGATTCTTTCCTGAGTTAGCCCAACCACTAAGGTCATCCTGTGACAGAAGCTTTTATGAATTAGAAATGATAAAAGCAAAGCAAGAAATATTCAGGATTGAAAAAGTAATACGACGTTATTACAAAAAGAAACAAGCGTTGATTAAATGGAAGGGTTACAATGAAGATTTCAATAGTTGGGTTCCATTCAAGGATATTGAAAATATTAAATAATATCTTGAACTGAAATACAAAATAGCAAAGTGTAGGAAAATAAAATACACCATGGTAAAGAATGATATGCAGAGCGATGATGAAGACTACTGCCCGGTTCCGTCTGACTTTGCCTAATGAGTTGCAAATGTTATTGAAAATGTTCGCCGAAAGCAGACAAAAAATAAAATTGCGCTCTCCTAAAATAAAATTGCGCTCTCCTAAAATGGCAAACCGGATTGATTAGTAGTATATGAAGTGGGGGTATCAGCGGGGTTTTCCATCGCGGGGTGCTTGAGAAAACTATTGAAATATGTTGGTGTTTACTTAGGCGTGACTTGCATTTAGATCTTGGTGTGTAAATGAGAGTTACGCCTGAGTCTCCACTGGCATATTTCATTAGTTTTTCTCATTCCCCGTGATGGGAAACTGCGCTGGTAACTCCACTTCTTATACTACTAGCAATGTTAATTTACAAGTGCGACAAGATGGACCATATATTTATTGACCCATCTTGAGTTGCGTACAGACATGTTAAGTTATTTTGCCTCCTAATAGTATACTAGTTTCTCAGGTAGCGTTTTAGTTCAGTGGATAGAGTATCTGACTTGAAATCAGAAGGTCGTGTATTCTAGCCCTGAAAGAGGCTAACTTGTATTTCTGTAGAAATTACTATTACCTGTGTATAGGTACGATGTGCACCGGTCGATGTCTATATTTGCTCGGTATATACCCGATTTCGACATGACCAGGTGAACATGAAGTTACACATAAGGACACGCCTACAAATCGATTGATTTAGAGACTGTGTAGCTTTAAGCAATTAGCTTTACATGTACATGGTCCTAACTAAGATTGCATGAGGCGTCCAAACAGTGGCCATCTTTGTTTACACATATTCGTATAGAAAATTGAGTGATCACCACTTCTATACAACTTTTATTCCGGTGTTCAAGAAGTTTCACAGGAACAGTTCAGGTGATCTTCATTGCTTTGTCATTGGTATTGAACATTTTACATATCCGTCCATTCGCCTGGAGCTATGAATTGTTGTGAAATATAAAATATTCAGGGTCATTTGTTTAATACACTGATCTTTGTAAAACATGAATATTATGGAGTTTTCTGATGCAAGAATTATTCTCACTGGAATAAAAACAAAAAGACATTAAAAGAATTAAAGTAAAAATCAAGATTTGGGATTTGAAACGTCAAGAACATGGAAATGGACCACCGCTAGCGTCAGGCGACAAGCGTGCTTGAGTTAACTACCAGAAACACTGATTTAGAAGAGCATGCGTATTTAGTGGTTAATTCGTTGCAAATAAATATAAGTCTATTCACTTATTCTAAGTTATGCCATTAGGAGATATGAGGTGTATCAATTTCTTTAAATATCAATTTATTGAATGTATTACTACAAATGACTATACACTACTCAACTTTTATAATCGGTCACTTTTCAAAGAATTATATATTTTTTAATAATTCATATTTTCATTTGAAATTTTAACTGGCGTCGTTTAACAAATATCGCTAGCGATTTATAAAACTTAATCTGCCTTGATTGGACTAAAACCTTGTTGATAAACTTTATAAAATATTGGTTTGTGTTTCGGTGAGTTGCAGTTTTTAGTATTCGTGTTATTTTCAAAAATAAAATGGATGACCGATTATAAAAGTTTAGTAGTGTACTATTTGGCACTCAACAATTCATTGTTTTAATACACATAACTACTTATTTAACACATGCCGGTGCCTTCCGAGACTTTATTAAATTATAATTCTAATTGATCTGTTTAATTTCTTTTTAAAGGTTTGAGATCAAAAACGACAGCTAAAACTGTTTCGGACTATTTAAATTACTTCTCGAAACTCTCGCTGAGATTATCTAAAGATAACCTGAACGTGAATACATCAAGTACAAAGATAACAGGCAAGTATTTCCGTTTATTTTCAAATAGAGCTATTAATAGAGTGGTAACACTGACTACACATCAGTATCAGTAGCAGTACAGTTATTGTGGTAACACTGACTACACATCCGTATCAGTATCAGTACAGTTATTGTGGAAACACTGACAACACATCAGTATCAGTACAGTTATTGTGGTAACACTGACTACACATCCGTATCAGAATCAGTACAGTTATTGTGGTAACACTGACTCCACATCAGTATCAGTATTAGTAGAGTTATTGTGGTAGCACTGACTACACATTAGTATCAGTAGCAGTATAGTTATTGTGGTTACACTGACTACACATCAGTATCCGTACAGTTGTTGTGGTAACACTGACTACACATCCGTATCAGTATCAGTACAGTTTTTGTGGTAACACTGACTACACATCAGTATAAGTATTTGTACAGTTATTGTGGTAACACTGACTACACATCTAAATCAGTAGCAGTACAGTTATTGTGGTAACACTGACTACACATCGGTATCAGTATCAGTACAGTTATTCTGATAACACTGACTACACATCAATATCAGTAGCAGTACAGTTATTGTGGTAACACTGACTACACATCAGTATCAGTAGCAGTACAGTTATTGTGGTAACACTGACTACACATCCGTATCAGTATCAGTACAGTTATTGTGGTAACACTGACTACACATCCGTGTCAGTATCAGTACAGTTATAGTGGTAACACTGACTACACATCCGTATCAGTATCAGTACAGTTAAAGAGGTAACACTGACTACACGTCCATATCAGTATCAGTACAGTTATTGTGGTAACACTGACTACACGTCCATATCAGTAGCAGTACAGTTATTGTAGTAACACTGACTACACATCCGTATCAGTATCAGTACAGTTATTGTGGTAACACTGACTACACCTCCATATCAGTAGCAGTACAGTTATTGTGGTAACACTGACTACACATCCGTATCAGCAGCAGTACAGTTATTGTGGTAACACTGACTACACATCAGTATCAGTACAGTTATTTCCAACCTCATGAACATACCTCTGTTTATCGTTATTTCATCGAATGAAACACGTGACATCATTTTCAAAAAATTAACTCTTCTATATCGTTTGGAATCTACAGGTTGGAATTTTTAAGTATTAAAGTTGTTTTATGGAGATTAAGTATGCATAAACGTCGGCAAACACCGCACAAATAAAGGTTTTTCAGCAAAGTTTACACAAACACTGAAAATAAATCATATAATAAATCATAAAACAACATTGCCAAAATTAGTCTGATGCATAGCAAGAATCTGTCATCGCCTTTCGTTACTTTGTTCTTGTTATATGCATTTATAACTGAATTTAATCTCATTGCATATAGGTGACTTCAGTGCTTCGACACTATGGGACAATCTTGCCTGGCCAGATCTTCCTAGGAATGACAATCCATTGGAACCTACGTATACCAATGCAGATTATATACATAAACTTAATCCAGATACTAGAATAATAATGTTACTGAGAGATCCCGTTACCAGGTGCGTATATGCCGTTGCTATGTGTGTATAGTTGTTAAAAATACGATCCTGCACTTTTCATTGTCTCCAGCTGGGTGCGTATATACCGTTCTTAGGTGTTCAGTGTCATTAAATGTACGATCCTGCACATTTCATTGTCTCAAGCTAGGTGCGTATATGCCGTTCCTATGTGTTCATTGCATTAAAACTACGATCCTGCACATTTCGTTGTCTCCGGTTAAGTGCGTATATGCTGTTCCTAGGTGTTTAGTGTCATTAAAAGTACGAACCTGCAGCTTTCATTGTCTCCGGCTAGGTGCGTATATGTAGTTCCTAGGTGTTCAGTGTCATTAAATGTAAGATCCTGCACATTTCATTGTCTCCAGCTAGGTGCGTATATGCCGTTCCTAGGTGTTCATTGCATTAACAGTACGATCCTTCAGCTTTCATTGTCTCCGGCTATGTGCGTATATGCAGTTCCTAGGTGTTTAGTGTCATTAAAACTACGAACCTGCAGCTTTCATTGTCTCCGGCTAGGTGCGTATATGCCGTTCCTATGTGTTCAGTGTCATTAAAAGTACGATCCTGAACATTTCATTGTCTCCGGCTAGGTACGTATATGCAGTTCATAGGTGTTCATTGCATTAAAAGTACGATCCTGCAGCTTTCATTGTCTCCGGCTAGGTGCGTATATTCCGTTCCTAGGTGTTTAATGTCATTAACAGTACGAACCTGCAGCTTTCATTGTCTCCGGCTAGCTGCGTATATGCGGTCCCTAGGTGTTCAGTGTCATTAAAAGTACGATCCTGCACATTGCATTGTCTCCGGCTAGGAGCATATATGCCGTTCCTAGGTGTTCATTGCATTAACAGTACGAACCTGCAGTTTTCATTGTCTCCGGCTAGGTGCGTATATGCCGTTCCTAGGTGTTCATTGCATTAACAGTACGATCCTGCAGCTTTCATTGTCTCCGGCTAGGTGCGTATATGCCGTTCCTAGGTGTTCATTGCATTAAAAGTACGATCCTGCAGCTTTCATTGTCTCCGGCTAGGTGCGTATATGCCGTTCCTATGTGTTCATTGCATTAAAAGTACGAACCTGCAGCTTTCATTGTCTCCGGCTAGGTGTGTATATGCCGTTCCTAGGTGTTCATTGCATTAAAAGTACGACCCTGTAGCTTTCATTGTCTCCGGCTAGGTGCGTATATGCCGTTCCTAGGTGTGCATTGCTTTAAAAGTACGAACCTGCAGCTTTCATTGTCTCCGGCTAGGTGCGTATATGCTGTTCCTAGGTGTTCATTGCATTAAAAGTACGATCCTGCACCTTTCATTGTCTCCAGCTAGGTGCGTATATGCCGTTCTTAGGCGTTCATTGCATTAAAAGTACGATCTTGCAGCTTTCATTGTCTCCGAATAGGTGCGTATATGCCGTTCCTAGGTGTTCATTGTATTAAAAGTACGAACCTGCAGCTTTCATTGTCTCCGGCTAGGTGCATATATGCCGTTCCTAGGTGTTTAGTGTCATTAAAAGTACGAAACTGCAGCTTTCATTATCATTGGCCTTATAAACGCATGCACTTAAAGAGTGTGTATGCGTTTGTATGTTAATTGAAATATTGAATGTGCTGGAATGCACTTGTCCGCACGTGTTTAAAACTTCCCTTTTAGGAAGTAGATGCATACGTTTACTTATGTGTCTCTCAGTACAGCTGGGCACACCGTCATAGTTGGTTTGGAGGCAGTGACGACTTGGTTGTTCACGAGTTTATCTCTGGTCGAGCCTCGAGATAACCCGAAACAATTTTAAACTAGTGTACGACCTGTTTGTTTATAAACCATTTAGTTTTTGAGCTATTTAGTATAATTGTAACTTACCTGCCCAGCTTCACAATTATTTATTAGAATATGGTCGGCTATGTACTTTCACTGACACACGTTTAAAAATAAACCGAATAGAGTATTTTCAATATTTGCCAGTTAGAAGTTGTTAATTTAGTCGTCCTTTCCAGATTCTATTCTGATTGTTAGTACGCCCTTATACGAAATGGTCACCAACACAGATATGTAGACGAATCTTACTATAGCGATTTGAAAATATGTGTACGTCTGCATTTTCTTTCATTTCAGGTTGTATTCGGATTATTTGTATTTTACACCCGGTCACCGTGGTCAGCCAGCTTTGTTTCACAGATATGTAGTGGATGCTATCAGAATATTTTCCAGATGTATGCAGATGTTTTCGCTACGAAGTTGCGTCTATAGCAACGAATTGATTATGCGTATGAAGGTAAATACAGACATTAAATATCCTTAAGTAAAATGACGCGCGGAAGCATTCGTAGTAACAGGAGTCTATGGTTAATACTAAAGAACTTCAGCTCAACAAAGCTTATATTTCTGAGAATGTTTCTTCTTATTTCGATTTACATCTCTCTATTGAAAATGGAGCATTATAATATTAAAATCTATGACAAGAAATATGATTTTAATTTTGATATTGTTAATTATCCCCACTTAGATGGGATGTTCCCTTAGCTACTTCTTTTGGGGTCTATGCTTCTCAACTTATTCGTTTTTGCTAGAGCTTGTAGTAGAGTTAAGGACTTTATTATTTGTCAATAAGCAATACAATATGGCCTACAATTTATCTTAAATCGCTGTTATGTGTACACAACCTCGCTATTATCATGTCTTCTACGTCCAAATTGACAAGACAGTGTAAATAAAAGTACATCCCTTCCAAAGGAAATCTCTAACAATAAGGTCCACTTCCAAAAAAAAGGCAAACGATACATTTTAAATTGTGTTATAAAGCAAAATAAAAAATATCATTATAAACACTTCAAGATGTATCTAGAATTGTACTGAACAACCATAGCAGCCAATAAGAAAATCAATCTAGGACAACAATACCTGAGACGAAATTGCATGCACCTACATCCCTTTGTCCGGGTTTCAGCAGGTCCAAGTATAGAGCCCCAAGACGTTATACATTCATTGCAGGGAAACGTGACGAGTAGTGACTGAGTGTAGAGGGGTCAATCACTAAACACGAAGTGCGTTGCAATACAAAAGAGTCAAAACCTTTTCTGACGAACTTCCGGACTTAATTTTGTAAATTGGGCAGGAAACCCCGTAAGATACTTTTACCTTCCGAAGTTTATAGACCGTATCTCTATAATATATAGGTTGTTATATTCCTAGTCGCAGACATGTTTTAAGTTTGGTATCGTCTTCTCCTAGGTTTTCGTTGCGTCGATAGAAGTTTAAGCAGTTTATAATAAAGACAATTTTGCTGAAGACGTTTGCTTTTAATGACTTTATTTTATTTCGACCATTGAAATCCTTAGCATCATTACAAGCAGTATCAAAACGACTGCGCTAGGAGATATATATCCCGTACAATATAGCACGAGTTACATCCCCATTCAAATGTGGATAGTTAGTGGACAGGTCACATATGTACCTCGGTATTGATATTTTCGAGGGATAATATCATGTGTGATGTGGAAAAAATAGAGTTGTAATTTATTTATCACGAAACTACTACAAACATAAAAAGGATTATTTTGAAATATGTATAGATCTACCAGGTGTGATATGGAAAGTGAAGATTTGTAATATATTGTAATATATTTATATTTGGTTATTGAGTACTGAAAAAAAAGAGCAAAATGTTATTTTTATTTTATAAGTTGGTTTGTTGTACATGTTGTAAGTGGGGTTTTTTTGTTGTTTTTTTATTGATTTTGGACATGCTATTATTAACAAAGTGCACGATTCAGGTATGTTTTTTCTTAATAAATTTTCTTAATATTTAACCCTTTGTTTCAGTAAAGTGCGCATACCCCTATACAGTGGGCATTTTCCTCCACCGCAAACGGGTATTTCGATTCATATAGGCTTTCTTAGATTAGCCTTTCTAAAGTATTGAAAATGAAAAACGTGTACATGACCGTGAACATGTGGAAGGACTAGTCTCAGAAGGTACTGGATATATCAAAATACCTGTTGCGACAGAGGAAAGAGCTCATTCTATTAAAAATCGGGATGTAATACGATATGTGATATTCTGTCCGTACCTACCCCAGTGTCTATATTTACTTATGATGTTGAATTTACATGCTTACTTCAAGCCCAGTCTGTGTTGCTTAAAAGTAGAATATCGCTTAAGCCGGTGCTAGGAGTCGTGAGAGGTGTTGCACCTTATACTTACCTCTCATGAACAGACTCAATAAAACCGAGTTTGCTACTTTTCTCTCTTGTTTGTGTTTGATGCTTCCAAGAGATCACCTTTTCAGTATTTATTGACATTCACACTAGCGTGAGTATATTGCTGTGTGGCGGCCGGAAAAAGTCGCTCCGACTATATATCAGTAGTGTTATTATTTACTGGTCCTTTGGGATCATCAATCCCATTATGTGTTGCCTTAACGTAGAATATCGCTTAAGCCGGTGCTAGGAGGCTTGAGAGGTGTTGCATCTTATAATTACCTCTCGTGAACAGACTCAATAAAACCGAGTCTGTTACTTTTCTCTCTTGTTTGTGTTTATTGCTTCCAAGAGATCACCTTTTCAGTATTTAGTACTACTGATTTTGCCATTCAAGGCCATTAAAAACAGTAACATGTAGATGTTTCTGGATAATTCTAAAAATATGTTTATGTTTTTGTTGCAATCAATCCGGTTTGGAATAATCTGGGACAGAAACTGTTAAATAAATAAATGACAGTATATTCAGGGACAGAAACTGCTAGATAAGTATATGACAGTATATTCAGGCTTTGTGAGACTGATCGGTGTTCAATATACAGTTAATGTAGGAGAGACATTGTTAATTCATACTGGATGCTTTTGGATTGAAATAAATAATGTAAGAGGATTTATATTAAAACGTAGCTATTATAAACGTGACATTAGAGTATTAGGACTACAGTGGTGACTAAACCTGAACGCATTTAAACTACATTAGTATTTAATGGACACCTGACAATTTGGATTAAAGGGACACTTTATTGGATGATTAAAGGAACAGTAGACAATATTATTAGGACTTTACTTACGGGTCCTTTGGGATCATCAAGCCCAATCTTTATGGCACTTTAAAGCAGAATATCGCGTTAAGCCGGTGCTAGGAGGCGTGAGAGGTGTTGCACTTTACATTACCTCTCATGAACACTCAATAAAACCGAGTCTGCTACTTTTATCTCTGGTTTGTGCTTGTTGCTTCCAAGGGATCAAATTTTTAGTATGTATTTATGCAAACATTGCATTTTAAAGAAATATTGGATATAATTTATTTGTATTCTGTAAGTGAATATTTTTTTTATTTTTTTTTTAAATATATTTATTTAAAAAAAATGAAATTCCTTTCTCGTTACATATTATCCGTAAGAGTAAACAAATAGGCATTTCTCGTGAAACTTAAACCAGAAAACCCACACTCATGGAACTTAAGAGGTACTTGCCAATGGTGATAGGAGCAGTTCTACTGCGTTTAGGGTCAGTAGGTCAAAGATCGAGGTCACCATGACTTATATCATCTAAATACGCATTCCGCTCGATAACTTCAAAACCATAACCCTCACAATCATTCAATTTCATTCGTACATTGCCGTTGGCGAGAGAAATAATCGTTTCTGTTTTGAGGTCATAAAGTCAAAGATCGAGGTCGCCATGCCCTTATAATTAATCGCACATTACGCCCAATAACGTCTAAACCATAA
Organism: Cyrtodaria siliqua; assembly: GCA_037043455.1. Taxonomy (NCBI): domain Eukaryota; kingdom Metazoa; phylum Mollusca; class Bivalvia; order Adapedonta; family Hiatellidae; genus Cyrtodaria; species Cyrtodaria siliqua. Next base: position 127,642 of record JAWPHD010000386.1, on the reverse strand, counting down.
AACCCACACTCATCGAACTTGATAGGTACATTACCCATGGAGAGAGGACAAACTCTGCTGCTTGTGAGCTTAGTTAAATTTAAAGGTCACCGTGTATGGAATTCACGTCTTACGGAATTATGCGATTACTCCGTACATATCTCATATACGTTTCTGAAAATTCATAGGTACATTGCCGTTGTTGATAGGAGGAGCTCTGTATTGCTTTTTGTGGCAATTAGGTCAATGGTCAATGTCACCATGACCTCATGTGGACATATGCATTTCACACGATAACTGCGGAAATTTAACACCCCCACTCAATAAAATTCATAGGTACATTGCTCTTGGTAAGATGTTGAATCATATGGGTTGTTGGGGCAGGAGGTCATCAAGTTCACATTAAAATAGAATGAACCAATTATGAGAAACTCTTTCCCCGCTGTTACTTGCAACATCTTGAAATGTTACAGACTATAAATTGTAGAGTTACTAGTTCAACGGTAAATGCTACACTAACCTTGTCATGAAAAAAGTTTTCCCGGCTGGTATTCATGAACTATTTGACTTACAATTTGGAACTTTATACAAATAGTTCTCTTAGCTAAACAACATACCCTATAAGTATTTTGCTAATAGGCCACAGGTCAAGGTCATATTAACATGACAGCTAGTAAAAAAATTATTGTTAGTGTGACACAGACTTGTTATCTAAATCAAAAATGAAACCTATTTAAGCCTAGCTTTGTTATAAATAAATACCATGAATTTAAAACAGTTTAAATTGCCAACAAATCCAATATAAACATACAATTATAAGTGCTACGCTTAAATAGTTTCATATTTGATTTCGTATTTTGGCCCTTACTTGTGATTCACAGGCTTCATAACCTCCCAACTGAATTCCTTTTTTTCCCGCCCAATATGTACTTGTATCTATTGTTAATGTTTGTTGCTCCCAAGGCATTCCATTTTCAGTATTTATGCAATTGAAATACCACTTTTGTTTATACAGGCATTGTGTGATATCTTCAGAAACCACTCTTGATGAGGTCGATCATGATACCTACCTACACAATAAAGGGATCGCGGCGTAGTTCTATGGTAGGTGCACATCATAACACCTATAATTCTCGAAGCTATATTGTAACTACATATGGCTTATTCAGAAATATGTTCTATTTTCAGGTTCGATTAAATATCGGCATCTACTTTATATACCTGATGGAGTGGTACCGCAGATTTCCAAGAAATCAAATACTCATTTTAAAGTCCGAAGAATACACTCACAATACAGGCAAAGTACTAATGGGAGTGTTTGAGTTTTTGGGACTAAGTGAGTATTAGTTTTACAGGAAAGTACTAATGGACATGTTCGAGTTTCTGGGACTAAGTGAGTATTAGTTTCACAAGAAAGTACTAATGGACGTGTTTGAGTTTCTGATTCTAAGTGAGTATTAGTTTTAAAAGAAAGTACTGAGTGAATTTTACAAGAAAGTACTGAGTGATGTGTTTGCGTTTCTGGGACTAAGTAAGTATTAGTTTTACAGGATAGTACTTATGGACGTGTTTGAGTTTCTAGGACTAAGAGAGAATTAGTTTTGAAAGAAAGTACTTATGGACGTGTTTCAGTTTCTGAGACTAAGCGAGTATTACTTTTACAAAAAAGCACTAATGGACGTGTTTGAGTTTGTGGGACTAAGTGAGTGATAGTTTTAAGAGAAAGTACTAATGGGCGTGTTTGAGTTTCTTTGACTAAGCGAATAGGATTTTTAAAAGAAAGTACTAATGGATCTGTTTGAGTTTCTGTGACTAAGCGAATATGCGTTTTACAAGAAAGTACTAATGGATGTGTTTGAGTTTCTGGGACTCCGAGAGTATTAGTTTTAAAAGAAAGTACTAATGGGCGTGTTTGAGTTTCATGGACTAAGTGAGTGATAGTTTTAAAAGAAAGTACTAATGGGCGTGTTTGAGTTTTAATGGACTAAGTGAGTATTAGTTTTACAAGATATTACTTATGGACGTGTTTGAGTTTCTGGGACTAAGTGAGTATTAGATTTACAAGAAAGTACTAATGGACGTGTTTCAGTTTCTGGGACTAAGTGAGTGATAGTCTTAAAATAATGGGCGTGTTTGAGTTTCTAGGACTAAGTGATTATTACATTTACAAGAAGGTACTAATGGACGTGTTTGAGTTTCGGGGACTAAGCGAATATGAATTTTACAAGAACGTACTAATGGACGTGTTTGCGTTTCCTGGACTAATTGAGTACTATTTTTACAAGAAAGTACTAATGGACGTGTTTGAGTTTCTGGGACTAACTGAGTATTATTTTTAAAAGAAAGTACTAATGGACGTGTTTGAGTTACTGGGACTAAGTGAGTATTAGTTTTAAAATAATGTATTAATGGGCGTGTTTGATTTTCTTCCAATAAGTAAGTATTAGTTTTACAGGATAGTACTAATGAACGTGTCCCAACTTATGGGACTAAGCGAGTGTTAGTTTTACAAGAAAGTACTATTGGAAGTGTTTGAGTTTCTGAGACAAAATGAATATTAGTATTACAAGAAAGTACTGATGGACGTGTTTGAGTTTCGTGGACCAACTGATTACTATTTTTACAAGAAAGTACTAATAGTCGGGTTTGAATTTCTGGGACTAATCGTGTATTAGTTTTACAAGAAATTAATAATGGACGTGTTTGAGTTTCTGGGACTAAGTATGTATTAGTCTCTCAAGAAAGTACTAACGGACGTGTTTGAATTTCTGGGACTAAGTGAGTATTAACTTTACAAGATAGTAATAATGGACGTGTTTGAGTTTCTGGGAATAATTTACTACTATTTTGACAAGAAAGTACTAATGGTCGGGTTTGATTTTCTGGGACTATGTGTGTATTAGATTAACAAGAAATTAATAATGGACGTGTTTGAGTTTCTGGGACTAAGTGAGTATTAGTCTAACAAGAAATTACTAATGGACGTGTTTGAGTTTCTGGGACTAAGTGAGTATTAGTTTTACAGGATAGTAATAATGGACTTGTTTCAGTTTCTGGGACTAATTGACTACTATTTTTACCAGAAAGTACTAATGGACATGTTTGAGTTTCTGGGACTAAAGGAGTATTATTTTCACAAGAAAGTACTAATGGACGTGTTTGCGTTTCCGGGACTGATTGAGTATTAGATTAACAAGAAATTACTAATGGACCTGTTTGAGTTTTTGGACTAAGTGAGTATTAATTTTACCTGAAAGTACTGATAGACGTGTTTGCCTTTCTGGGACTAATTGAGAATTTTCTTTACATGAAAGTTCTAATGGACGTGTTTGGGTTTCTCGGACTAAGCGAATCTTAGTTTTACAGAATAGTACTAATCGACCTGTTTGAGTTTCTGGGAGTAAGAGAATATTAGATTTACCAAAAAGTACTTAGTCCCAGAAACTTAAAACTCGTCCATCAGTACTTTTTTGTAAAACTAATACTCGCTTACTCAAATAAACTCAAACACGTCCATCAGTACTATCTTGTAAAACTAATACTCACTTAGTCACATGAACTGAAACACGCCCATTAGTACTTGCTTGTAAAATTTATACTCATTTAGTCCCAGAAACTCAAACATGTCCATTTGTACTTTCTTGAAAAATAGTACTCAATTAGTCAAAGAAACTCAAACACGTCACTCAGTGTATACTTCTAAACCTAATACTCACTCAGTCCCAGAAACTCAAACTTGTTTGCGTTTCTGTGACTAACTGAGTTCAATTTTTACAAGAAAGTTGTAATGGAAGTATTTTAGTTTCTGGGACTAATTGAGTATTATTTTTGCAAGAAAGTACTAATGGACGTGTTTGAGTTTCTCGGACTAAGTGAGTATTAGTTTTACAAGAATGTATCAATGGGCGTGTTTGATTTTCTTGGACTAAGTAAGTATTAGTTTTACAGGATAGTACTAATGAACGTGTCTCAATTTATGTTACTAAGCGAGTATTAGTTTTACAAGAAAGTACTATTGGAAGTGTTTAAGTTTCTGGGACAAAGTGAATATTAGTATTACAAGAAAGTACTGGTGGACGTGTTTGTGTTTGATGGACTAATTGAGTACTATTTTTTCAAGAAACTACTAATGGACGGGTTTGAGTTTCTGGGACTAATTGACTATTATTTTTACAAGAAAGTACTTATGGGCATGTTTGAGTTTCTGGGACTAAGTGAGTATCAGTTTTACAAGAAATTACTAAAATGGACGTGTTTGAGTTTCTGGGACTAAGTGAGTATTAGCTTTACAAGAAAGTACCGGTGGACGTGTTTTAGTTTCTGGCACTGATTGAGTGCTATTTTTGCAATAAGGTACTAATGGATATGTTTGGGTTTCAGGAACTAAATGAGTATTAGTTTTACAAGAATGTACTGATGGACGTGTTTTAGTTTCTGGGCTAAAGGAGTATTAGTTTTACATGAAAGTACTAATATACATTTTTGAGTTTCAGGGACTTAATGAATATTAGTTTCACAAGAAGGTACTAATGGACCTGTTTGAGTTTCTGGATAATAAGAGTAGGCAGGTTCCCGGATTTCTATGTATCCTTCCCCTCCCTCTGGGGCGGCTCTAAATAACCTATACTGGGTTGATGAGCCGTTAAACAACATTCAATTTAATTCAATTAAGTTTCTGGGCTAAAGGAGTATTAGTTTTACATGAAAGTACTAATGGGCGTGTTTGAGTTTCTGGGATTAAGTGAGTGATAATTTTACAAGAAAGTACTAATGGACGTATTTCAGTTTCCTTGACTAAGTGAGTGAAAGTTTTAAAAGAAAGTACTAAAAAACCTGTTTGGGTTTCTGGGACTAAGTGAGTATTATATTTACAAGAAAGTACTAATGAACGTGTTTGAGTTTCTGGGACTTAGCGAATATGAGTTTTACAAGAAAGTTCTAATGGACGTGTTTGAGTTTCTGGAACTAAGCGAGTAATAGTTTTACAGAAAGGTACTAATGGAGATGTTTGAGTTTCTGAGACTAGACGAGTTTTAGTTTTACGAGAAAGTACTAATGGACGTATTTCAGTTTCCTTGACTAAGTGAGTGAAAGTTTTAAAAGAAAGTACTAAAAAACCTGTTTGGGTTTCTGGGACTAAGTGAGTATTATATTTACAAGAAAGTACTAATGAACGTGTTTGAGTTTCTGGGACTTAGCGAATATGAGTTTTACAAGAAAGTTCTAATGGACGTGTTTGAGTTTCTGGAACTAAGCGAGTAATAGTTTTACAGAAAGGTACTAATGGAGATGTTTGAGTTTCTGAGACTAGACGAGTTTTAGTTTTACGAGAAAGTACTATTTGGAGAGTTTGAATTACCTGGAAAAAGTAAGTTTTAGTTTTAAGGGATAGTACTGATGGAAGTGTGTGAGTTTATGAGACTTGGCGAGTTTAGTTTTACAAGAAAGTACTAATTGAAGAGTTTGAATTAACTGTAAAAAGTAAATTTTAGTTTTAAGGGATAGTACTGATGTACTTGTTTGCGTTGGGGACTAAATGAGTACTATTTTTACAAGAAAGTACTTATGAACGTGTTTGAGTTTCTTAAACTAAGTGAGTATTAATTTTACAAGAAAGTTCTAATGGGCATGTTTGAGTTTTTGGGACTAATTGAGTACTATATTTACAAGAAAGTACTAATGGACGTGTTAAAGTTTCTGGGACTAAGAGAGTATTAGTTTTAACAGAAGGTACAAATGAACGTGTCTCAATTTCTGGGATTAACCTAGTATTAGTTTTACAAGAAAGTACTATTGGACTTGTTTGGATTTCTGGGACAAAGTGAATATTAGTTTTACAAGAAACTACTGATGGACGTGTATGAGTTTCTGGGACTAAGTGAGTATTAGTTACATAAGACTGTACTGGTGGGCGTATTTGATTTTCTGGGACTAAGTAAGTATTAGTTTTACAGGATAGTATTAATAAACGTGTCTCAATTTCTCGGACTAAGCGAGTATTAGTTTTGCAAGAAAGTACTATTGGAAGTGTTTGAGTTTCTGGGACAAAGTGAATATTAGTTTTACAAGAAAGTACTGATGAAGGTGTTTGAGTTTCTGGGACTGAGTGAGTATTAGGTTTAGAAGTATACACTGAGTGACGTGTTTGAGTTTCTTTGACTAACTGAGTACTATTTTTCAAGAAAGTACAAATGGACATGTTTGAGATTCTGGGACTAAATGAGTATAAATTTTACAAGCAAGTACTAATGGGCGTGTTTCAGTTCATGTGACTAAGTGAGTATTAGTTTTACAAGAAAGTACTGACGGACGTGTTTGAGTTTATTTGAGTAAGCGAGTATTAGTTTTACAAAAAAGTACAGATGGACGAGTTTTAAGTTTCTGGGACTAAGTCAGTATTAGTTTTACCAGAAATTATTGATGGACGTGTTTTAGTTGATGGGACTAACTGAGTACTATTTCTGCAAGAAAGTACTGATGGCAGTGTTTGAGTTTCTGGGACTAAGACAGTATTAATTTTACATTAAAGTATTAATGGGCGTGTTTGAGTTTCTCTCACTAAGTGAGTATTAGGTTTACAAGTATACACTGAGTGACGTTTATGATTTCTCGGACTGATTGAGTACTATTTTTATCAGAAAGTACAAATGGACATGTTTCAGTTTCAGGGACTAAATGAGTATTATTTTTACAAGAAAGTACTAATGGACGTGTTTGAGTTTCTGGGACTAAGTGAGTATTAGTTTTACAAGAATGTATTAATGGGCGTGTTTGATTTTCTTCGAATAAGTAAGTATTAGTTTTACAGGATAGTACTAATAAACGTGTCTCAATTTCTCGCACTAAGCGAGTATTAGTTTTGCAAGAAAGTACTATTGGAAGTGTTTGAGTTTCTGGGACAAAGTGAATATCCGTTTTACAAGAAAGTACTGATGAACGTGTTTGAGTTTCTGGGACTGAGTGAGTATTAGGTTTAGAAGTATACACTGAGTGACGTGTTTGAGTTTCTTTGACTAATTGAGTACTATTTTTCAAGAAAGTACAAATGGACATGTTTGAGTTTCTGGGACTAAATGAGTATAAATTTTACAAGCAAGTACTAATGGGCGTGTTTCAGTTCATGTGACTAAGTGAGTATTAGTTTTACAAGATAGTACTGATGGACGTGTTTGAGTTTATTTGAGTAAGCGAGTATTAGTTTTACAAAAAAGTACTGATGGACGAGTTTTAAGTTTCTGGGACTAAGTCAGTATTAGTTTTACCAGAAATTACTGATGGACGTGTTTTAGTTGATGGGACTAACTGAGTACTAGTTCTGCAAGAAAGTACTGATGGCAGTGTTTGAGTTTCTAGGACTAAGTCAGTATTAATTTTACATTAAAGTATTAATAGGCTTGTTTGAGTTTCTCTCACTAAGTGAGTATTAGGTTTACAAGTATACACTGAGTGACGTTTATGATTTCTGGGACTGATTGAGTACTATTTTTATCAGAAAGTACAGATGGACATGTTTGAGTTTCAGGGACTAAATGAGTATTAGTTTTACAAGAAAGTACTAATGGACGTGTTTGAATTTCAGGGACTAAAGGATAATTAGTTTTACAGGAAAATGCTAATGGGCGTGTTCCATTTTCTCTGAATAAGTGAGTATTAGTTATACAAGAAAGTACTGATTGATGTGTTTGAGTTTCTGGGAGTAAGTGAGTATTAGTTTTACAAGAAGGTACTAATGGACGTGTTTGAATTTCTGGGACTAAAGGATAATGAGTTTTACATGAAAATACTAATGGGCGTGTTTCAGTTTCTCTGACTAAGTGAGTATTAGTTATACAAGAAATTACTGATTAACGAGTTTGAGTTTCTGGGACTAATTGAGTACTATATTTGCAAGAAAGTACTAATGGACGTGTTTGAGTTTCTGGAACTAAGTGACTATATTAGTTTTCCAAGAAGTTACTGATGCGTGTATTTGAGTTTCTGGAACTAATTGAGTGCTATTTTTACAAGAAAGTAGTAATGGACGTGTTTGAGTTTCTGCGACTAAGTGAGTATTAGTTTTACAAGAAATTACTAATGGACCTGTGTGAGTTTCTGGGACTAAGAGAGTATTAGTTTTACAAGAAAGTACTGATGGACGTGTTTGCCTTCCTGGGACTAATTGAGAATTATTTTTACAAGAAAGTACTAATTGGCGTGTTTGATTTTCTGGGAATAAGTAAGTATTAGTTTTACAGGATAGTACTAATGAACGTGTCTAAATTTCTGGGACTTAGCGAGTATTAGTTTTACAAGAAAGTACTATTTGAAGTGTTTGAGTTTCTGGGACAAAGTGAATATTAGTTTTACAATCAAGTACTGATGGACGTGTTTCAGTTTCTTGGACTAAGTGAGTACTATTTTCACAAGAAAATACAAATGGACGGGTTTGATTTTCTGGGACTAAGTGTGTATTAGTTTTACAAGAAATTAATAATGGACGTGTTTGAGTTTCTGGGAATAAGTAAGTATTAGTCTTACAAGAAAGTACTAATGGACGCGTTTGAATTTCTGGGACTAAGTTAGTATGAATTTTGCAAGAAATTACTAATGGGCGTGTTTTAGTTTCTGGGACTAAATAAGTATTACTTTTACAGGATAGTACTTATGGACTTGTTTGAGTTTCTTGGACTAAGAGAGTACTAATTTTACAAGAAGGTACTAATGAAAGTGTCTCAGTTTCTATCAATTTGTATGGAGATCTATGTAGGGTGTGAATAAGATTCTCAAACTTACACATCTTCTGAAAGTTTTATATTTCTTCAAACTGTAAATGCGGTGTTGACAAAAAGTCACATTTGCAAAACTGACAATTTTTAATAATTCAATGTCTTGCCTATGAAATGGTTTTCCTACGAAATGACTTATCAAAACAAATATGTTACAAGTTCACTTAACCAAGTTCTATATCTCTAATAATGATCTGGTACTAAGCGAGTATAAGTTTATCAAGAAATTACTATTGGAAGTGTTTGAGTTTCTGGGACAAAGTGAATATTAGTTTTACAAAAAAAGTATTGATGGACGTGTTTGAGTTTCTGGGACTAATTGTGTACTATTTTCACATGAATGGACATGTTTGATTTTCTGCGACTAAGTGTGTATTAGTTTTACAAGTAATTAATAATGGACGTGTTTGAGTTTCTTGGACTAAGTTAGTGTTAGTCTTACAATAAAGTACTGATGGATGTGTGTGAGTTTGTGGGACTAATTGAGTAATATATTTACAAGAAAGTACTAATGGACGTGTTTGAGTTTCTGGGATTAAGTGAGTATTACTTTTACAAGAAATTACTATTGAACGTGTTTCAGTTCTGGGACCAAGTGAGTAATAGTTTTACAAGAAAGTACTGATGGACGTGTTTGAGTATATGGCACTAATTGAGTGTAATTTTTACAATAAAGTACTAATAGACGTGTTTGAGTTTCTGGGATTAAGTGAGTATTAGATTTACAAGAAAGTACTGATGGACGTGTTTGAGTTTCTGGGACTAATTGAGTACTATATTTACAAGAAAGTAGTAATGGACGTGTTTGAGTTTCTGGGACAAAGTGAATATTAGTTTTACAAGAAATTACTAATGAACGTGTTTCAGTTCTGGGACTAAGTGAGTAATAGTTTTACAAGAAAGTACTGATGGACGTGTTTGAGTATATGGCACTAATTGAGTGTTATTTTTACAATAAAGTACTAATGGACGTGTTTGAGTTTCTGGGATTAAGTGAGTATTAGTTTTACAAGAAAGTACTGATGGACGTGTTTGAGTATCTGGGACTAATTGAGTACTATATTTACAAGAAAGTAGTAATGGACGTGTTTGGGTTTCAGGGACTAAATGAGTATTAGTTTTACAAGAAAGTACTGATGGACGTTTTTGAGTTTCTTGGACTAATTGAGTACTATATTTACAAGAAAATAGCTATGGACGTGTTTGAGTTTCTGGGATTAGGTTAGTATTAGTTCTACATGTAATTACTAATGAACATGTTTGAGTTCTGGGACTAAATGAGTATTAGTTTAACAAGAAAGTAATAATGGACATGTTGATTTTCTGGGACTAAAGGAGTATTAGTTTTACATGAAAGTACTAATGCCACTGTTTGAGTTTCTGAGATAAAGTGAGTGCAAATTTTACAATAAAGTACTAATGGGCGTGTTTGAGTTTCTGGAACAAAGTGAGCATTAGTTTTACAAGATAGTACTAATATACATGTTTGAGTTTCACGAACTAAATGAGTATTAGTTTTACAAGAAGGTACTAATGAACGTGTTTGAGTTTCTCGGCTAAAGGTGTATTAGTTTTACATTAAAGTACTAATGGGCGTGCTAGAGTTTCTGGGATTGAGTGAGTGATATCTTTATTAGAAAGTTCTAATGGGCGTGTTTGAGTTTCTGTGACTAAATGCGTATTAGTTTCACAAGAATACACTGAGTGACGTGACTGAGTTTATCAAGAAGGTACTAATGGACATGTTTGAGTTTCTGGGACTAACTGAGTTCTATTTTCACATGAAAGTACTAATGGACGTGTTTGATTTTCTGCGACTAAGTGTGTATTTGTTTTACAAGAAATTAATAATGGACGTGTTTGAGTTTCTGGGACTAAGTGAGTGTTAGTATTACAATAAAGTACTGATGGACGTGTATGAGTTGCTGGGACTAATTGAGTACTATTTTTACAATAAAGTACTAATGGACGTGTTTGAGTTTCTGGGACTAATTGAGTACTATATTTACAAGAAAGTAGTTATGGACGTGTTTGAGTTTCTGGGATTAGGTGAGTATTAGTTCTACATGTAATTACTAATGAACGTGTTTGAGTTCTGGGACTAAGTGAGTATTAGTTTTACATTAAAGTACTAATACGCGTGTTTGAGATTCTGAGACTAAGTGAGTGAAAGTTTTACAATAAAGTACTAATATACATGTTTGAGTTTCACGGACTAAATGAGTATTAGTTTTACAAGAATGTACTAATGAACGGGTTTGAGTTTCTGGGCTAAAGGAGTATTATTTTTACATGAAAGTACTAATGGGCGTGCTTGCGTTTCTGGGATTAAGTGAGTGATAACTTTATTAGAAAGTACTAATGGGCGTGTGACTAAATTCACAAGAATACTCTGAGTGACGTGTTTGAGTTTATCAAGAAGGTACTGATGGACGTGTTTGAGTTTCTGGGACAAAATTAGTATTAGTTTTACAAGAAAGTACTCATGGACATGTTTGAGTTTCTGGGACTAAAGGAGTATTAGTTTTACATGAAAGTACTAATGGGCGTATTTCAGTTTCTGTGACTAAGTGATTATTAGTTTTACACGAAAGTAGTGATGGACGTGTTTGTGTTTCTGGGACTAAGTGAGTATTAGTTTTACAAAAAGTGCTGATGGACGTGTTTGAGTTTCTCGGACTAATTGCGTTCTATATTTACAAGGAAGTACTTACGGCCGTGTTTAAGTTTCTGGGACTAAGTGAGAATTAGTTTTTCAAGAAATTACTAATGGACGTGTTCGTGTTTCTGGGACTAAGGGAGTATTAGTTTTACAAAAAGGACTGATGGACGTGTTTGAGTTTCTCGGACTAATTGAGTTCTATATTTACAAGGAAATACTAATGGCCGTGTTTGAGTTTCTGGGACTAAATGAGTATTAGTTTTACAAGAAGGTACTAATGGACGTGTTTGAGTTTCTGGGCTAAAGGATTATTAGTTTTATATGATAGTTCTAATGGGCGTGTTTGAGTTTCTGGGATTATTTGAGTGATAGTTTTATTAGAAAGTACTAATGGTCGTGTTTGTGTTTCTGTTACTAAATGAGTATTAGTTTCACAAGAATACACTGAGTGACGTGTTTGAGTTCATCATGAGGGTACTTATGGACATGTTTGAGTTTCTGGGACAAAAGGAGTTCTAGTTGAACAAGAAAGTGATGATGAACGAGTCTGAGTTTCTGGGACTAAGTGAGTATTAGTTTTACGTGAAAGTACTAATGGGCATGTTTGAGTTTCTGGGATTAAGTGGGTGAAAGTTTTACAATAAAGTACTAATGGGCGTGTTTGAGTTTCTGGGACAAAGTGAGTATTAGTTTTACAAGAAAGTACTAATATACTATTTTGAGATTCACGGACTAAATCAAAGTACAAGTTTGAGTTTCATTGGCTAAAAGAAAGTACTAATATACAAGTTTGAGTTTCACGGACTACATGAGTATTAGTTTTACAAGAAGGTACTAACGGACGTGTTTGATATTCTGGGCTAAAGGAGTATTAGTTTTACATGAAAGTACTAATGGTTTGTTTGAGTTTCTGGGATTAAGTGAGTGATATTTTTATCAGAAAGTACTAATGGGCGTGTTTGCGTTTCTGTGACTATATGAGTATTAGTTTCACAAGAATACACTGAGTGACCTGTTTGAGTTTATCAAAAAAGGTACTAATGGACACGTTGAGTTTCTGGGACAAAATGAGTATTAGTTTTACAAGAAAGTACTAATGGACGTGTTTGAGTTTCTGGGACTAAAGGAGTATTAGTTTTACATGAAGGTACTATTTGGCGTGTTTCAGTTTCTTGACTAAGTGAGTATTAGTTTTACAAAAAGTACTGATGGACGTGTTTGTGTTTCTGGGACTAAGTGAGTATTAGTTTTACAAAAAGTACTAATGGACGTGTTTGAGTTTCTCGGACTAATTGAGTTCTATATTTACAAGGAAGTACTAATGGCCGTGTTTGAGTTTCTGGGACTAAGTGAGTATTAGATTTACAAGACATTACTGATGGACGTGTTTGTGTTTCTGAGACTAATTGAGTACTATATATACAAGAAAGTACTAATGGACGTGTTTTAGGTTCTGGGACTATGTGATTATTATTTTTACAAGAAATTACTGATGGACGTGCTTGAGTTTCTGGGACTAATTGAGTTCTATGTTAACAAGAAAGTACTGATGGACGTGTTTGAGTTTCTGGGATTAAGTTAGTATTAGTTTTATAAGAAATTACTAATGGAGCTGTTTGATTTTCTGTTACTAAGAGAGTGTTCGTTTTACAAGAAAGTACTGATGCACGTGTTTGCATTTCTGGCACTAAATTGAGTACTATTTTTACAACAAAGTACTAATAGATGTGTTTGACTTTCTGGGACTAAGTGTATATTAATTTTACAATAAAGTATAAATGGGCGTGTTTGAGTTTCTGGGACTAAGTGATTATTAGTTTTACAGGATAGTACTAATGAACCTGTTTGAATTTCTGGGAGTAAGAGACCATTAGTTTTACAACAAAGTACTGATGTACGTGCTTGTGTTTCTGGGACTAATTGAGTACTATTTTTACCAGAAAGTGCTAATGGACGTGTTTGAGTTTCTGGGATTAGGTGAGTATAAGTTCTACATGTAATTACTAATGAACGTGTTTGAGTTCTGGGACTAAATGAGTATTAGTTTTACAAGAAAGTAATAATGGACGTGTTTGATTTTCTGGGACTAAAGGAGTATTAGTTTTACATGAAAGTACTAATGCCCCTGTTTGAGTTTCTGAGATAAAGTGAGTGAAAATTTTACAATAAAGTACTAATAGGCGTGTTTGAGTTTCTGGGACAAAGTGAGAATTAGTTTTACAAGATAGTACTAATATACATGTTTGAGTTTCACGAACTAAATGAGTATTAGTTTTACAAGAAGGTACTAATGAACGTGTTTGAGTTTCTGGGCTAAACGTGTATTAGTTTTACATTAAAGTACTAATGGGCGTGCTAGAGTTTCTGGGATTAAGTGAGTGATATCTTTATTAGGAAGTTCTAATGGGCGTGTTTGAGTTTCTGTGACTAAATGCGTTTTAGTTTCACAAGAATACACTGAGTGACGTGACTGAGTTTATCAAGAAGGTACTAATGAACATGTTTGAGTTTCTGGGACTACATGTAACTGAGTACTATTTTCACATGAAAGTACTAATGGACGTATTTGATTTTCTGCGACTAAGAGTGTATTTGTTTTACAATAAATTAATAATGGACGTGTTTGAATTTCTGGGACTAAGTGAGTGTTAGTATTACAATAAAGTACTGATGGACGTGTGTGAGTTTATGGGACTAATTGAGTACTATTTTTACAAGAAAATACTAATGGACGTGTTTGAGTTTCTGGGACTAAGTGAGTAATAGTTTTACAAGAAAGTACTGATGGATGTGTTTGAGTATATGGCATTAATTGAGTGCTATTTTTACAATAAAGTACTAATGGACGTGTTTGAGTTTCTGGGACTAATGGAGTACTATATTTACAAGAAAGTAGTTATGGACGTGTTTGAGTTTCTAGGATTAGGTGAGTATTAGTTTTACATGTAATTACTAATGAACGTGTTTGAGTTCTGGGACTAAGTGAGTATTAGTTTTACATTAAAGTACTAATACGCGTGTTTGAGATTCTGAGATTAAGTGAGTGAAAGTTTTACAATAAAGTACTAATGGGCATGTTTGAGTTTCTGGGACAAAGTGAGTATTAGTTTTACAAGATAATACTAATATACATGTTTGAGTTTCACGGACTAAATGAGTATTAGTTTTACAAGAATGTACTAATGAACGGGTTTGAGTTTCTGGGCTAAAGGAGTATTAGTTTTACATGAAAGTACTAATGGGCGTGCTTGCGTTTCTGGGATTAAGTGAGTGATAACTTTATTAGAAAGTAATAATGGGCGTGTGACTAAATTCACAAGAATACTCTGAGTGACGTGTTTGAGTTTATCAAGAAGGTACTGATGGACGTGTTTGAGTTTCTGGGACAAAATGAGTATTAGTTTTACAAGAAAGTACTCATGGACATGTTTGAGTTTCTGGGACTAAAGGAGTATTAGTTTTACATGAAAGTACTAATGGGCGTATTTCAGTTTCTGTGACTAAGTGATTATTAGTTTTACACGAAAGTAGTGATGGACGTGTTTGTGTTTCTGGGACTAAGTGAGTATTATTTTACAAAAAAAAAGTGCTGATGGACGTGTTTGAGTTTCTCGGACTAATTGAGTTCTATATTTACAAGGAAGTACTTACGGTCGTGTTTGAGTTTCTGGGCCTAAGTGAGTATTAGTTTTTCAAGAAAGTACTAATGGACGTGTTCGTGTTTCTGGGACTAAGGGAGTATTAGTTTTACGAAAAGGACTGATGGACGTGTTTGAGTTTCTCGGACTAATTGAGTTCTATATTAACAAGGAAATACTAATGGCCGTGTTTGAGTTTCTGGGACTAAATGAGTATTAGTTTTACAAGAAGGTACTAATGGACGTGTTTGAGTTTCTGGGCTAAAGGATTATTAGTTTTATATGAAAGTTCTAATGGGCGTGTTTGAGTTCTGGGATTATTTGAGTGATAGTTTTATTAGAAAGTACTAATGGGCGTGTTTGAGTTTCTGTGACTAAATGAGTATTAGTTTCACAAGAATACACTGAGTGACATGTTTGAGTTCATCATGAGGGTACTTATGGACATGTTTGAGTTTCTGGGACAAAAGGAGTTCTAGTTGAACAAGAAAGTGCTGATGAACGAGTCTGAGTTTCTGGGACTAAGTGAGTATTAGCTTTACGTGAAAGTACTAATGGGCGTGTTTGAGTTTCTGGGATTAAGTGAGTGAAAGTTTTACAATAAAGTACTAATGGGCGTGTTTGAGTTTCTGGGACAAAGTGAGTATTAGTTTTTCAAGAAAGTACTAATATACTATTTTGAGATTCACGGACTAAATCAAAGTACAAGTTTGAGTTTCACGGGCTAAAAGAAAGTACTAATATACAAGTTTGAGTTTCACGGACTACATGAGTATTAGTTTTACAAGAAGGTACTAACGGACGTGTTTGATATTCTGGGCTAAAGGAGTATTAGTTTTACATGAAAGTACTAATGGTTTGTTTGAGTTTCTGGGATTAAGTGAGTGATATTTTTATCAGAAAGTACTAATGGGCGTGTTTGCGTTTCTGTGACTATATGAGTATTAGTTTCACAAGAATACACTGAGTGACCTGTTTGAGTTCATCAAAAAGGTACTAATGGACATGCTGAGTTTCTGGGACAAAATGAGTATTAGTTTTACAAGAAAGTACTAATGGACGTGTTTGAGTTTCTGGGACTAAAGGAGTATTAGTTTTACATGAAGGTACTATTTGGCGTGTTTCAGTTTCTTGACTAAGTGAGTATTAGTTTTACAAAAAGTCCTGATGGACGTGTTTGTGTTTCTGGGACTAAGTGAGTATTAGTTTTACAAAAAGTACTGATGGACGTGTTTGAGTTTCTGGGACTATTTGAGTTCTATATTTACAAGGAAGTACTAATGGCCGTGTTTGAGTTTCTGGGACTAAGTGAGTATTAGATTTACAAGACATTACTGATGGACGTGTTTGTGTTTCTGGGACTAATTGAGTACTATATTTACAAGAAAGTACTAATAGACGTGTTTTAGGTTCTGAGACTAAGTGATTATTATTTTTACAAGAAATTACTGATGGACGTGCTTGAGTTTCTGGGACTAATTGAGTTCTATGTTTACAAGAAAGTACTGATGGACGTGTTTGAGTTTCTGGGATTAAGTTAGTGTTAGTTTTATAAGAAATTACTAATGGAGCTGTTTGATTTTCTGTTACTAAGAGAGTGTTCGTTTTACAGGAAAGTACTGATGGACGTGTTTGCATTTCTGGCACTAAATTGAGTACTATTTTTACAACAAAGTACTATTAGATGTGTTTGACTTTCTGGGACTAAGTGTGTATTAATTTTACAATAAAGTATAAATGGGCGTGTTTGAGTTTCTGGGACTAAGAGTATATTAGTTTTACAAGAAAGTACTGATTGACGTGTTTGATTTTCTGGGACTAATTGAGTAATATTTTTAACAAGAAAGTACTAATTATCGGGTTTGATTTTCTGGGACTAAGTGTGTATTAGTTCCACAAGAAAGTACTAATGGACGTGTGTGAGTTTCTGGGGCTAATTGAGTACTATTTTGCAAGAAAGTACTAATGGACGTGTTTGAGTTTGTGGAACTAATTGAGTATTAGTTTTACAAGAAATTGCTAATGGACGTGTTTCAGTTTCCGGGACTAAGTGAGTATAACATTTACAGGATAGTGCTAATGGACGTGTTTGAGTTTGTGGGACTAATAGACTACTATTTTTACAAGAAAGTACTAATGGACGTGTTTGAATTTCTGGGACTAAGTGAGTATCAGTTTCTTAAGAATTTTTACTAATGGACTTGTTTGAATTTCTGGGATTAAATCAGTATTAGTTTTACAAGAATACACTGAGTGACGTGTTTGAGTTTCTGGGACTAATTGAGTAGTATTTTTACAATAAAATACTAATGGACGTGTTTGAGTTTCTGAGACTAAAGGCGTATTAGTTTTACATGAAAGTAATAATGGGCGTGTTTCAGTTTCTGTGATTAAGTGAGTATTAGTTTTACAAAAAGTACTGATGGACGTGTTGGAGTTTCAGGGAGTAATTGAGTGTTATATTTACAAGAAAGTACTTATGGACGTGTTTGAGTTTCTGGGACTAAGTGAGTGTTAGTTTTACAAGAATACACTGAGTAACTTGTTTGAGTTTCTGGTACTAATTGAGTACTATTTTTACAAGAAATTACTAATAGACGTGTTTGAGTTTCTGGGACTCGAGACGTATTAGTTTGACATGAAAATACTAATGGGCGTGTTTCAGTTTCTGTGACTGAGTGAGTATTAATTTTACCAGAAAGTTCTGAGGGACGTGTTTGAATTGAGTACTATATTTACAAGAAAGTACTAATGGACGTGTTTGAGTTTCTTGGACAAAGTGAGTATTAGTTTTACAAGAAATTACTTATGGACGTGTTTGAATTTTTGGGACTAACTGAGTACTAGTTTAACAAGAAAGTACTAATGGACGTGTTTGAGTTCATGGGACTACGTGGGTATAAGTTTTGCAAGAAATTACTTATGGACGTGTTTGTGTTTCTGGGACTAACTGAGTACTATTTTTACAAGAAAATACTAATAGACGTGTTTGAATTTCTGAGACTAAGTGATCATGTTTTGGCCTACGCAAATAATTTAGTTTGACAAGAAAGTGTTAATATGGACGAGATTGAGTGTCTATGACAAAGTGAGTATTAGTTAATAAAATTCTGATGGACGTGTTTGAATGTCTGGGACTTAGTATTTTTTTGCGAGAATTTCTGTAATGTAATGTCTTGATTGATTGATGTTATTTGTATTTATTGCAGAAAAAATGGACGAAAACAACATGTCGTCTATCGTGGATAAAAAGAAAGCCAATACTCGCACTGCCAGTGATATAGAAGTTGGGGAAATGTGGCCTGAGACAAAACAGCTTCTCAATGCATTTCACCTTCCCTTCAATAGAAGGCTTGATTTATTACTCGGAGATGTCAAAATGACACAATAACAATGCACAATGAACGAATAACCATTTCAATCAAATCCATCTAACTCAACCCTTTATCCAAACATCTGAAAAAACACACATCATTTCACCTCCCCTATAACGCTGAATTATAGATACCAATTACTTGCTCTTCCCTGGAACGCTGAATATGCATATACACAAATCGAATTCTGAACACTTACACAAATCAATTGCCCTGCACCAGAACGCTGACATCTGATTTGACCTCCCCTAGAACGCTGACTTATGGACACTTACACAAATTACTTCCCCTTACCTAGACTGGCTATTTCCTTATGTTTTTTCATGTTTATAATATTTGAGACAACTCAAGCTCTCACCAAATCAAATTAAATCTGAATTAACTCTCCTTTAAGTATTGACTTCAAACATCAGATCTGATCATAGCCGAATATGTACTCACTGAAATTCCAGGGAATAGAATGACCTTATGTCCAGAAGTCATAATATGCCACTTATATACAGCTGATAATGCAGCCCCTTATCTTAGTTATATTCACATTCAAGTAGCTTGTGCCACACTAACAGTACAAAAGTGATGTAAAGAAACACGTATTTTCTTTATAATTAGATATGGATAAAGCTATTAAGAAAGCTCCTCTTAAATTATGATCATACTAAGCCAGATCAATAACTTGTAAAGGCGTATCTCAATTAAAAGCATGTTTAATTGCGTTCCCCCACTTGAAGCTGGTTTAACATTAGCAAGTGCAGTGTTTGGTTTTAGTTTCGCTTTCAACGCGTATTGATAAGTTATCAGAGTCAAATAAGCTTGTGAAACAACACTTATTTATGAGTTACCTGAGGCAATATCAGGCATATGAACTTGTGAAACAATGCTTATTGGCGAGTTACCTGAAGCAATATCAGGCAGATAAACTTGTGAAACAACGCTTTTTAATGTGTTACCTGAGGCAATATCAGGCAGATAAACTTGTGAAACAATGCTTATTGGCGAGTTACCTGAAGCAATATCAGGCAGATAAACTTGTGAAACAACGCTTTTTAATGTGTTACCTGCGGCAATATCAGTCAAATGAACTTGTGAAACAACGCTTATTGATGTGTTACCTGAGACAATATGAGGCAGATGAACTTGTGTAACAACGCTTATTGATGTGTTACCTGAGGCCATATCAGGCAGATGAACTTGTGAAGGAACACTTATTGATGTGTTACCTGAGACAATATGAGGCAGATGAATTTGTGAAACAACGCTTATTGATGTGTTATCTGAGGCAATACCAGGCAGATGGACTTGTGAAACAACGCCTATTGATGTGTTACCTGAGACAATATGAGGCAGATGAATTTGTGAAAGAACACTTATTGATGAGTAACTTGAGGCATTATCAAGCAGACGAACTTGTGAAACAACGCTTATGGATGTGTTACCTGAAGCAATATCAGGCAGATGAACTTGTAAAACAGCACTTATTCATGAGTTGCCTGAGGTAATATCAAGCAGATTAACTTGTGAAACAACGCTTATTGATGTGTTACCTGAGGTTATATCCGGCAGATGAACTTGTAAAACAACGGTTATAGATTCGTTACCTGAGGCAATATCAGGCAGCAACGTGTGAAAGAAACGATTCTACTTTAGGGTATAACCCATTGCACATATACCCTTACTCGAAGTCATATGTGTGTATCAGTTGGAGATTAAGATAATACCAGAGATGTTATGGTTGTAGAATACTGGCACAAACTGACCATATAACTCTGGTTCAGACACATACATAAATCACTTGCTCTTTCCTAGAACTCTTGACTTCTGGTTCAGACACATGTTCAAGTTATTTGCCCTTCCTTAGAACGCTGACTTCTGATTCAGACACATACACAAATCACTTGTTTCTCTCTAGAACGCTAACTTCTGGTTCAGACACATAAACAATCACTTTTCCTTCCATAGAACGCTGACTCTGGTTCAGACACATATACAAATAATTTGCCCTTCCTTAGAATGCTGACTTCTGGTTCAGACACATATACAAGTACTGTACCCTTCCTTAGAACGCTGACTTCTGGTTCAGACAAATATACAAGTAATTTGCCCTTCCCTAGAACTCTTGACTTCTGGTTTAGACACATATACAAGTAAGTTGCCCTTCCTTGGAACGCTGACTTCTGGTTCAGACACATTTACACGTAATTTGGCCTTCCTTAGAACGCTGACTTCTGATTCAGACATATACACAAATCATTTGTCCCTCCATATAACGCTAACTTCTGGTTCAGACAAATAAACAATCACCTTCCTTTCCCTAGAACAAATATACAAGTAATTTGCCCTTCCCTAGAACTCTTGACTTCTGGTTCAGACACATATACAATTTATTTACCATTCCTTAGAGCGCTGATTTCTGATTCAGACGCATACACAAATCACTTGTCTCTCCATAGAACGCTGACTTCTGGTCCAGACACATAAACGATCACTTTCCCTTCCATAGAACGCTGACTTCTGGTTCATACACATATACAAGTAATTCGAACTTCCTTAGAACGCTGACATCTGGTTCAGACACATATACAAGTAATTTGCACTTCCCTATAACTCTTGACTTCTGGTTCAGACACATATACAAGTAATTTGCCCTTCCTTAGAAAGCTGACTTCTGATTCAGACACATACACAAATCACTTGCCTTTCCCTAGAACGCTGACTTCTGGTGCGCGAATACCATATATTCAGATATATACATAAATACACAAATAATATATACATAATCTGTTGTGATCGTCATAACTACATAATGCCGTATATGACAGCTATTTGAGTTTGCTAGGTCATTAATCTGAAGCTGCCGTACATAACCAGCACGATTGAGTCAGCGACCGGGTGAGTCAGCTACCAGAGAATACGTTAAGTGTTGTAAACACGCGATGACATCTGGGAGGTTAATTGGCGTGGTGGATCACGATGACCAACGAGTGATGTATACACGGTGTTCCGGATAATGTAGTGACCATGTTAAATTTACTTGTGTTAAATTAAATATTAAGTGATGGTACTTTGGACATTGACATGGATGATCATATTTGTTAAAGTACTTTGATTTTAAAAACGTTTGTTTTATTTTACTATTATTATGTTATTTGATGTTCATAGGATGCATACGGGATATATTAGTGACTATACCTGTTGGGACTGATATTGCATTTGATGATCAACTTGATAAACGACTTTAACTTCTTATATTTTGAAAACAATTAATAGAAACATGACTTGTTTTCTGTAGACAGATGCGAATGTGTTAAAGTCGTATTCGTTTTATTGTTTTGATCATACATTGAAATATATTATAGTATCTGCCATCCTATCAAAGTACAGAACATAGGCTTCATGTTTCATTATATCGGTTAAGCATATTGTTGACCGAAATGTTGGTAGCAGCATCAATACTTGGCTTTAGGCAGCTGTGTGACACGTGCGTGCATTTAAGTTGGTCAGTTTTATAAATACAGCCATTTACTTAATATCTAATGTGCTGTTTACAGAGTATATACACCTAAGCCGTAGTCGGTATTTCATTATTCTATATTATATGTCCAACAAGCTCATTAAAAAGACCGGTAGCACTGAATCTGGTGTCATGTATAGCCATATGGCTGCTACTTATGAGTATAATGTGTGTCTGATCAAAAGCTGAACAACATACTAGTGTCACAAGAGATTGATTGATGGCAACATTAGCGGCGATAAGTCAGAACCATGTGACAGTCTAGACATATTCTCATGGCTGTTGTCGCGAGAGATCATGTATACAATGGGCCCTCTCCGTGTTCCAAGGCAGTCTATAAATAAGTCTTGAGTTGAAGTCATGTCTATGTTTTAGGCACTTTTAAGACTGCATCACCAGTCCGCTAGGCTCATGTTTTGGGAATCTGAATTCTGTTATATTTTAACTGTTAGAATTAGGATAAATTTGAATAGTACTGTACTTTGATAAGAGAAACGTTTTATCTACTGTTGATTAAATTTTGGTGACTGGAAAGTGTGGTCTGATAATTTATAAAGTCCTGACTCTATCACATACGGCATTTTGGCGCCTAGAACCAGGATTGATTTCGATCCAAGGGTTTTAACGCGGGACAACACGAAATACTACAATATACACTGAAGGAAACAAGGTGAGTGGCATTGTACAAATTGTAGAAAGATCTCAATTGTTGCAATTTTTTTTGCAAAATTCTAAATTATTTGGAAATAATGAAAATGGGGGAATCAGACTTTGGGGTAGTTTTAGGAAACGTGGAACATCATATGGCAACGTTTAATCTTAATAAAAGATTAAAGACTCAGAACACCGCTACGTAACATTTGTTAGTTAGTTGATTCAATGGCAAGACCAGACGCTAAGCCTGGTAGGTTAAACAAGAAAGCACCGAGTAGACAGGTGCATTCATGTGAAATATGTGGTGGAATAAACCACGTAGTTACGCAACTTGACAGGTCGCGTGCCGATAAATAATAAAATGTACATGTAAATAGAGTATAAGACAAATTACCGTATTCTGTACTAGTTTATTTTAGATTAATATTCTCTTTTAATGATAGGACTGATTTCCAGTAATACGTGTCAATAAATAAATTTTGATTTCATTTGAAAAAAAATAATCTGATTTTCTAATGGTTAATTGGAAAACTATATAAAGTTTAAAGAAAAGTACAGGAATATGTGTGAAAATCTAAACACATTCCATTTTGAAAAGGTAAAGTATGGAAAATTATAACAAAAAAAATTATTGAAACAGATGCTTTAATTTTAAGTTCAATATCAACCACTTTGCTTTTGTGGTGGGTTTGAAACATTTGGTAGAGCTGTAAAATATATGTTTACACATTAAAAACTATGGATAATTGGAACAATTTAGAAGACATATTTTGGATCATTCTAGCAAAAATCAACAGGAAATTTATAAATGGGAACATTTAGTTAATATGCATGTTAATATTAAGTAATATATGTAAATTGAAATTTGACTATTCACTACTATACTAAAAACGTGTATAGGGTAAGATGATTCTAAATTTCATTAAGACATAATTGATAAATATTGGTGATTATGGTTGTAAGCAAGCAAGGATAATTAAAAAGAGTCACTATGTCAAGCAGTTATATGTGCTGACATACGTCATGAAAACAGATAGTATTAAAAATCCTTGTGAGGTTTGATAGACGGAGTTAGAGTATTGTCCGAGAGTTGTAAAATTTGATATTGGCAAATTAGACATTAGGAATCCAGGGAACATATACATTTAAGGAGATCTGTTTTGGGATAATTCTAGATAAATACTTAAGAAAATCATAAATGGGGCATTTAGTTAATGTTTGTGTGGGTTAATATTAAGGGGTGTGTATACGTTGCCATGAAACTATACACTATTACACATAAAATGTGTTTAGTATCCGGAGTTCATAAGTATATGAATTGCAATTCATTTACGATTAAGATTGTAAACAAGCTGGGACATTAGTCAACATAACAAGGGTCATGAAATAAAACAGTTATGACAAGTGCTTAAGCAATCTGTGACAACCAATTTTAACAAAATGACATCAAAACCAATTAAGGGTGACCACTGCTGAGGTTTTGGATTTTTGCACTTCCGGAAATTTACATTTGTTATATTTCAAAAATTATAATAAAACTGGAAAAAATAATTATACAGTAACAAACTTATGCCCAATAGGGATATTTTAGTGCAAAACAAATGAACATTTTTCAGATTTTTTTTTTGACCTCACATTTTGTGCCCAAAATTGACAATTTTTAACATAAGCCAAAATGGGGGGTAGGGGTACAATAGATGTTTTTTCTCAAAAACCGTTTAAGATATTCACTTAATTTAAACTTTATTACAAAAACATGTGTTAGGATATACATAGACAGCAATAAAAAGTAGTGTTCCTATTATTTGTTACAGACCTATGCCGTTATATGTCAGAGCTCGTCGAAATCTGAAAAAGCACATTTTTCTCTCAGTTTTTATTGAATATCTTTCTTATATGCACACCGACCCCCGATTTTTATTTTTTCATTCTAAAACTCAGGTCTTGTATATATTGTAGACAAAATATCTCAAAAAGTTTACTGTTCTTTTATCATGAAAAATTGATTGATCACAAATTTAAAAATGCAATTTATAGTAAACTGGGTGGGGTAATGACAAGGGATGTAATAATTTTTCAGATGGTGATAAAAATACCACAACCCTTAATTTTTCGTCCTAAAGTATGAAATATTACATTAAAAAAGACGGAAAATCGATACCTGTTCTGCAAACCACACTACACACATATAAGTTGCCATACACAATTTGCAGCTGATTTAGAATTTAAAACCACACTGTGAGAGTGTATTACTAAAGATTAATTTTGCGAAAAAGTTAAATCACCGTCCCATCATTTTTTTTCGTGAAACTGACTAGCAAAAGGTAAGTCTTCATAAAAAACAGGGGAATTAAAAATTCTTACTGTTCTGATATTCGCCAGAGGGCACCCTTAAGATAATAATTTCACTGGGTCATGCCATAATGCAATTGAATTGATGATCTGTCTGTATGACTTTATCGCAAAACCTTTATCGCAAAACCTAGGGCGTGGATAATACGGGTAGATGGTTTATTTGTAGTAGGGCTGATGCTATTAACTCAGAAATTATTTGGTCGAAATTCGTATAAAACACTTTAAACTAACTTTACGAAGTCATGACATTTATCAAACAAACATTTTGATATGTCTGTTGATACAGAAATGATGAGTAATATTGCGTTTTCGGCGGTATTGACGGCAAAAAGTCTAACCTTTATACGGTTAAACAGTTAACACGAGTTGTTGAATTAATTAGGAATAATCATTTATAATGTAATTACCAAGTTCAGTTGGTTGGCTAAAATAACAGAACAGAATAGATACTTATAAAAACGTACCTGTCCAACATGCACAAATATATACAAAAACACAAAATGACATGACAGGTTAACACTAATAAATGTTAAAAATAACAAGATGCATCAATACAATAGTTGGTTAAATGTAACAGCTTGCTTGCGTATTAAATGAATATCAAAACAAGATGTGGCAGTTAGGTATACACAGTTTCAGGTGAATTCTGTGTATAACAATGCAACTGACAGGTAATTTAGGACCAACCATTTCTATGATTAAAAATATGACAGTTTTTACATTGTGGTCAAAACAAACAACATACCAGAGCTATTAGAGAGTATAGACTGACCGATTTGTATAATATGGAGGTCAAGTAGGGTAAACTGTTAAGAAACAGTGCAATGAAATTATTCGTGCATATGTTGCAGGAAGTAGTTTTTGACCGTTTGTAAAATATTGGGGTCAATTGGGATTGGCTGTTAGGAAACAGTGTAATGAGATGTATTCCGTGCCTGTGTTGCAGGATGCAGTTCTTTGACCATTTTGTAAAATATTGGGGTCAAAAGGGAGTCGAGGATGTAGGCTATTTTGAAATAGTGTAATGATATGTATTCCGTGCAATGTTTTGCAGGAAAACAGTTTTCTGGACCATAATAAAAGGTTTAAGCACTATGATCAGAAATTAATTATACCTGTTTGGTTTTCAGAAAACTGTATGTGTGATGCAATGATCAACTGTTGTAATTGTTCATAGCAAAACTACCATAATAGCATGTAATAGGGAACATTATTAAAATCAGGAGTAATAAGGGAATATTATTAAACCCGTCTATCTAGATGATGGACAATTTCTCAAATTCAAGTCGAGTTATTTTCGTTGCAATACTGGCATCTCCAGCTTTAAGTATTCATGATTAATAATATATTGATTTGACAACTATCTTAAGCAAAGAAGGGTGAAAATATCGGACAGGGAAAGCAGATTCAAGGACGACAGTCAACCACAAAACACAAAAACAAACACGCAAACAGACAAACGAAAAGGCAAAAATAATAAAACATGCAAAAGACATCACAAACACAAATGGGTTGACAATAGGGCTACCGCCTAGGAACGGTCAGTGGCACAGTAGGCCACTGGGGGTTTAAACCGGTTCTAGGATGCACCAAACCTCACACTTACCCTACTGTCATCCCATAAAAACAGGACAGTGTAAATAAAGAAATCCCCGCCATGATCTAAACTCTAACCAACAAAGCAACAATAGGCAATATAAGTAAAACACAAATATGCTCGTGTAAATATAATACAAACAAACAATAGCCTAGAAAGCCACAATGAAGGTACTCAATGACTTGACAGAAGCCAGAGCAGTAAGAGAACACACCATTAAGGGCACAACAAGAAAGAACATGGACAAACATCAAACGCCACCGTCCCAATGGGCTTTAGGTATGCGTCATCATAGGGTCCACAGCCTGTCCGGTCATCGTACAATTAAAGAGGAAAACATAGTGGCGAACTGTAAAAGGGTCCACCACCAAGCATGCAGTACGTTGCAAAATGATAGGGTCATAACCTCTTTTGATAAACTTTTTAACAAGTTTAACAAAGATAGTCTGAAAGTGATCATGACCAAGAATCTTACGAAGTTTATAAATCACATCACCATAAAAGTCAGGTTGTGATAGTCCTTGTCGCAGAAGAGTCCTTAAATTACATTTATATTTGGAAAGAAGATCAAGGTTACGATAATACAATTTTGCAAAGGTTTTACAAAGTTTATGGTAACGGTAACCCTGATTGAGTAATTTTTTAGTTATACAAAGATTACGAATATTAAAGTCTTCAACTCGAGTACAAGCTCTAGAAAAACGAATAAGTTGAGACAGATACACCCCATAAGAAGTTGCTCGGGGAACATCCCCATCCAAGTGGGGATAATTAACAATGTCAAAATTAAAATCATCTCTCTTGTCATAGATTTTGCTAATTATTTTACCATTTTCAATCGAGAGATCTAAATCAAGAAAAGAAGCGTTATTATCAGATATATTTTCTTTATTAAGCCGAAGTTCTTTAGGATAAATATTATGAACCATAGTTGGAAAGAAAGGGTTGTCAATGTTCAGTATGTCATCCAGATACCGAGAGGTGTCATTAAAAGCTTCAATAACATATGCCTGGGTATCTGGTGAAAGACTCAACATGAAATCCCTTTCATAGCAAAATAAAAACATTGACCTGACAAGAAACTGAAAAAGAAATTTGATTAACTAAATAAATAGGCCATATTGATAAAAAGTCATGCAATTTTAGACGCGTATATCTTAACCTGTATCAATCATGTGTCTGTATTCATGTTAGTAAGTTATAAGGAATGGTGAGCGAATTAATTATTGTGAGCTACATGTGTCAAAATGCCGAAAACAATTTGTGTGGCCGATACGGCATACTGCGTCAGAACAACAGGTCAGCTTAACTGAGCCTACGAAATATTTGGGATTCATTATGATAACAGTCTGCATATGCCATATATAATTGATACATATAAACGCCTAAAAAGTAGTTGTATTGCTACAAATCAAGAGCTGACCATACGAGGGGCATTCAAAAAGCTTTGAGACTGATGCGTTTCCGTAGAAATTAAGTCAGATTCATGCACGACTTTTACGTGATTTCGTAAGTAATATCAATAGCAATATATACTGAAAATGTTATCGCAATTCGTCAAGGGATTATAGTGTTATACGGTTTTGAATAGAGCGTTCTCATATACACTGACCAGTGGGAAAAGCGGAAATAAGGACATATAAAAATGCGTTGCGCTTTAAATACATCTGGGAAACAAATCTTTCATGAAGTTAAAAGCATTTATGGGCATTCTTCTGTTTCAAAAGTCACAGTTTACAGGTGGTTGAACGTGTTTAAAGATGGAATACCTAACGTCAAAGATCTTGACCGTGTCGGATGACCAAAGACTTCATTGTCCTCAAGAAACATTGCAGCTGTTGAGGCTATGGTGAAGGAAGAGTCAAGATATACTGTTTCTGAGTTAGCTGCGACAGTGGGCATATCAACGGGAAGTGTTAAGGAGATTTTATCGAAGCGTTTAAAATTAAAACAAGGTAACTATTGACCAAGAGCAAAGAGCACAACGAGTGAAATGTTGTAAAGAACTCTTGAAAAAATGCCGATGAAAGGAGGTTAAATGAGTTCATAACAGGTGATGAGACATGGATATATTATTTTGAACCTCAACGACGGATTAATAATAAACAATGGCTGGGAAAGGGGCAAGAAGTCCCGTAATTGCCAAAAGGACAAAACGTGGGAAGAAGGTTCTCTACACTATTTTCTTCAATTGTACAGATACCAAGTGCTCCAGGAAAATCTGTTACGGAAATGTTTTGTAGTGACAAGGTCTTAAAATCAGTTAAAATCACTATGTTAAACTGCGTCCAAGGACTACATCACCTACATGGCAATGCATCTTCACATAAAAGTACTATAGTACAGCAATTTCGTCGAGATGAACATGTTATATGGCTTCAACACCCACCATAATCTCCGGATCTTAGTACGTGTGACGTTTTCTGTTTCCAAAGCTGAAAAAGATGCTCGCTGGACGTCGTTATAACTCGAGAAACGCCGTTGACAGTGCGGTCCATCAGTGTCTGAAGGGTATACCAAGGGGAGACTACTCTGCGGCTTTCCGGTCATGGATATGTCGTTTAAAAAAGTGTATTCTTGTTAAGGGCGAATACATTGAAGGAATAAAGTAGAATATTTATCCATAAACATGTTATGTTTTATTTAACGGGGCCAGTCTCAAAACTTTTTGAATGCTCCTCGTATATGCTTATTATCAGAGGCTGAAGTCAGTCATTGCAAACACCCCCTAAACATATTCTGTAACTGGAAGCCCGGTATACGAAATGTATATCAGTTCTGAGAAAAGAGGTAAAAATGGCAAATTACTCTGAGCATTATGTTGCGAAGGTACAACTGCCGAAGGGTATTCATGTGGTCGGCACGACATATTTTGTTATGACTAGGGAAGCACTGACTTTTCATGTCAATTGTAAACACCAGAACTCTGAACATACCACAATAATTATACCTCTGCCATATGGTACCATAAGTGTAATTCTTCATGCTTAGCAGAAATGATGACTTTGGTGGGATTGTATGAAAACCGGTCAAATTACACCGTTGTACCGACCATTAATTTTCTTAAGAACAAACTTTTTCAAACCTAACTAATGAATTTGATGGTACACTGATTATTTCAAAGAGCTTAAATCATATGAATGTGTTCCCTTTAGCCACTTTGAAACAGCGCCTTGCAGAAATTAGAAGCGATTCAAGCGATTAAAACGTTCCCACTTTGGTGTTATATTCTTCTTGCAAGCGCGATGGTTATGTCTATATTAATTATAATAATTATTGCTAGAAAATACACTGGGGTGCGTTTTACACGTTTATCGAATCGAGATCAATCTATAAAATGTAATGCCACGCCCAGGAGTCAGGTCGAAAGAGCGCAATCTACAAATGGTGCTAGCCGAGTTAGGCAGGGCGACGCAAAGAACCTTAAAGCGTCGGCGCGTTTAATGGAGATTAGCGAGCAAGAGGGTCTATGGTCAATCAGCATTGTTCGATATATATACCCTGGACTGGAGGTCCCCACGACAAAAAAGGCAGTGCCGGTATAACTGTCGTGGACACGTAATCATGTATATTAAGGTAAACTAGTGTAGCTTGAAGTACAAAAACATTCATTCCGTTCACTAATTCACCTTCAAGATGTTTAGGTGGTGAATAAATTGATATGAAGTCTATGGAACTATTCGTATGGTGAAAAGTTCAATGTAATTATTTAGTTCAAGTACACGGTATTTTCCTCAAGGGTACCGCGGTGAAGCAAACTGACAGTTACACGTACATTTACCTGTACAGATATAGACACAAGAGTGTGCGAATACCATATATTCAGATATATACATATATATACACACATAATCTGTTGTGATCGTCATAACTACATAATGCCGTATATGACAGCTATGAAGCTGCCGTACATAATTAGCACGATTGGGTCAGTGACGGAGCGACTACCAGCGATAACGTTAAGTGTTGTGAAAACGCGATAACATCTGGGAGGTTAATTGGCGTGGTGGATCACGATGACCAACGAGTGATGTATACACGGTGTTCCGGATAATGTAGTGACCATGTTACATTTACTTGTGTTAAATTAAATATTAAGTGATGGTACTATGGACATTGACTTGGATGATCATATTTGTTAAAGCACTTTGACTTTAAAAACTTTTGTTTTATTTTACTATTATTATGTTATTGGATGTTCATAGGATGAATACATGCTATATTAGTGGTGTCATGTATAGCCATATGGCTTCTATTTATGAGTATAATTTGTGTCTGAACCACATAGTGGTGTCACGGGAGATTGAATGTTGGCCACATTAGTGGCAATAATTCATGAACCATGTGGCAGTCTGGACAGATTCTCTTGCCGTGAGAAATCCTGTATCAAATGGACCCGCTCGGTGTTCCGAGGCAGTCTATAAGCAGGTCTTGAGTTGAAGTAATGTCTATGTTTTAAGCACTTTTAAGCTTGCATCAACAGTCCGATAGGTTCATGTTTTGGCAATCTGACTTCTGCTATATTTTAACTGTTAGAATTAGGACAAATTTAAATAGAACTGTACTTTGTGAATAGAGACGTTTTATCGACTGTTGATTTATTTCAAATTAGTATATACAATTAAATTTTGGTGACTGGAAAGTGTGTTTTGATAATTTATAAAGTCCTGACTCCTCTATCACAGACATAAACAACCACTTGCCCTTCCCTAGAACGCTGACTTCTGATTCAGACACATACACAAATCACTTGCCCTTCCCTAGAACGCTGACTTCTGATTCAGACACATACACAATCACTTGCCCATCCCTAGAACGCTGACTTCTGGTTCAGATTCATACACAATCACTTGCCCTTCCCTAGAACGCTGACTTCTGGTTCAGACACATACACAATCACTTGCTCATCCCTAGAACGCTGACTTCTGGTTCAGATTCATACACAATCACTTGCCCTTCCCTAGAACGCTGACTTCTGGTTCAGACACATACACAATCACTTGCCCATCCCTAGAACGCTGACTTCTGGTTCAGACACATACACAATCACTTGCCCTTCCCTAAAACGCTGACTTCTGGTTCAGACACATACACAATCACTTGCCCTTTCTTAGAACCCTGACTTCTGGTTCAGACACATAAACAATCACTTGCCCTTCCCTAGAACCCTGACTTCTGGTTCAGACACATACACAATCACTTGCCCATCCCTAGAATCATGATGCTTAAGCTGAAGGCTTCTATTTTACGGTTTTGCCATTTTATAGAGTCAATTGATAAGGAATGTCAATTGATAAGGAATGCCAATTGATAAGAAAAATCAGTTGTTGATACTTCAATACATATCATATCTGATATGTTATATGGGTAAATATGTGGCTGTCCCTTGTTCAAGCTTCACATACGAAACAAGTTTCGTTTGAATGTTCTTAAGCAACATACTTCCCCAGCACACGTCCCCCAGCCTCCTTCGTCAGATGGGGACGTAAACCGGACTGTTCCGTTTATCGGAGTATAACCAACTTGAACACGTTAAAGAACGGTAAGAATGTTACTATCCGTTAGTAAAAATTCCCGGATGCATATATATTACAACGTACCCTGTTTCTGGAGCGGCTCTACCTAACCAGTACTGCGTGGATGAGCCGTGAAGCACTACATTTGCGAAACGCGTACTATATACGTAAATAAAATTAGCACCGCATTAATGATTTTCGTTTTTTATTTGTTTGATTTTATATTTCATGATACATTTACATTGTGTCTCAATTTTAATGCAAACTACTGGTATCTATGAAAAACAGTATATATGACTATTGGTTTCACAATTTTGTTAGAACCGTAAACTATGGGGGAAATGCCATGCGTTTTTTAAAAAAGCAACTAGCATACGTGGGATGTCTGGTCACTAGTATTGAAGGAACAACTGTCTTTTTTATTGTAACATTTCAGTCTGTTGAACGACGAGTCATCGTCACAACTCGCGTTTCATTACGATGAATGGAGTGATAACGTAAACGTGGGTTCCGACGATGACGACGAGTATGCTAGTTAACGTTAACGTCAATAATATATTTTGCTGAACTATGAAGAGCCAACGCGGTACTCATTGTGATTTCTGGAGATATGCACACTATTCGTGATTAACTTACACATGTGATATAATTGAAATATCAAACATGTATTCTTCTGCCGCGAATACCACCACCTTAGAAAATCGTTGGATAGAACTTGTCATAGACCGAGGTTACAGTATCGCTAAATCTACAAAACTTCTTGTGTTTAATATTTTAAATGTAAATCTCTCCCTACCAAACATTTTCTTCTTCCCGACGTGTTGGTGCTTAATCCACATACCTTAACGCTTTACATTAATCTGTAGTATCACATATAAGGAATATGGGTAGTTGGGAAAAACAGAAATGAGTGAAAACTAGAGATTTGTGTTGTTTGTTTAACAAATTATCTAACCTATGCTGAACGAGTTAGGATAAATTAAATGAAAAAAAATGTCGTTAGAAGTTAAAGATTGGCAGTATGAAAAAATATGTCCATATTCTGTGGAAACTGTTGTAGTAAGACTTAAACCATGTATTCCTTAAATTATAATTATTTATCAATGAATATTATTAAGGAAACAGTTGGTGTAAGTGACCTTATGATTCAGTGTAAAGTTAACATCAGAAATGAATATTATATGTTTGTAAAAGACAAGGACATTAGCAAAATAAGTTTTGATAGAATAAATTTATTTAATGCTTAGCAGTGAAATAGTGGATTTTAGCAATGAAATAAAAGTGGTATTTCATACGTGTGAAAAATAGAGTTGTTTTTTTTTCACTCCTTTTTTCAATATCCTCTTTTTTTCAATATCAAAAACATTTTTTTTTTGTTTAGAAAATAAACTGTTTAATATATATAATTGTGAGTTGGTCATTTCTTTCAAAACCTACTTTTTTCCGAAAGTTGCTATATATATTACATCATTGGATTGGAAATAAGTTAACTAAGAAAATGAGTCGTAGATTATTGAAATCGGTTGAGTAGTTTTAAAAACAGCAACTTTATCATACTAAGCCAATGACATCGTCAGTTTTTTATTTATTTTTCTGCATACTGCAGTGCTGCAGTACACTTTGATTAAAGCATAGAATAAAAAGAAAATGTGTTGTTTTGTCATGAATAACAGATTTTATTTCATCTCTAAGTGATTAAACTTCAATATTTTCACTCATGCTTAGCATTCGTGAAAATATTGAAGTTTTCATATTTCTGGATGAAATAAAATCTGTTATTCATTCAAAAACAACAAATATCCTCTATATATTAATTATGTAAGGATATACATGAATCGAACGAATGAACACACAAAAACTAACAAACAAATGATTGAATGAAGGAATGAATGAATAAATAAATAAACAAACAAATGAGTGAGTGAGTGAGTGAGTGCGAGAGTGCGAGAGTGAGTGAGTGAGTGAGTGAGTGAGTGAGTGAGTGAGTGAGTGAGTGAGTGAGTGAGTGAGTGAGTGAGTGAGTGAGTGAGTGAGTGAGTGAGTGAGTGAGTGAGTGAGTGAGTGAGTGAGTGAGTGAGTGAGTGAGTGAGTGAGTGAGTGAGTGAGTGAGTGAGTGAGTGAGTGAGTGAGTGAGTGAGTGAGTGAGTGAGTGAGTGAGTGAGTGAGTGAGTGAGTGAGTGAGTGAGTGAGTGAGTGAGTGAGTGAGTGAGTGAGTGAGTGAGTGAGTGAGTGAGTGAGTGAGTGAGTGAGTGAGTGAGTGAGTGAGTGAGTGAGTGAGTGAGTGAGTGAGTGAGTGAGTGAGTGAGTGAGTGAGTGAGTGAGTGAGTGAGTGAGTGAGTGAGTGAGTGAGTGAGTGAGTGAGTCAGTGAACGAATGAAACGAACGAGCGAACGAATGATCAAACAAAAAACAAACAAACAAATGAATAAATGAATGAATGATCGAATGAATGAATGCATGAATATATGAACGAATGAACGAACGAACGAACAGCGAACCAATCGGACGAACAGCAAACAAACGAACGAACGAACGAATAAATGATTAGAACACATTTCAAAAGTGTACGTTTCTATAAAACACCCGTTACTCCTGGAGGTGGACCAAATATGACCTATGGTTCATGATTTAACACGCTATATATAAAACCTATGTGTCGTGTGGTTTTAGAGAAGATCTTTTGTAAGTATAAGTATAAGGAAACATGTGAAATCTCTATATATGGGACATTGTTTGAACAAGCTTGATGTTCCATTACCTAGGAATCATTTCTGAGCAAAACCTGTCGAAATCTTTTCATCAGTTCTTGAGAAAACTAAAGCTGTTTTAAGATATAAACTCTTTTTAGTAATGGCGGCCATCTTGAATGTCACACTGACCTTATTTTAAAAACAAACTTGAAAACCAATGATATCAGGATCACCCGTGCGAAGTTTGGTCAGAAACGGCAAAACTGTTTCTGAGAAAAAGCCGTTTAAAGTATAAAAACACACAAAAAAACACAAAAATCCCTAGCTCGCCTAAAAGGCAATGGCGGAGAAATGGATAATGAGCGGACGGACAGACGAACGCCCAACGAAGAGTGATCACTGTATACTAGTTCATCTCTGACGCTTTCTCTAAGCATTTGGCACATGTGTGATAACACGCGAAGGGTGAATTATAAATAAACAAGAAATAAGGAATTAAATGTTTTTCCTTTGTTTTTCATTTAATTCTGGTGAAACAGAATCATGACCGGGAACCTGAATTTACTCCTGTAACATTCAAAATCGGGATGGACTAAACATTGGTACCACGATAAAGGCATGTAAATACCGTTTCGAGTGATACATGTCTCTATTATACTTTCAAAATGTTGAATTCGACTCAAAATTCGTCTATTGGTCAACATATTACGTATGGACAGATGGCGAATGGGCGGACAACACGGCGGATCGGTGGACGGAAGGACGTATGGAAAAATAGTTATGATTATATATTACCTCCCATGTGAACCTTGGGCTCATGTTAAATTATTACCGAAAGTAGTTTCATACACAATGGGATGATAATAATGCTTTTCAAAAATAACATGTCATTTTTTTATTTAATTATTGTGAAAAAGGGTGATGACCTTTGAACTCAATTTACCCCGATTACATGAAAAATCAGGACTGAACACGGGTACCACGACAAAGATGGCAGAATACCCGTTCGAGTGATAACTATCTCTTTCCAGCTCGCAATATTTGGAACTCGACTCCCAATTCATGCAGTGGCTAATACACGTTCCGAACAGACATCATATGGGCGGACGGACCGGATTGGCGGACGGACGGACGACGAACGAAGAATTATCACAGTACATTAGCTGACATCTGAGCCTTTTACTTGTTACCTTATGACCGAAATATTATTCATGCATAAACAAAATAATATAATGGCTTTCAAAAATGTACATTCAATTTTGCAATTAAATATTCTGGAAAGGGTCATGACTTTTGACTTCAATTTACCTCTGTCACATAATGACAAGGCAGAACACGGGTACCACGACAAAGGTAAGATATTACCCTTTCGACTGGTACCTGTCTCTATGCTCCTCGAAACATGCTGAACTCGACTCACAATTCATTGAGTGGCTACAAGATGTTCTTCCGGACAGACGGCTAATGGGCGG
Organism: Cyrtodaria siliqua; assembly: GCA_037043455.1. Classification (NCBI taxonomy): domain Eukaryota; kingdom Metazoa; phylum Mollusca; class Bivalvia; order Adapedonta; family Hiatellidae; genus Cyrtodaria; species Cyrtodaria siliqua. Next base: position 91,432 of record JAWPHD010000386.1, on the reverse strand, counting down.
ATGGACGGCGGATAGGCGTACGTACGGACGACGGACGAAGACATCACCATATATTAGCTCACCTTTGAGCTTTTTACTTATGTTAGCTTATGATCGAACTATGCTTCGTACATAAACAAAATAATAATGGCTATCAAAAATGTACAGTCAATTATTCAATCAATTATTCTGAAAAGGGGTCATACCTTAGACCTCAATTTATCCCTGTCATATAGAAAATCAGGGCTGAACACGGGTACCACAACACAGGCAAGATATTACTCTTTCGAGTGATACCTGTCACTATGCTCCTCGCAAAATGTTGAACTCGACTCAAAAATCGTCGAGTGGCCTCCAGACTATTGTGATGCCATGGCTTGCAGGTAATTGGTTGCATGGAATTAAATTGTCGACACACATTTGCAATGGCGTCATAAATCTGTATTAATAAACCTAGGATGAAAGCAGCTTACAGATAATTATTCCTTGCTTTGTGTATGACATCATTCATATATTTATTGGATCAGCATTATCCAAACAATTATAACTAAACGTTAAAAGCATTATACATAATTAGGAAAAGTAACACATACGAGAGCTGTTCAAATAATACGTGGACTTTTCGATATCGGACTCATTTATTGACGTAAACTTTTAAGATTCATATATGTTGTAATCCAACTCATAAGAAATAAAACGTTGCAATGAATGATATAGTAGGGCGAGAAACCCATCTACGGAGCAGTCCAACATTTTATGAATAATGAACAAGGAGAACTATGATAAATATAAATAAGTAGATGCACTCTTCCGTGCTTTTCAGTTGAAATTAACGACGTCAGAAAAAATTACGGAGCACTAAAATGTTAATAAATTATTAAAGAATAGGATCTTTTAATAAAACAAAATGTTTAATACAAAAATGAAATGAAAAAAAATAAAATTTAAAATTTTATAACTTTAGATTGTTGTTTTTTACGGCGACGCCATCGCACACAAATGACGTGCTCCGTGGCGGCTACAGTGGGGTTGTAAAAACTCGTATTTCTTGAAATATGTTTCAAATAATTTTATAATATTTACTGATATGAAAGTGAAAATGTAAACCTGTATTGCTATATAATTTAATTTACTCGATTTATAAAAGTGTAATAACTATTAAAAATGTCCACTTATTTGAAAGGCCCTCGTACTTTGGTTGTAACAAAACCTATTAGACTATATAGTTCTCCAATCGCAAATTACATAGTTCAATGGTGCTTTTTATAGACTCACGGTCAATGAAAACGCACCACAAAACAGATTCGTTAAAAGTTAACAGGTTAAAGCATATTGGAAAAATATATGATATAATCCATATAATGAGTCGACATTTAACATTTTTAGTGCATCCCGCTTTGTTGTTATGAAATGCACGTGCATTTCCGGGTTTCTTCAGTTACATCGCACAAAGAAATCATTTTCGCAGAAACATTCAATGCATAATACTGTCAGAAGTCAAACAATGAAAATGTCAGTAAAACCGATTGGACTTTATTCTGAGACAGATTAATGCAGCGTGAAATTTAGTGGAAATGTTTTATTTTTTATGGTTATCCATAGTAAACAATGTTAACTGACAAGGTAAATAACTGCGTAACTGCTTGTCATAAAAACCTTAAAAAACATGTAAGACAAGTTAGGTATCAAGATTCGATACTTAAAAATAAAAAAGCATTGGTTCAGCCGTTTTATTCCAAATAGTCTGCGAATAATCCAACAGCATAAACATATGGATTTAAAGGTGCGTTTTAGGTTGTTTTAGGTTGTCGAGGGGTGTTGTGTGTAGAGTGTGATTCTTGCCTATACTGACGTTGTCGGTACTTTGTATTTAACAAAGCATATATATTGTTGGGACTTTCAATGGTTTTTGCATAACTACGCATATATTTTATTTGTAAACGGTTTTCATCTGTCTCCCAAAATTCTTCTAAATAGGGTGAGCAAAGAAGACACCTTATAACATGTTCTCGACGTGTTAATATTAATGCAGCAAGTAAACCCGTACGTGGTGTAATTTCATTCTGACCCCTTACAGACAGGATGTCTACTAACACACCTTTTGTCCCAGCGATAAGACTTTTAGAAGTTAAATGCGACAACCACGAGCGAATAAAATCGCGATCCTCCCACGCGTCGTGCTTAAATGTTCTGATGAACTGTCGGTTTATCAATTCTTTAGTAAAGCGACTAAGTAAAGCTTCTTGTACAGCTTTCCACCTGGGTAGCTTGACAGGCATTATGGTGTGTTTTTGCTGCCATTCATTCCATTTCGTATGCTCAACAAGAAAACTTATATCTAATACGTTTATTGCTTGAATTGGCAAGTTTTCCGTCAAAATTATGGATAATACTTCCTTGAACGTAACGTGCTTGAAGGTGACCCTTCCGTCGGAGTGAATCTGGAGGTAAACATTATTGAGCTTTTTAACCGCATCGGCTATACGAGCTATGTCTGATTTGAAACCCGATAGCGACAAAGCTAGTTTGCATGTGTCGGAGGATTGCATGTCTTTATCATTCAGGCTGTCTATTTCAAAACTATTGTTCTTTGATAGGAGGGTAAAAATCAAAGCACATGTCATATTGTTGTGCATATTGAACACACTTTCTATATCTTCATGGATAAGTGATAGTGGTTTTTTGAAAAAATTAATACCCTGTTGTCTGATAATAGAGTTCGTGCAGAACATGTCCACACAATGAGGAAAACCATAAGGTGTGTCAATGTCGCATATTGTTTTAATTGTACCTGAATTATATTTTTGTTGCAACTGATAATGTTTGAAGTACCTCTTAAACATATCACTTCTGTCTTCTTTATTTAGAACGTGGCGTTCCATGTCCACAGTAGATATTTCGCTAAGCAAATAAAATCTCTTGACTTTAGAACTCATTTCAGACCAAATACGTTTTCGTGTTGTGCATACTACTTTTAAATGTCCATTTCTACACCGAACGACATCTTCCATCCATTCTAATAGCGAAATCCACTCAGTTAGTTTTTGTTCTTCCTAGTATAACTTGCTAAACATATTATCAATTACAACAAACTGTTTTTTAGAGTCTCTGGTTCCTCTTACTACCATTTTCCAGTCATTAGGAGAAGTGAAAATAACCGGTTCGTAATCCTGGTTCATGTGTTCCAGCATCAGATGCTTCGCCAGTGTAGATGTGCCTTCTCCAGGATTTCCCACAATCAGTGCACAATTTCTGTCAGCCAAAAGTTTAACCGCTTTCTTATATACCGATGTTTTTACGAACAAATGCTCCTTTTTTCTATATCCATCAATGGTCGTTCGCGCTTGATCTATGCGATAATAATGCAAATAATACACGTATAATACATGTTAAATACCAAGAAATATGGTTCACTAAAAAGAAGAGACACCATTATATTTACTTAATGTTCAGGATAGAATATGATTTGTCTTCATGTTGCCGTTCATGCATTTGATCATTTGTTTACACATTTACGGTCAAGACATTTCACGGCTCTTTCCTTGATGTAAATGACAAATAAGTAGACTCACATTTAAACACTTCATGTTTTAAGTTGACCAGCTTTCACTGACAATTTAATATTTCCAATAATTGTCACAAATTATAATTGTGTTCATATATGTTTAATAAAGCAAAAGAATACTTTCCATAATTACTGTTTTTCTTTTATTTTCCGTGATAATCTAGATACTTTGAACTAAGAAGTCCTGTACATACCTTTAAAATTATCCCATCCCGATGTATCGTGATGCTGTTTATTGTGTTCTGTCTCGGTAACCCTACTATATATGCTAGTAGATGCTGATGTGGCAGCTGAAGTTTAATAATATATATATATATATATGTATATGTGTGGTAAAGAATAGTATACATCTTACAAGACCCTTATAATAATAATAATAATAATAATAATAACGTATACTAAAGTAAAATATATTATTAGGCTAAAACATGTTTTTTCTATGAATCTTGGCAGTTATCAAATATACATATGATTATGACGTTTTATGCAAAATATTAGACATTAGTCTACTACCTTTAAAAATGGTTCGAATAGAATGCATGCTTTTGCTTAGAGGCTTTTTCAATTGAGTAGCAGATCCAATAATAATAATTTAAATGGACAATAGTACCTTCTACCTCGTTAAACTCTGATTAATATACCCAGAATACACATTTACTCATTTTTTCCCTACGTTTAAAGGAATCATATCTATACATATATTCAACGGTCTAATATACCATCGATAGTCACAACATCTCCATTTTGAATACTCCACCATTGAACTGTTCAGGAAGTTCAGAATAAAAATTGGAAGTTCTTTATGAAGTAGTCTGTAAAAGCAGCGTAATAACTAAAAAAGGGAATTGTATTTATTAATTTAGTGGTTCGCATGTATATACCTATTGCTTTTCGAGGCAGACATTTTTAGTTGGTATGCAAAATCACAACGGATCCTGTTAGTGCCATTAACTTTTCGACCTGATGTTCACGCGAAGTACTAAATTTCGACATTTCGCCCTGAGAATTTCACATGACAACTAGAAAACTTGAAGTTTTAGCTTGATAATTATCAAACTCATCTGATAATTATCACAATGATTATCAACTAAAGTTTCAACTTTTCGCTCTGAACCTGTAAACTATAAGCGCGAAAAGTAGACATTTTAATTTTCCACTTTTCTTGATAGGATAAAATTGCTGGTATAGTCATTTTGATTGACAGGTTGTGTGTAAAGATTACAACAGCGCGCGTAAAATTGAGTAGACCATGGTATAACTGCCGAATCTGTCATTTATAGCACGGCTGACATATACCGGCATTTAAAGCACGGTTGAGCTCAGACCTTCAGGTTTATGAACAGTATATCATAAGCAAGCAAGAACAAAGAAAAACAATTAGAGCTGTTGTACAATCATATCTATACGCATTTTCCCACGCAATATGCACAAAATTACCCTACAATAAGCTCTCGAGAAATGAGCCGTATCATAAATGCGGTCCGATACGCCAAATGTAGGTCATGTGACCGGGCTGAAAATGGAAATTCATATTGGCCCCGTCACTTGACCGTTATTGGCCGGGTCTCCTGACCAAGCCAATAACCGTCACCAGACCGTTAAGATTGCGACTGCTTTTTTGTTTTACCTTTTTTTAGACCATAAATTTGTCGTTAACTCGTCAATGACATGACGTTACCGAAGTGATGCCAACTAACGTAACTGACGTCATTTAAATACGCTTTAAAATAGATTCCGGGTACAGAACGTTGACTAGCGTCAGTGGCTAACAGCTTATTTTTTTGATTGTACTTAGAATTTAGATGGACTTCTTGTTGAGGGAAGGCATCATGAAGTGAATGAAACTGACATAGGAGCGTTTGTCAACAAAACGAGGAATGTTACTAGATCTACAGAAAAAACAGACTAGATCTATTTTAAATCTGGCCTTAAATTGTTCACGGAGTGGTTTCGCTCGAATGGTGGGACCAGCGTAAAAATGGAAACTTAAATGTGACCCTTCTATTAAATTGTTATGATATACAATGTAATCAGTTTTACGTAAAAATGTCAGAATTAGATTTGAAAAGAAGGGCACCCTCATTGAGCTTATTTTTTTAAAAGTTCTATGGTATCAAAGTATACACATATTGTGTATCCTGTATTTGTTTGTAACTGGTATAAGATTCAACGAGTGACCATTTCTAGAAACAATAATGTACAACAGATGCATCAGACTAAACATTAATGAATTGTATAACCTTCAACGTAATGGAAACTGCATTTATGGAGATTAGGGGTGATGAATTTTAAAGATCAGAAGGAAATTGTCAACAGTTTAGCATTATTTTGAAATATCATTTTATTTATGTTAAATATACTTATGTTTTTTAATTATTTGCAATTATTTTATTATATGTACCTAAAGTCATCACATCTATAAAAAAAATATTTTAGCAGAGATGCATACTGTTTTATAGATTGGACATTACCTTGATACCATACATTAGAACCATTGGTATCATATACTGACAGCCAAATAGAAATGCTCTGAAGAAACGGGAAATAAAGAAATCGACATAAATATAGGAATGGTATGGACGAATTGAAAAAAGGAGAGAATAAACTACAGACAATAAAATAAAAGTTAAAAATGTGTTCGTTCATTTATTGTTGTTATTTTTATTTTATAAATTAATTCGGTAACAGTTCAATATCCTTCGAATTAAAAAAATAAATAATTAAAATCCCAGTGAAAATGCGTATATAGATCCATATGATAAAAATAGTAAAACATGGGTGATGGGTTATTGTCCGTCATATCGGTCCTCGATCAATATCGGCTAAAGCCTTCGGGCCGATATGACGGACAATTTAACGCAGCACTCATGTATAGTGTATTAATCTCTAATTATCCATGTCGTGGTTATTAATTATCTCCGATCGCTTCGATGAACAAATGGGGATCATGTAATCGTCTCCGTTCGTGCGTCTGTGCGTGTCTGATAGAATGCATCTCATCCTACTAGATTAAACTATAGAATACACATACTTTAGAATCCGATTGTTTTAGATCTGTGTCCAGAGATGTGCATAACACTTCTGGAAGTATGATTCAAACTCGGGGGCGGGGTTATGCGTGTTTGGGTGGTTTTACATAAAAGTGCAATAACTGATTAATGGTGTACCTTAGGGATCAGAAATTGTGTGCGTGTAATTGTTGACTCGGGTTGTGGAACCTATCAGACGAGATGTTGTATAGGAGGCCTTGCTTTCGGTGTAACACTTTAGAGGGCGGTCTGTGTTAACAGTTAACAGGCGGATAAAATCATCCAACAGCATTGGCACTGGCATCCATCCATCCCCACCCATTTGGACATAGGCCCTAGGTCATAACTTGAAAATCGTTCAGATCCCCACCCTATAACCATATATCCACTTACTGGACTTGAACAGACGGATACCACCATCCAACAAGCATCGGCCCCGGTGTCCGTCCCCATCTGTAGAGAACTGAAAAGCGGATCCCTTGGAAGCAACTCATGTTCTTGATGAAATGAGGAAAATAGTGCCTAGGCTCTTGTGTTACTAAATTTAGCTAGCTGGTATTCGAATTTTTTCGAGTTTTAATGATATCGACAATCTGGCCAAGTTTGGTAGAGATTATATGAAAAATGAAGGCTCTATCGTCTTAACGAGATACAATTTAGGAGAACGACGAACAACGTACTTTCCATGATCTCGCTGGAAGTAGAGCTACAACTATAATTATGTGTGCATATTCAACAATAAAATAAATCGGCCAAATGGTTTCTGAAGAGAATTCTTTAAACCAAAACTTAATGGACGCAAAAACGAACGTACAAGTTGATCGTCCGTCTATATGTCCGTTAATTTTAGTTTAAACGACTTCTCTTAATAAACCGCTTAAGAAATTGGTACGACGGGCAAACTATGGTCATAATAGCCCACTTTGCTCAGGTGAGCTAATGAATATAATTTTGCTGAATAAAAACAATTCAAATTTCAAAGATTGTCACTGTACATTATCGTCTTTCACCGTGTATAATGCGCATACGTGTATTGTTTATCGGAGGTCGAAAGGTTTGAGGAACTATTATTTGTGCATAATAAGCATCAAAAACAAATTGGCTAGTCCTTTATTCCCAAATTCGCGAAAAATGTACTGGAAAAGTATAATTAGTAAATAATTAGGAAGTAGTGTTCCCTAAAGTGACTTTGTTTTTGTTGATGCACAGAAAGCTGAGGCTGAAAGGTTTTTCTTACCATTCCTTTTCGTATTTTCTCTACTGTGCTCAGTTTCGTCTTGGACTGTTTTCAAACATGTGTGTCTTTTCTTTTCTATTTCTTTAATTGCACCATCTGTTGTCTCTTTAATCTGTCTTAAATGTTCCCCGGCCTGTGTCTCCATAATGGCTATTACATCGTTTTTCTTTGTTTCAAGTTTTCCAACTTGTTCACAACCCATTTTCGCAATATGTTTGACCAGTTCATTGCCCTCTTCATGTAAAGCTTGCACACCATAACTTGTTTCCTCCTTGATCATGTTGATAGCCTGCAATGCCTCCAGTCGCAGCTTCCTCTCATCTACATCTGTTACAACCAGAGTACCATTCTTAATCTGAATACGAATTAAATTAGTTTAGTTCTACTCGTCATGTCGATCATTTTGACTGCGATGAAGTTCTAAAGAGCTAAAACAAGGATTTCTATTATGTGTAATTTAAGTTTAGGTTTGTAAGTCAATTTTAGTAATGGTCACTTATACATTCCGTGCAGTGTTCGAATATTCCATAATAGTTTTATGGTTAAAGTTTTACGTAAAATGCGTGAGAAAAAAGGCAGATCACTCAGTCAGTCATATCAAATATATCGAAGGGAGGTAAGAATGATAATATCTTTGTCTTGGACGTCTGATTAAACTGACTAGCTGGCATATGTTTCATGACTAAATCTCTATGAATGTGTTAAAACCATACCCATCAATAGAATTGAGCTCTTGTTGATAGATAGTATTTTGATAGCTCGTGTTGATTATCAAATTTATGCGGCGTATAGTAACCACTCTGTATGTCTGTCTGACTATCTGTCTGTCTACCCGTAAACAATTGTGTTTCCGTTCCATAACTTTGAAAATACATTTATGTAACATAATAAAACATCATCGGTAGACTTCCATGCTAAGAGGATGATCCCTCTTCATTTTACGATCAGTAGGACAAGATAATGGTCGCCATGACTCGATCATTAACATTTTTCAATAAACCTTCAACTAAATTAGCTTTGTTCTTCAAATTAAAAAGGTACTGTCCATGGCAACAGGACGACCCGTATTACTGTTGAGATCAAAGGTCAATGCATTATCCGATCATGAAAAAGATTGTCCGCATGATAGCTTTTCAACGTAGTATCCACAATAATCAAACGACACGTGTAGACTTTCTAATGTGTAAGAATGACACTATTTATTTTGGGGCAAGGTCAATGCCGCCATGACGCGATCATGAACAATAATGAGAACAAGTATCTGCACGATAATCATTACACCTACGTACCCACGTTCACCATACCGTGGAGCCTTTCTTGTACAGTTTTCTAGTTTTCTTTTTGATCTGTCAATAGCATTATTTGTTTTAGCATTATTTGTGAATTGTATTCGACTTACCTGATTCAACTTGTTGATGGCATCCTGGGCGTAGGTATCTGAAGCCAACTGTTTTGGGTCGCTCAGTAACTTAACCATAACATCAATATAGTCATTCAACTTGGTTTTGTCAAGTTTAAAATTCGAAGTATGAAGGATTTCATTTCGTATCTCTCTTGCCTAATAAAATAAAACAAATAAAGATAGAATCTATGATCGTATAACCTTGACACAAACTAGTTATTTATTGAAATTATTATTATTGAATTCTTATTAAATCAGATCAAAAGTTGAACAACGACCTATATTTATCCAAAGTTTGTCACAATCGAAATTTTGCATTTGATGTTACATGCATATAAGGAACATACAGGTGGAGATTTGTGAACATCCTGCAAGAAAGGAGCAAGATAGGAATGTCATAATGGATACCGGGCGTGACCTATATATCGTCTAATTAGTTCACAGGTACGCATAATTTAAATATATAACATTTTGGTGGAATTTGGTGAAAAACCTGCAAGCGAGGTGCACTATATGCATCGTTGAGAACGGGCGTGTCCTATATTGCGCCCAAAGTATGTTACAGCGACCCGAAATTTTGCTCATGAAGAAAGAGTCATATAAGAAACATTCAAGCGAAAATCCTGTAAGAAAGAAGTAAAATAGTTTATGATACAAGGGTAGCAACCTACGTCACGCGTACGCGCTAAAACAGATCCGTTTACATACACAGAAGCTGGATTCGGAAGCTGGTAAGTGGATTTTTACCAAGATTTACGAATTATTTGGTTAATTGACAATGCCTACCGTACGCATTGATGAAAAACATTTTATTAAACTTTAAAAATAAGCTGTAAAATCCCAGCCGTTTTTCAGTTTACTTCGATACAATCTCATTTCAAAGCCAGGTACCGTTTACATTTTGGTTGAAATGCAATTGTATCGAAGTAAACTAACAAACGGTTGGGAGTTTACAGCTTATTTAAGTTTTAATAAAAGTCTTCTAATCCATGCGGTACGGTGGGCATTGTCAATTTACCAGATGTTTTGTAAATCGTAATAAGAATCCACTTACCAGCTACCGAATCGAGCTTCCGTGTATGTAAACGGATCCGTTTTGGCGCGTGCGCGTGACGTAGGTTGCTACCCTTGTGATAGTGGTGACGTGACAGGACGTGACGTATAGTTCGTATAAAGCAGGTCACATTGACTCTTTTGCGCATGATGTTAGATGCATATAAGAAACATTCTGGTGGAGTTTGTCGACAATCTTGCAAGTAATGAAGAATAAACAAATAAATAAATAAATAAATAAACGAACGAACGAAAGAACTGAAACATTTACACCCGGACGACATTGTGATCGCTAAGGCGAGGTCAGTAAGCGGGCTCGACAAAACGCCATTATACAGGGGATCTTACAAAATTAATTTTGGATTCATTATACGAGTTGGATTCAGTTATGTGATGCGAGTCTATATTAATTGTCATATGAAATGTGGTATGTTGATTCGGTCTTCTCCATGCTACACCGAGAAATCGAAACTATGCCTCGTCGATTTCCGTAATCCGGTAATTTTAACGGTTACGGAAACAGACGAGGCAATTCCAATTGAATACCGAGCTGAACGGAAAAGACCAATTGATGAGTCCACATTTGCATATGTATTACACTAGTGTATTATCATATTTATGCCATGGCTTTATTACACTCCCGCACCGTCTCTCGCACCGTTATGTGATAAAGTACAAAATACCTGACAGAAAATGTTGTTTTTGTTTCTGAGATTCTCTGACACGTCATTTTGGAAGTCCTTGAGATTAATAACCACACTTAGAAGCCCCGTTAAATCTGTTCCGACTGCAGAGAACACGCCACTGTAGCCAGTCACTGCCATGAAGCATTTCGCTACCTCCCAGCTGTTTTGACTCCAATACATGGCGATTGTGTTCAGCCAGGAAGGTCCATTATATCTGTGGCTATCTCAGATTTGTTTACGGAAAGCATCGCATATTAAATCGGGACACTGTCTAGGCATCAGTGATCGTTCGCTGTGATAATTGCACGCACCTTTGCGTGAGCATATTCCTGCTGAGGGGCATGGAGTTACATTTTGTGTAGTACATTGAAGGCATATAGACTTTGGTAATAAGCCTTTTTCTAGACAAATAACATCTAGAACTCTCTGCTGGAATGTATAGACCTTAGCATCAACAAAATGTTCTATTCCACCTTTTGTACATTTGAGTACTAGGATTGCCTTCAACCAGTTCCTACATAGTTCGTCCTGTATGGTTTGCTTTAGATGTGTTCCCATTGTACCAGAGTGGTGCTTTAAGCTGTGCTGGTCACTTTGGTATTTCCAGTTATTTAAGTATCTATCTGTAGGAAAAAGTAATTATTGAAATATTCTATTGTAGTAATTAATAGAGGGATCCCATTACGTGGCTTCGAAAAGCTCAACGATGACATTGTCGCATTTTAAAAACTTACGGTGCAACATTAAACAAACGGGCTGAAAAAAAGCATAATAGTTGGTGCAATAGTAGGGATATGATGGACATGCATTTACTTCAGCACCATAAGTGTTTGTTAAATGTTAACTATCTTAATTGTAGCTATTACAATCCCAGATTACTTATTAATGTTTTATTATTATGATAATTCGGTTCAGTAACACAAGTTAAAACTATAGAGAGCAATATTCATTACTGTTTAGTAAAGAAGAGTTTTTAGTGTTTTCTATATGTTTCTGTATCAAATATAAGTTTTATGCACTATGTGCCTACGCCTTATGGTTTCAGAAAAATATGTTTATGGTTTGCTCTGTACAATTCTTTGTTAACATTTGACCACTAGGCTAATGGTACTTTTCTCTTTTTTTGAGAGGACCATAAGTTTATCCTGCTTGAAAAATATTAAACAAATAACTCTTCTAGTTTCAGAGAAGAATTTTTAAGACATTCCTATAGAAGCGTATGTAAAACTGTTACCCACTGGGCAACGCTAAACTTGACACTTATACTATATGAAAGAGCTAGCTCTTGTGGTTTCAGAGAAGTTTAGATATCTAACCCGGTCTTTGTTTCAAATGTAATAATGAATTCCAGGGTGTTAAACCAATCAAGCAATCCACTCAAGCGATTAACTAAATATTGCCAATTTAAAGACGAAGATGAAATGATCCGAGACATGATCGTTTCTGGCGTCGCGTCCTCGAAGATTCGAGAGAAACTCATTGATGATGGCGACAAGCTTACCTTAGAACGGGCTGTTCAAATAAGCCAAGTTATGAACAACCACAGGAGTAACTCTAGGCCTTGAGCCAGGACCCCTATTTTTCGATATTGCTACCAACTCAAGTGGCAAATTCTACCATCACGTTTTACAAAGAGCGTGTGTGTAGATGACATTTTTCCATGATAGCAATCTGGAACAGGTAGCCTATACATTGTAATTTGAACTATAACAGGTGTATCATTGTAGCTCTGACATCAAATTTTAGATGATCATCTTTGCACATTGTACGTTGTTTGTTTTTTATAATGGTTAAAGTACTTTAAAAAATATGCAGTTAAGTTTATAATTCATGTCATTTTAATACAGAACAAGCTTTATTTCGGCAATACTCACCATTTGAATAACGTGGTAGAAAACAATGATCCTATGCTACAAAAAAAAAAAGTTTTTTTATAGACATTCCTATAAATAAATCCAAGTAAAAATGAGATATAGGGTCCTATAGAAACCACGGCGTCCGAACGCAATGGCATCGTAGGTCCGCACTGTATTGCAAACAAGGACTTGAAAATACAATGAAAGAGACAAAAAACAACAGAAAGGGTGGTGAAGACAGGTTAACCGACTTGGAACGGTCAGTAGGCAATAAGGCCCACTGGTTAGCTTGAATCGATTTTATATGTGCACAATCCTCGCTATTATCCTGTCCTCAGCGCACAAATAGACAAGACAGTGTAAACAAAACTCATCCCATCAAAAGGAATTCTCTAACAATAAAGTCCACATCCAGAGAATCTAACTAAAAAAACACATAGCAAAAAAACAAAAACAAATAGTAGTTGCAGCTAAAGAGAAAACCAATCTAGGGTACGACCAGAAAACTCGATTGATGAAAGCTCATGCACCCACATCCCTTAGTTGGGGTTTCAGTAGGTACAATCATAGAGTCCCAGGAGGTAGTCCAGTCATCGCACAAGTGAAAAAAAGTGAAGCGTAATGACTGACTGTAGATGGGTCAATCACTAGACATGCAGGGCGCTGTAAAACCAAAGGGTTATATCTTTTTTTGACGAACTTCCTGATTAAATTTGTAAAGCGGTCAGGAAACTCGTCAGACCCCTTTAACTTTCGAAGTTTATAGACCACATCTCCATAAAATAAGGATTGTGATATGCCTAGTTGCAGAAGTGTTTTAAGGTTGGTGTTGTACTTTTCCAGCAGGCCCTCGTTGCGGCGGTAGCATTTAGAGAAAGGTCTACGTAGTTTGTGATAACGAAAACTCTGCTGAAGAACTTTACATGTAATAACTTGATTTCGATCAATGAAGTCTATAACATCATTACACGCTCTAACGAATCGAATGAGCTGGGAGATATACACCCCGTATGAGGTAGCACGAGGTACATCTCCATCCAGTTGTGGATAGTTAACGATAACATTAGAGCGGGTAAAATTTGACCCCACGGTTACCATTTGAATATATTTGGCAGAGAACCATAAGCCATAGTTTCAGAAAAGATTGTTTTGAAGATGTTTTATATAATTCTTTGTAAATATGTGACCTCTGTGGTGGGGAAAATATTACCCCAGGGTCACCATTTTAATACATTTAGTAGAGGGTCTTAAGCTAATACTACATGCAAAATTTATATACCTCTAGCTCGTGTAGTTTCATAAAATATTTTAAAGCAAATATTATCTTATACAACCCTATGTAAATATGTGGCCTCTGTAAATATGTATCCCCCCATTTCATCATTTTAATACATATTGTAGCGGACCATAAACTAATGCCATATGCTAAACTTTAGACCTCTAGCTATTATAGTTTCAGAGAAAATTAAAAAAAAAAAACTTAATTTTATTTAAAAGGGGGAGATAACTCTTGCAACCGGAAACAGCTACCCTGTTGGCATTGCTATCATGATTTTTGTTTTGTTTCTCTACAATGTTCTCCATAACATTAATGGTACCAATAAGAATTTGCCACGTGATATGGTAGCAAAAATATTGTCTGGCTCATGGCCGAAATACCATAGCAAAATATAATTTATTCATTTACAATGTCATTCATACAGCATAACATACATAGTACTATTTGTGTTTCGACTATCAAAGAACAATCAACAAAAATAGTAATATCCCTACATTTAGATACGGTATCAAAATGATGGTCATATCATTTTTTTACCTTATTGACCTGTGTGAAGAACTAGTTGAGTTTTGCGATTGCGCGTCGTCAAATTGATTATATAAAAAATTATAATTTATAAGAGTTGAAATCCAGTTTGAGAATATGAAAACTACTCTGGAGTCAGGATTCTTAAATTCTAAAGATGATCAATCGCAAAATGTCACAAAATGTCACTACATCTACGCCTTTAATACAACTAAATGCACATACCTCTGTAATCCAAATCCCATATCATAATACTGTTAAATAACGGCTGACTGGACTAAATTTTATCGAGAAGTGTTATTTTATACAAGGACTTTGTGTAACTTGTTTAAAGACATGTTCTGTCAATCAAAAAACGCACATTGACTAAATATACATACCATAGATTAAGGCCCGTTCACAGGGTGCTTTTTGTTAAAAAAGATTATTTTGGGTTTTAATATAATTCCTATAATTATTAGTTAATATGATATATTTAACGTATAGCTATATAATAATTTGTGTTTACTTTTTCAAGAAAAACAAGTTGCTATCATCCATAAATTTTATTTCAACAACATATTATATGTTAAAGAGGAAACAGCTTTAAAATTTGGTCTGTGGGTGTATTAGGACATAACACACACAAATATGTCTGTAAGCTTGCCATTTTAGCTTTAAAAAGAGAGAAAACAAAAGTTAAACATATGCTTAACTTTTTTTTAATTTCAAAAATATCTTAAAAAGTAATAGAGTAATCAGTAAAACACAACACCTCGGACTAATTGCAACAGAAAATGTTTTCCTATTTTCTAAAACCATTTATAAGTAGGTGATCAAAAACAAAAATTAGACAAAATTCTTTTAGTATAAACACATTTAAATGTCAATCAAAATTCGGATAAATTGTGCTATCCGGTTACTAGTTTGTTACAATTTGCTTATTTCGTACTCGACCCATATACATTCGCAAATTTTACATAAAATAATCATGGTTTATACATATATTGCCTTTTCCTGTCTTGACGATATTATGACGTCTTCTGAGGTAGAAGTTATATTAAGTAAAACTATATTTTGTACCAAAGTAAGAAGTTTTATTGAAAAATCGCATTTCGTCCCCAGTTTCGTACCTTGTTTCGCAACAATGTCGCTAATATTTAAATGCCGGTGTACTATGCAGAATACAAAATGTCGGCGCGCTCAATTCACCGATACGTCCTCTACTGTGAAGGTCTTATCCATGGAGCTGGGGTCATGTTCAGCAGCCTTTGTTCTAATATTGCCCAATGTCCGTACACTGTAAGTTGCTGTATATATGTGTATACTAAGTATTGCCTTCAACAAGCATACACGTAATACTTAATAACATCTCCAGGTGGTGTACACTTATCTAGGTTTTTAACAAAAGTCAGTTTAACTTAAAATACAAATTATAGTTACTGCGCAAAAATAGTTCAAGTAGCTATCCCATCAACAACAGACAATTTTTACATCTTATGTACACCGTTTCTTAACCTACTGACGACGAGGTATATATAATTTAACTATTTTGAGAATCCAAAACTATAGACAAAATATTAACCGCTTTAATCAGCCGACCCAAACCCCAAAACTGGAGCGTCGAATTAAGAGTTACAAACTCATAATTCATTTTACGCATATGCAGTCAGGGGTATTTAAAAAACCGTTGAATATACCTTTACTTTTAATCGGCACATCATTATATGACCTGAACACCTGGATAACGTTTTGACGGTTTTGTACTGCAATTTTAAGTGAAATCCCCCATCAAACCTGTCTTATTTCCAATATATACTCAGCTGCAAAAGAAAGTAGCCACTGAGTTTTGTTTAGATTTAATTGTATAAAGTATTTTTAGAATTAATTGACAAATTCCAATATGAAAATGCCATGTTTGGTACCAAAGTTTTTATCATTCCATTGCCAATCTCATGTTGTCCTTTGTTTTTCAATAGGTTGAATCATTAAGAGAATGTTGCTTGATAAAGAGGATAGGGTGTATAGTAAAACTTTCAAAGTGGCTACTTTCTTTTGCAGCTGAGTACATATTGCCATTAAAGGTAAACTTTAATCTAGAAGGATTATACGAAAAACATTTCAAATGCAACATTTTAAGTGAAGGAGTTGTCTACTTTTGTCTTATTTTCTGTATGTTTAAGCTAAATGTCTATGCTTCTATATGCTGCAAAAACATTTTCTGTTGCAGTTAGTCCGCAGTTCAACAAAGTTTCAATTTTATTTTTATCACACTATACGACTTTTAAATTTGGTTAGTTAGCGTATTAGGACATTATACCTATAACGGGCGTATAAAAACAAAACATTGAATTGAGTGGGTTTATCTATTTCGCGATGATGGTATATATAGCTTGTTTGCCTTTGCACGCTTAGATTTCCATTTGAGGTCCTCGAACACCTTTGTGTCTCTTGCTTTAGTTTTCTTGGGTGTGTATCTAGCGGCTCTCCTCCCGAACATGCCTAGTTTTTGAAGATCAAAGTACAAGGTCGTCAAGATATCATATGGACATACTCATTCCGCGCGATAACTCCTAATGTATATCACCCTCGATCATAACATTTCTTAAGTACTCTGCCCTTTAATTTGGAGTCAGTGTGTCACATAAAATCACATTGGTCTAACAATCTTAACGTTTTATTTATTTTTGTAAAAGTATGATGGGGTATTATGTACAGTTTTGCATATTTTCAAATCAGTATAAACTAGAACTACCGCTCAACTATCACTGAAATTGATGAACACCACCATTTTGCAAACTTTCGAAGTGAAAGCCACATGTTCATTATACAATATTATTGTGGAAAATTCTAAGTCGAACAAGGGGCCATAATTCTCTAACAAATTAATCAAACAACAATATGTGATGTAGAGGGACATAAGATCATCAGTTGTTATCTGTAAATGAAGTTTGGTAACAAAAAAATAAAGACTGTTTGAGACAGGCAAGTAATAAAAATCTGTTATAGGACATTAAACAATATCAAAGTGAAAAATAATTCTAAGTCAAACAAAGGGCATTAACTCTGTGATAAATTAGGCAATCAACAATGAGTGATGTAGAGGGACATACTGGCATCATTTGGTATGTGTATATGACGTTTGGGAGCAATCCATTTAAAACTGTTTGTGAAATGACAGTAATAACAATTTGTTATCGGTCATTAAAACATATCAGAGTGGACAATTAGGCAACCAACAATGTGTGATGTAGAGGGGCATCACGTCATCAGTTGCTATGTGTATATAACGTTTGGGAACAATCCGTTCAGAACTGTATGAGAAATGCAACTAATAAAGATGTGTTGAGACATTATACTATATGAGAGTGGAACAATTTAAGTCAAACAAAGGGCCATAATTATGTACTAAATAAGGCAATCAATATTGTCGGATGTAAAGAGACATAATACCATCAGTTGTTATGTGTTTACTAAGTTTGGAAGCAATCCATTCAAAACTGTTTGAGAAATGCAACCAAATAAAAATGTGTTATGGAACATTATGCAATATCAGAGTGGAACATTCTAAGTTAAACAAAGGGCCATAATTCTAAGAAATCAGGCAACCAACAATGTGTGATGTAGAGGGACATCACTTCTTCAGTTGCTATATGTAAATAACGTTTGGGAACAATCCATTCGGAACTGTATGAGAAATGAAACTCATAAAGATGTGTTAAGAGACATTATACTATATGAGAGTGGAACATTTTAAGTCAAACGAAGGGCCATAATTCTGCACTAAATAAGGCGATCAATATTGTCGGATTTAGAGAGACATAATATCATCAGTTGTTATGTGTATACTAAGTTTGGGAGCAATCCATTCAAAACTGTTTGAGAAATGCAACCAAATAAAAATGTGTTATGGAACATTAAACAATATCAGAGTGGAACATTCTAAGTTAAACAAAGGGCCATGACTCCAATAAATCAGGCAACCAAGAATGTGTGATGTAGAGGGACATCACTTCTTCAGTTGCTATATGTAAATAACGTTTGGGAACAATCCATTCGGAACTGTATGAGAAATGAAACTCATAAAAATGTGTTAAGAGACATTATACTATATGAGAGTGGAACAATTTAAGTCAAACAAAGGGCCATAATTCTGCACTAAATAAGGCGATCAATATTGTCGGATTTAGAGAGACATAATATCATCAGTTGTTATGTGTATACTAAGTTTGGGAGCAATCCATTCAAAACTGTTTGAGAAATGCAACCAAATAAAAATGTGTTATGGAACATTATACAATATCAGAGTGGAACATTCTAAGTTAAACAAAGGGCCATGACTCCAATAAATCAGGCAACCAACAATGTGTGATGTAGAAGGACATCACGTCATCAGTTGCTATGTGTATCTAAAGTTTCGGAACAATCCATTCAGAACTGTATGAGAAATGCAAGCAAATAAAAATGTGTCATGGAACATTATACAATATCAGAGTGGAACATTCTAAGTTATGTATCGTGGTCGAATGGTTAACGACGTTGCGTTGTAAACCTTCGCCTCTCACCGCTTCGGTTTCGAATCCCACTGGGAGCTCGACTTGTGAGGAAGTGTCGATTCTTAAGGATGACGAGAGGTGTACAGTACTGGTTCTACCAAGGAAAAGTGGGTGGTCTGCCTCTACCACAAAAAATCGACCGTTATATATAACCTTGCATGTGTTGAAAATGACGTAAAACACCATACAAAACAAAAACAAAATGTCATGTTCACCAGCTCATGGCGATCTCGAGTATTTAAAGCTACAGACTAGTACTAACTCATAAATATGAACGAGTCACGGGTGGAGTAGTTTGAATTCGACGAGCGGACAAAAAGTCGGTATATGAGCCAAAATCGATGCGTAAAATATCACATTTTGTTATAGCCTTCGTACAGGTATACGGCTTCCGATCATATTTTATATAAAAGAAATATATAGCTGCCTGGAACGGGATTTGAACCAGTAACGAATGTGAGACTTTATTTATCATATAACCCACCTACGATGTGATAGTTTCACTTTAATATTGTTAATTTACCCTGAATACGGTGGCAATGTGTAAGAGAATGATGTCGTGTTGTTGTTTGCATGACGTCAGCTACGTTACGCAGATGTAAGGCGTTCGCCCTACAAATATTGCGAAACCTTAAACTAAATTTAATGTTCCTAACATGCATTTTATGAAGTAAGATTTCAAATAAGGATAAATATTTAATGTGTCTGAACATATCGTATCATGCAAACAATTGGGACTAAATGTTTTACTGTACACAAACGCAGTGATTCGGTCCTCATTTGCATCTGTAATACATACTACAATCTTTTAGGTTAGGTCAGGTGATTATTCAAAAAAGTTATGACGATGTTTATAATAAATCCTTTTGCGTGATCCGCAAAGATAAAATATAGACCTATATTTAATATTTTCAAATTGTTTTTCAATGAGTTAGTTTGTTTTAGTAATTGTCTGCTATCGAGCTTCGGTTTGAAATGTCTGCATATGCGTATCGATTGAGGAGACCTAAGTACGTATTATTTTTGTAGTAAAATAGTCCCGATTAAAACTAAATTGTTTTCATGCATTATTTCAAATCTTGCAACATCTAATTTTCAGATATTCTGAAGATTATATCTACACAAGAAATAAATAATTTTCAGACAACTAAAAAATCCAATTTTAACAAGTTTTACCAAATTCTTGTAATTTAGTAGTTAGCAGAGATATATGTGAGTGCAAGGAACGATAACTCTGCGTGGAGATTGTACACACTAGGGTATTTCGAGAATTAAGTCATGTCTTTATTACACTCCTAAAGGCCATGTTATATGATAAACAACTGTAGGATATGTAGCACTTCTACCTCAACTACAAAACATGGTATGGGCTAACGTTAGTGTTTGCGAAGTAATTGGGTATATATGTACCCTCCTACCAGAAAATGTTCAACTACTACATTGAAAAATCTGCCATCTGAGTAATTTAGTGAGTGGAAACAACCAAAGCTTTAAAATGAGCAGATGTTAATATTCTAGTAGTTATACGAAACAAATTGGAGGGGGATTAAGTAATGTATCAAAACAATAAACTCAAGAATACTCAAATTACAAACTTATTCTACATTATTATTAAAGTGTATTTACCAAGGTCATGCTTATTTGCGTCTTTATGCCAAATTAATTTGTGCAGACGGCAAAACATTGCATGTTTTATAACAGTAACTATCCTTCCGATCTGTACTTTTGAACTGAGCTATTATTTTTAAGGCGATAAAATACCTAACGCGGAGGATCAAATTATTTTCCTCATAGCACACGCATACACATCGTTTGTTTAATATAATCGTACACTATAATACAGATAAGTCAACATTTTAGGCAATAATTAATGTCAAGTTGTGAATTCTACCGACAAAGAATCTCTCTACCTAAGCTAATTGTTGTTTACACATTTAGTGAACGGTTTCTCATTTTTACAAAATTTGATTTGATTGTTTAGTTTAATAAGATTTCGGACGCGTTCGAAAATTAGGAAAGTATAACCCGCAATATACAAATACAAAACTGTGAAGAGAAAATATGATTTCCTTGGATCACCACTGAAATTAAGCGTTAAGCGCAAAATGCTTTACACGAAAAGGAAAACAGCAGACAAGAAGTGTAATGAATTTGTTTAAAGCGATAAAGGGTCACATTCATAGAAAACAAAGTCGTATCGGTGCTACATTGAAGTCGCTATCATCCCGAAAACAGACAACCTTAACACACTAAAAGAAAGTTGATGAAACTAGCTTGGACTTACTTCAAAACGAAAAAGGCAACGAAAAAGGCATACAAGAGCAACATGTCACGACTGAAAGAAAATATAAAATTAGATACCGAATCTATCAACAACGCCAATATTCTTAATTACAAGTTCAAGTTCGTTCAAGAGAACTCCACAATTACGAAAATATAGAGGTTGGTTTGAAAACATAGCAAAATGACCCGCACGTCAAAGTGACATCTCTTATGTCCCATATACTAGTACTAGAAATGGAGTAGAGAAACTTCAAAACGTTCTAAACCTAAACAAAGCAGCTGGATATGACAACATTTACCAACGAGTATTGAAGGAACCCTCTGAGGCGATCCCGCCTATCAAGACCATCATATTTCGGGCGTCATACGACAGAAACGAGGTCCCAGCTACACAGAACAGATCTTGTGACACCAGCCTTCAACAAATGAAAACGTTTAAGGCATACAACTATATGTCGATCTCTCGGAAATGTGTGGGTAAAATTATCCACGAACACATTGTAACCAGCCGCTAAATAATTTAACATACAGACACCACTTCCTGTTCTGAATGCAGCATGGGCTCCATAACGGTAGATCATATGAAACATAGCTGTTGGAAACACAGCTCTTGCAATGTACAGTCGACATAACAGCAAATATGTAAGACGTTCTTATTGCAAATTTCTCCAAGGCGTTTGATAAAAGAATATAATAATAGACCTTTGGAAACGACCGAACACGACACATACCAAATATTGCAGTCTCGGTTTGATTGAGAAGTCAGGCATGATATATCAGAATCTTCACCACTATGGAATACGAGGGTAAATAAACAAATGCAAAAACACGTTCATAACTGGCAGGTCAAACGCAGTACATGTTGAGGGGCATTCATCTGACATGGTTATCATAGAGTCAGGAGTACCTCAGGGATCAGTCCTTGTACCAAGCATATTCCTGTTATTTATCAATGACATACACTGGCATTGACGCAACAGTTAATACTCTTTACAGATGACATCCTTGTCACATTCTTTCTAAAGCTATTGATCAACCTTTATTTTTAGACAGATAGTGTGGGGTGGGCTGAGTGGGGATATTTCTGTTCAGCTTTATTTGCGAAATAATTTACATTGTGTTATGCATTGTTGATGAAAAGTATTTGTTATCCGTTCTTGAGAATATTTATTGATACTTGTTATCCACAGTATCGAGTGGCGAGAAAAACGTTCGCTACCCTCACCCCAACAACACACACAAACCCAACCCCCACGTATCTATAGTAAAATTGATGTTATTTACTATTAACTGTGTCCGTGTCAATTTAGTTTTAGAACATGCTATAACACAGCTGGTAATCAGTGGAGTTACCTCTTGTGTGGATGTATATGCAAAAGTGATCTATCGCCACATCCGAAGTAGTCTTTTTTCAGCTCTATTGGCCGAAGGCCAGCAGAGCTTATAAGATTTCGAGTTGTCTGTCGTCCATCCGTCGTCCGTCCGTCCGTGAACGTTTGCCTCGTTAACACGATAAGGCCTTCATTTTTCTTCCGATCTTTTTCAAATTTTACCCGATTGTTGATATTAATGAAAGCACGGGCGAGTTTTAAAACAGCCAGTTCGGACCAGTAATACCGGAGTTGTCCTTGATTTAGTTAAAATTGCTATATTTTGCGTCGTTAATGCGATAGGGCCTTCATTTTTTATTCGATCTTTATCAAACTTTAAAAGATTGTTGATATCAATGATATCTCGAACAAGTTTGAAAACCAACCAGATTGGCCAATATATACCGGAGTTATGGCCATTGATTTTCTGAAATATGCTATAATTAGGTATCGTTAACAGGATTGAGCCTTCATTTTTCATCCGATCTTTTTCAAACTTTAACAGATTGTTATTATTAATGAAGTTCGGCTGAGTTCGAATCCAGCCAGATTGGACCATTTACACCAGAGTAATGACCTTGATTTTCTGAAATAAGCTATAATTCGGCAGCGGCCAGAAATTAGCACGATATTCGATATTCGACATTCGATATTCAAGTTGAATATCGAAAAACAAAAAACTCAAAATAAGTGCTGAATGTCGAAGAAAAAAAATGAGATTCGTTATTCAACAAAAAAATTCCGAATATCGAAAAACAAATAAATCGAGATTCGTTATTCAACAAAAAAATCTGAATATCGAAAATAACAACTCGAGATTCGTTATTGAACTAAAAAATCTGAATATCGAAAAACAAAAAAACTCTAGATTCGTTATTCAACCAAAAAAATCTGAATATCGAAACATAAAACAATCGAGATTCGTTATTGAACAAAACAAAATCTGAATATCGGAAAAAAATTCGAGATTCTTATTAAAAAATAAGTTTTGAATGTCGAAAAACAAAACACTCGAGATTCGTTATAGGACAAAAACAATCTGAATATCGAAAAACACGAAAAACTAGAAATTCAACTATATTCAGCAAAAAAAATCTAGATTCGTTATTCCACAAAAAAATCTGAATATCGAAAAACAAAAAACTCGAGATTCATTATTCAAAAAATAAGTTTCGAATATCGAAAAACAAAAAACTCGAAATTCGTTGTTCAACAAAATAAATCTGAATATTGAAAAACAAAAAACTCGAGATTCGTTATTCAACAAAAAAAAATCCGAATATCGAAAAACAAAAAAATCGAGATTCGTTACTCAACAAAAAAAATCTGAATATCAAAAAACAAAAAAAAACAAGATTCGTTATTGAACAAAAACAATCTGAATCTCGAAAAACAAAAAACTCTAGATTCGTTATTCAACCAAAAAAATCTGAATATCGAAAAACAAAAAACTCGAGATTCGTTATTCAACAAAAAAATCTGAATATCGAAAAACAAAAAAAAATCGAGATTCGTTATTAAAAAAAATAAGTTTTTAATGTCGAAAAACAAAACACTCGAGATTCGTTATTCACAAAAAAAATCTGAATATCGAAAAACAAAAAACTCGAGATTCGTTATTCAAAAAATAAGTTTTGAATGTCGATAAACAAAAAACTCGAGATTCGTTATTCAACAAAAAAAAAAAAATATCGACAAACAAAACCTCCAGATTCGTTATTGAATGAAAACAATCTGAATATCGAAAAACACGAAAAACAAAAAAATCTAGATTCGTTATTCAACAAAAAAATCTGAATATCGAAAAACAAAAAACTCGAGATTCGTTATTCAACAAAAAGATTCTGAATATCGAAAAACAAAAAACTGGAGATTAGTTATTCAAAAAATAAGTTTCGAATATCGAAAAATAAAAAACTCGATATTCGTTACTCAAAAAAATAAGTTTTGTATGTCGAAAACAAAAAAACTCGAGATCCGTTATTTACCAAAAAAAAATCTGAATATCGAAAAACAAAAAACTCAATATTCGTTATTCAAAAAATTAGTCTTGAATGTCGAAAAACAAAAAAAATCGAGATTCGTTATTCAACAATAAATCTGAATATCGAAAAATAATGATTCGTTATTCAAAAAAAAAGTTTTGAATGTCGAACAACAAAAACTCGAGATTTGTTATTCAACAAAAAATATTGAATATCGAAAAACAAAAATCGAGATTTGTTATTTCAAAAAATAAGTTTTGAATGTCGAAAAACAAAAAACTCGATATTCGTTATTGAACAAAAAAATCTGAATATCGGAAAAACAAAAACTCGAGATTCTTTATTCAAAAAATAAGTTTTGAATGTCGAAAAACAAAAAACTCGAGATTCGTTATGCAACAAAAAAATCTGAATATCGAAAAACAAAAAACTCGAGATTCGTTATTCAACAAAAAAAATTCAATATCGAAAATCAAAAAAACTCGAGATTTGTTATTCAACAAATACATTTTAAATATCGAAAAACAAAAAACTCGAGATTCGATATTGAACAAAAAAAAATTGAATATCAAAAAAAAAAAAATCGAGATTCGTTATTCAAGAAATAAATTTTGAATGTCGAAATACAAAAATCGCTATTTACGGCACTCGTCTTGTTGGGTTATATTGCATTTCTCAATTTAAAATTGCTCGAGTTGTTAGGTTAAATATCTATAAATCGATATATGTATGTCGATAAAACACGACGTAATTCAATAAATGCAAAACAAATACGTTGAAAAGGTTCTTTATTTTACAATAAATCGATTAAGTGAACTTGACATTTTTTCTTTATATTGCGTTGAAGCAAAACAAATAAAAATATATCAATATAAAGGTACTCGACGTAATTAGTAGTATTACACGAGATATTTATCTGATAAACACGAGACATTTATTTCAAGCTATGTACTGTTTTTCGATTATGTCATAAAAATATGTCGATTTAAAATCTAAAAAATGATCAAACAATTCGAGTTAACGTCATGTTTTAATTAAATAGAAGATTAGCCCTGGTCATCCGGCATGCTTCCGATTTATTTACTACGTTATGTATTCTAGTCTCGGACAGCCAAGCCCGTATGATGTATATGTCTTACTTGCAAATATCGGTCTTGGCAGATAATGCCGATTAAAGTACCCACTAGCGATTAGCCCACTGTATTTGCCATTTTGTCAGGCAAATAAAAGTCAACGTTTGTATGACGTTACGAGATTTTGCAAATAAAGCTACATAAGGTTTCTATGCCTAGAAAGCAACCACGCAAGTACTCAGTGACTTGTCAGGAGACAGAGTAACTTGAGAATAAACCAGGAAGAGCATACAAAAACAATATTGAAGACAAACAATAAACGTAACATTCCCTTTCAGGATTTTAAAAACTGACTTTGACCAATCATCGATCAGATCCGTTGTTCGGTATGACCTCGTTTTGAGGTGTCAACACTTTTAAAGAAGCTTTACTCTAGCCTTGGTCTCCCGGCCTGCTTTTGCTTTATTCGCTACGCTATGCCACGCGGATTCAGCCAGTGGAAACAGCATAAAGGCCTGAGGAAAACTCGATGGTTGAACTTGCCACTAACGTTGCTGAGATTTTGACGAGATTTGAGAGATTTTATGTACATTAGTCCTATTTGCATGTTAATTAAAAGTTTTAAAATTTAAAATGTCTTTTGACTTATGAGAAGATGGTAAGAAGACTGTGTAACTAAACAGTTGTATTATGCTGTAATTGGCGAAATTTACACTTTTTTAATTTTAAAATAATATTTACTGTTATCTATTATTGGTTAATTTAATGTTGTCTGTTATTTATTTATCTTGTCCCCAACTCTCCCCCTCCACCACCTATCGTAAAATATAAAATTTAGGATTGCTATTTTATTTTATTTACTGTGAACTGTTTTGTGTATTTGTATTGCGTTGTTATCTATTATCTAGTATCATCTAATTCAATCTACTGTTATCCTACTATGAGACCCTTACCCCAACCACGTCCATCCCACCCTCGTGTAGCTTTATTTACAACATAACGTCAAGCGAACGTTGACTTTTATGTGCGTGAAAAACGGGCGAATACAGTTGGCGCTTTATTTGGTATTATTTACCCAGACCGATATTTGCCAATAGAAGTAAATAAACTAAGTGAAAAAGAAACGCAACTCGGGAATTTCCGCTATATAATTTAAAAAAATGCAGAATGGGCCTGGAACCTTCTCATCTGCAGAGCTGCAGAGTTGCTTCAAATTATGCTATGAAAAAAATGACAAAATGAACATGAATACCCATCTACCTAAATAAACAGTGGCCTTAGTTCTTGCCCCGGATTAATAATATTAATGTTGTACTCTAAATTGACGCTTCATACGCTTCACCTAAACACGTATCTTTTACAGTTAAAGTTCAAGAAGCCTAAAGTATACTGTGATAAAATTCGCTGATAAGACGTTATCTGCCATCCGTCCTTATCGTGTGATGAATTGATAAGTATTGATCTACTTGTTTACGTTATACAGATTGATCTGAAGCGATCGGAACATTGATTAATCGATTTTTAAATGGCGCGTATTGTCTATGTTGGTGGTTATCAATTTATTGCCCGCTTCCTTCAACTTAAAGTCCAATAGGATATCAGTTTAGGCCAAACGTAAACACATCGTAGTTTGCCCAAACCCGACCTTAGCTTTTTTCAAATCGGTAGGTAGGTAGGAAAATTCTTCTTTTTTTTACTTTTTTTTCTTGCATGTATGGCAGTTTCTTTTATAAATGCTATTTGGAAGTTGAACTGTTTTAGTCCATGAGCCATGAGGTTGGTCGGTACCATCTGAGATGGCAAATTCTATAATAATCGTTTTCGAAATCATTGATGCCTACAGGAATCAAATTTAATATTTTTAGCCACTTGCTAAAAAACGCAATTGCGAAGATTTTCTACTTGCTGTTTTAATCAAGGTACTTGCATTAATAATTTAAAACCTCGATTCATTTTGGAAGGATTGCTATACATGTGATAATGACATTTTCACACAGCTAGATCTGCTATGTTGACAGATTTATATCACTAGCATTTCGTGTCCTTGCTCCACCACATTTGGGCATGGATTTCGTTATAGTATTATCTAGAGGGTCGGTCACATTATTTTATTTTTATTTTTATTTTTTATTTTTTATTTTTTTTTTTTTGATAATTTTGTTTTTATAGATATTTTATTGGTCATAGATTTTACAGTGGTTTCAAAATATGAAAGATACATATAATAGTAATGTAATACATTAATAAAGCAGTTAATAGTACCATGTTTATGTAGACATATCGACAAATTGTACCAATTACAGAGCAACAGCTATGTCGGTAGATCCTATCTAGAAATCTTTACCGATGTATTATATTTGTATTTTCTGTTTAACGTTGTTAACATAGCCCAAATAAGTATATAAAGCAGAATATGCAGACTCTACATATGATCCTTCAAGTACATTTAGTAATAGTAATAATTAAAAGTATCATGAGTTAGACATATCAACAAATTGTATCAATTGCAGAGTAACATCTAAATAATAGTAATTGTGTCAGCTATATATTCTGGGCTTCCATGGAACCAAAATTGTGATGGACCATAAGTGGATTTTATGCCAATCATAAAATAATTGATGGTGGGGAAAATATGCATCAGTATCTTTAGTACTTTGATTTGGTAAACATGTATCGGTATCTTTAGTGCTTTGATTCAGTAAGAGGAAGCACTATCGAAACCGACCAATCAACGGTATCCTGTCGGTCGGTGTTAACCAATCAGGGGTAAGCATCACAGCGTGCCTTTCCTTCATGAAAACGACAACAGAAACATAAATTGTTTGTGTTTATACTCCGTTTTCCATATTTTCAACTTGAAAAATACGTTTAAATTTAACACGATACCATTACCGGACGTGTGCTTCCTCTATTAACACCTACGAACCAAGGTTTTATACATCGGAAGGTACGCAATTTTGCATGACTTTCTTCTTTTCTACAACAACGAAAGCATGGCCGACAAGCTAAACAATGGAAGTTATAACGTCATCGGTGCTTCAAACGTATTCGCTCCACTCATGGCTTTCAAATTAGCGATCCTTGGACACTCTTTCAATACACACTTTGAACGATTTTTAAGAGATCACATCTCATGCTATTCTCTTTCTTTGAACTTGACGCCAGAAGACGTGTTACTTCAGTATTCGGGACAGCCGAGAGGTACTGTCGATTTAATAAGACGAGAAAACCGTCCAGTGTTGTTGACTTTGTACCAGGAATAGTGATTATTCAAATCGGAAGCAATCCAGCTGTGACACCCGATTGTGTTGCAAACAATATCATCGATTTAGTTGAAACATGTTACATTCCTTGCGATATCTGTAGCTCTCAGAGGGAGAGGAGATGAATGAAGATGTTTCCCATCGGACATGCCTCCGTCAGGGAGCAATCCCACGTGGGCAGAGGTCTGTAGCTCTCAGAGGGAGAGGAGATGAATGATGATGTTTCCCATCAGACATGACTCCGTCAGGGAGCAAGCTCACGTGGGGCAGAGATATGTAGCTCTCAAAGGGAGATGAAATGAATTATGATGTTTCCCATCAGACATGCCTCCACCAGGGAGCAAGCCCACGTGGGCCAGAGGTATGTAGCTCTCAGGTGGAGAGGAGATGTATAATGATGTTTCTCATCAGACATGACTCCGTCAGGGAGCAAGCCCACGTGGGGCAGAGGTCTGTAGCTCTCAGGTGGAGAGGAGATGAATGATGATGTTTCCCATCAGACATGACTCCGTCAGGGAGCAAGCCCACGTGGGGCAGAGGTCTGTAGCTCTCAGGTGTAGAGGAGATGAATGATGATGTTTCCGATCAGACATGACTCCGTCAGGGAGCAAGTCTACGTGGGGCAGAGGTCTGTAGCTCTCAGAGGGAGAGGAGATGAATGATGATGTTTCCCATCAGACATGCCTCCGACAGGGAGCAAGCCCACGTGGGGCAAAGGTCTGTAGCTCTCAGGTGTAGAGGAGATGAATGATGATGTTTCCCATCAGACATGACTCCGTCAGGGAGCAAGCCCACGTGGGGCAGAGGTCTGTAGCTCTCAGGTGTAGAGGAGATGAATGATGATGTTTCCCATCAGACATGACTCCGTCAGGGAGCAAGTCTACGTGGGGCAGAGGTCTGTAGCTCTCAGAGGGAGAGGTGATGAATGATGATGTTTCCCATCAGAAATGCCTCCGACAGGGAGCAAGCCCACGTGAGGAAGGGTCTGTAGCTCGCAGCTCGAGGTAATAATCATTGAAGTCAATGGATAAAACATATTTGTTTCAAGGAAAACAGAACACATGTAATGCGATTACACTTTATTGTGTTAGTTTTTGGTCTACACTATTCAATGTCGTATATCACTTTGACTTAAATATGCGTATTAAAAGAAATAATAGCGTTACAAGTGTTGATCCAAAAGGTATTGTTATCAAACCCAATAGAGGTTCGATAAACACTTTATTTAATTGAAAAACTATTTTCTGCAAAGGAAATACATACCAAAATATAAACGATTTAATTTTACGCAATGATAGTCTGTTTTACATACACTTATGCATACATTTTATAGCCTCTTAACAATATTAATAACTGTGGTAGTTATTTTTAGAAGAAACGTTTTCTTGCAATTTAAATCATTTGCGTCCACTCATTTCTCAAAACTAGCGAGACGTTGCTAAAAACGACTATATATTTTTTTTTAAAAAAATGATGTTTAAAGGCACACTATCCTTTTAGATTATAAAACACTAAATAATTTACCCAGTATGTATGTGAAAGGTCTTAATGGTCAACATTTGTCATTGTATAGCCACATAACAATATTAATGACTGTGGTAATTTTTAGAACCCTAGCGAAACGTCGCAAATTGTTTAAATGACGCTATACATATACAGAATCGTTCAAGTTATAAAACACTAATTACTAAATTAACTAATTTACCCATTTATATTTACGCGAAATAATCTTATCGGTCACCATATAAAACTAACATATATTAACTCTTCCATCGTGGGTTCTAATTTATCCTCTAGTCCTCGGTTCCTATTATAATTAATACACTAAGTACAGCATGTCGAATCTCTTTGGTTTTATTTTTGTTTAGTCCTTCGCACACTGTTTACGGTACCATTGACTAGAGTTATATATTTGCGTAAACTTATGTTGAAGTTTTGCAATGGCGTCACAATATATGTATATAATATATGGGTTAAAGCAGTTAGACATAATCATTATCGTTGATTTCGGCTGACCGTGATTCTTGCTTTGTTTTTTTTTGTTTTTGTTTAGTTAACAAAGTATATATATGTGTGGGACACTCAATGTTTTTTGCATAATCAAGCATATTTCTTATTAGTAAATGACTTTCAAATGTCTCCCAAAATTCCGATAGATACGGTAACTCAAAAAGACTCCTTATAACATGTTCTCGACGCGTTAATATTAACGCAGCAAGTAAACCCGTGTGTGGTGCAATTTCATTCTGACCCCTTGCAGACAGTAGTTGTTCTAACGCAGTTGTCCCAGCGATAGGACTTTCAGAAGTTAAGTGCGACAACCAGGAGGAAATAAAGTCACGGTCCTCCCACGCGTCGTGCTTAAATGTTCTAATGAACTGGCGGTTTCTCAATTCTTTAGTAAAGCGACGAAGTAAAGCTTTTCGTACTCTCTTTCTAGGTAGCATAACAAATCTTATATTGTGTCTGTTGTTTTGAGATTCTTTCCATTTCGTATTTTCAACAAGAAAACTTAAATCCAATACTTTTATAGCTTGAACTGGCGATTTTTCTGTGAAAATTATGGATAATATTTCCTTGAACGTAGCGTGTTTGAATGTGACACTTCCATCGGGGTGTAACTGCAGATAAACATTATCGAGCCGTTTAACCGCATCTGCTATACAGCTTATGTCTGATTGTAAACTTGATACCGACAACGCTAGTTTACACGTGTCTGAGGAATGCATGTCTGTATCATGCAGGCTGTCTATTTTAAAAGTATTGTCTTTTGATAGGAGGGTAAAAATCAAAGCGCATGTCGTCTTGTCTTGCATTTGAAACAACATTTCCAGTTCTTCACGGATAAATGAGAGTGGTTTTTTGAAAAACTCGGTTCCTTGTTGTCTTATTTCTGAATTTGTGCAGAACATTTCTACACAATGAGGAAAACCATAAGGTGGGGCCATTTTGCATATCATTTTAAATGTATCGGGATTATGAGGTAACTGATAGTGTTTAAAGTACCTTTCCAACATATCAATTTTGTCTTCTGTTGACAAACATTCCATGATCGCAGTAGATATTGCGCTAAGCAAGTAAAACCTATTCAGTTTAGCGCTCACTTCATACCAAATAAGGACTCGTGTTGTACATACTAATTTTAAATCCCCATTTCTCCCCCGAACCACATCTTCCATCAATTCTAATAACGAAATCCACTCATTTAGTTTCTGCTCATCAGTGTTAAACGTGCCAAACATATCATCAATGAAAACAAACTGTTTTTTATAGTCTCTGCAACCGCTTACATATTCTTTCCAGTCATAAGGAGAAGTAACCGTTATAAGTTCGTAATTCTGTTCCTTGTGTTCCAACATCAAATGCTTCACCAGGGTAGATTTACCTTCTCCAGCATTCCCCACTATCAGTGCACAATTTCTGTCATCCAGAAGTTTAACCACTGTTTGATATGCCGGTGTCTTAACGAATAAACACGCCTTTTTACTGTATTCCATAATGGACATTTCCGCGTGATCTATGTGATGATAAAGTAAATAATACATTTTAATACATTGTAAATATCAAGAAATATGGTTCACTAAAGATAAGAGACCCATTTATGTTGTACATTATGTTCCGGATACAATTTTAGATTGTCTTCAAGTTTACGTACATGCAATTAATCATTTGTTTACACGGTCATACACGGCTTTGTCATCGATGAAAATGACACATTAAAACAGTGTTTTAATGTTTTAAACAAGAGGCCTAAGAGGGCCTGTGGACACTCTATTTGCTAAAATGGGTCTTATATCAAGGCCCATCAGCACTTCTTTTAAACTAGAAAGCCACGGCCTACATATTGAGCACTATTATACAGGTCCAGATTTTTATTTGACCAACACCAATGTCAATCCCAAAAGATATTAATGTCATTAACAGTGGGAGATGCATGCCGTAGCGGAGACCGGACATGACCTATATTTCATCGAAAGTAGAAGTTTGGTGAAAATTGTATGAAAAAGAAGCAAGATACGTATGTCGTAGCAGATACCGAACGCGACACATATTTCATCAGAAGTAGGTCACAGCGACATGAAATTGTGCACATGATGTTAAATGCATATAAGAAAAGTTCTGGTGAAGTTTGGTAAATATCCTGCAAGAAAGAAATAAGAGACGCATGTCGTATCGGAGACCGGACGTGACCTGAATCTTTTCTAAAGTAGATCACAGTGGCACGCTTTTTGTTATTATTACCTATAATTCATCCGAATGATGTATTGGGAACATTTATTAGTGTTTGTTTGAGATATTTTATTATAAATTAGACAATAACGCGAAAGTAGAAATGGGGTAAATCTATCTGTGACGTGTCAAAATAGAACTTGACGTCATTCAACAGATCGGCTTTTTCTTACATGATACATGACCCCCTGTTTTTATTGCATTTTTATATTGGCGGACGCTCGATCGTTTGATTGATATGTGTTTTAAAATTTTCTATGGAGAAAGATGCGCATTTTTTGTCTCTTGACATACATTGGTCCTATATAAAACAAGAAGGAAAATCAATGGTGCAATGTCACCTTAACGGCCAAAGAAATTGTCGTTTGCCTATCGCTAATTTTGAGTGAAACGGACATGCGCAGTTAGCAGTCTATACATGTCATTCGCAACAATTCACTTCTTCGAACGAGTTCGAAAACCAACCAGATCGGATTATTTATATCGGAGTTATGGCCCTTGATTTTCTGAAATATGCTATAGTTTGCCTCGTTAACGCTATAGGGCATTCGTTGATTTTCATCCAACCTTTTTCAAACATTAACAGATTGTTGATATCAATGAAAGCTCGGGCGATTTCGAAAACCAGCCAATTCGCAAAAGTAACACCTGAGTTATGGCCCTTGATTTATTTAAAACTGCTATATTTTGCTTCGTTAACGCAATAAGGGCATTTATTTTTCATCCAATCTTTTTCAATCTTTACCAGATTGTTGATATCAATGAAAGCTCGAAGGATTTTGAAAACCAGCCAGATCGAAACATTTACACCGAAGTTATGGCCCTTGATTTTCTGAAATATAATATATATGTTGCCTCGTTAACGCTATAGGGCCTTCATTTTTTATCTGATCTTTTTCAAACTTTACATGATTGTTGATATCAATAAAAGCTTGGACGAGTTTGAAATTTAATTGCGTGTATAGTTTTAAAACAGCAAAAACAAAATAAAATCTGCTAAAACATGGACGTATGTGTTTATGTCGTATATAGGTCTATGGCCAAACCTATTACTATTCATTCTCCGTTGTAATCAAGCAAGGTGCTTTGTAATATGAATTCCTGGCACATACCTTTAAAATTGTCACTTCCCGATTTATCGTATTGATGTTTGTTTTGTGGCTCGGTAATCATACTATTGTTGGAAGTTGTCATTACTGTAGATGCTGATGTGGTCACTGAAGTTTAACAATATATACTGAAGTTTAACAATATATACTACTTATAATACAGTATTATAAGTGTATGACAAATATTACTGCTTTTTATTTTCCGTGATATTAAATGTGTGTGTAATATGAATTCCTAGCACATACCTATACAATTGTCATATCCCGATGTTTCGTGTTCATGTTGATTGCGTACTGTCTCGGTAATCGTACTATTGTTGGAATTCTTTATAACTGTAGATGCTGATATGGTCACTGAAGTTTAACAATATATGCATATATATACGCCGTATAATATAGTAAGGGAAATATATATATATATATATATTTATAAAGATGGGGGAAAAAAATTTATACAGTGCTACAGTTTATAAAAACTCAAGCGCTTTCGGCTAACGCCTTCATCAGGAGTACACAAACACGAAAATAACAAATACGAAACAAAAAACACTAAAATACACGGCAGTTTAAATAAAACTCTTTAAAAACCAACTTATCCTTTGGCAGTGTTGCAGAAACTGTTTACTTTGAATAGACACTCTGGAGCCAAATGTGAAACTAATAAAATATCTGGTTGGATGAGGGTAGAACTGTACCCTGACATTTAGTTATGAAGAGAGAGTATAAATGTGAAAAAGATAACACAAGCCCAACCTCAAAACCTTAAACCTAAAATCGATAATGCAGGATAAAGTATAAAGCAACCCCAAAGCTAGTAAAAACAATGACTAAGGCTAAACAAATTAAATTAAATAAATGGAGATCTTTTGATCAAGGGAAGTAACAAAAGTACTTATAATAGAACATTGCTGGTTGGATAAAAGTAAAATTGTACGCTGACATTTATTATTAGTTATGAAGAGAGAGTATGTGAGTGAATAACCCTACCTCTATACATAAGACAAAGAATCGATACTGCAGGATATAGCAAAAACAACTCCAAAGTTAATTGAAAAAGGCTAAAATAATATATAAATGGAGAAAATTGGATCAAGGAAAGTAATAAAAACCGAAATATGTGTGTTTACATTTATATATTCTGTAAGATGTATCTAGTCCCCTTTGTTGATTCCTACTGGATGTTTTATGTTTAAGCGTCTTATCCAGTACGTTTCACGCAATTTACGTTCTGCGTCGGTCCAATTTGGATTATGTTCAATGCATGTCAGAGACAAGTCGTTGAACGTGTGGAGGTTACGTAGGTTGTACGATTGTAAATTTACGATTGTAAATTACGTAGGTTTGCTAGATCGCCAGCGGCCGAACACTTCAGTTCAGAAGTTCATTATTCTGCAACCAAGTCGTTTGCATTTTTTATTACTTTTGCCTCCTCGTTTGTCTGCGTGTTTGTTTTTGTGTTTTGTAGTTGACTGTCGTCCTTGAAAGCTGCTTGCGTTCGATATTTTTATATTTCTTTACAATGCAATTATATATTACCACGTTGTCGCAAGATGACACTAGTGGTTGGGACTAACTCAGAAATGAATCAATGTCGGTGACTGCATTTATATAAGTTTAATGCAACTTTTAAACTATGTTAAATATAGATACAATTATCAAGAAAAACAAGCGAATACACAGATGAAAGATGAAAAAGACTGTTCTCATGAACGTATAAGACGTTCGTAGTATTATCACAAATACTGAATATGTCGACTGTCTATATATATATATGACACGAAAGTGTTGTTGAAGTTACAACAATGTTGATGATCAGAAACGTTACAAAGACAGAAGATCTAGCGCGATGTATTTGATGTGCGTGAGTTTACGAACATGGTCCGCGACTCCATTGATCGTTGATTGTCATCAAAAGCCTTCTTTAAGAGTTGATGACGCGATGAACAGCTTCCAAAGAGGTTGTGTGTTGAAGTTCCTCCACTAAGGTCTGATGAAGGGCTCACCACGTGTGCCGGGGGTTGTTGCTCCTATGAGAACCTGACCATGTTGTCCGGGGACCGTCTCCACCCGCTCATTACGTCACCTAGAGGGCCTACACAACCAAAGAGCTTAGCTTCACTCCGGGAGGCTTAGACTGTAATGATACATACTTTTAGACGTCGGTTCATTAAACAACAATATTATACAATCATCGTTACACAAACAAATCATTATCTAGTAAATATATGTGAGCCACTCTCTAATTATGATGTGTAGCAATGTATTAGTATTCTACGCCATTTATACGCATCGGCATATATACAGGTATATCATCTCACCGTTAACCACCGTGAATCAATGCACCCAATAAATACCGTTATCAATTTAATCGTGTATTACAATTAATTATCGATTACAATAAGTATATCTAATAAAGTTAACTTCGTATGCTATTTATATCAAGTAAATGTTTTAGAAGCATGTACAAGTTGACCGGATGTTACAATATCCCGAAATAAAATGGCGACGCCCATTGAATACAAATGTACAATAAAAGTTCATAAAATATATATACTGACCACATATTGCCTGTGAATTCCACCATTTCCAAACAACTGCTCCAAACAAAGCAACTTTCAATATTCCCGGCCACGACTGGAAAACAATACACTTGATAATCCAACGTTCCGCCCAAACAATCATTTCCCACGTTCATTTTGTGACCCAAGTGGTTTCAGACGCGATTGTCATATCTACACGAAAGGACCCTTAAACAAGTTTGCGCTTTAGAGAGATAAATTGTAAAATAACTATAATTTTACATGCATTTATGCACATATAAACTTATTGAACGGCCCTGCCTAACTCCGATTAACAACGCTATAAAAATACTCGCTTTCCCGTTGTACATGAATATATCATGCAAATGGTGAATATGTTTCAACTGAACAATGAATTAGCATGTGACTGACAGATGTCGTCAAGCGCTTACAAGAGCTGTGTACGACCAATACGCTCTACCCAAGATCATTTAAGACAACACCTCCCCACTTTAAGAAAGTGCTACACTTTTAAAATTCAACAAAATGGTAATTACTACTTACACCTTATTATAGTATTAACTCTTTTTAGCAAAAGAGTGACAAAACGTACAAGCTGGTCGCTCAGGTGCCAAGACATTGTTGCATTATAAGCAACATTACAATTTCAAAAATATTCTACCATTGTACAGTACACTGTAGTAACAAACACTGCTGTTGTATAATACAAGGCCATACGATATTATACTATGGTATTATGTTATTGTATTATACCCAGTCATTATGTGCGGCGACTTAAATAGTCTGCCCCAATATTTTTCTTTCCACGGTCTATTACACCGACTCTACTGTTACCAATAACAGTACTTCGTGCAACTGCAAGAACTCTAATTTTACACATTGCATCCATTGCATTACCAGTTTACTGTGTGCAAAATGGATTAGAGTCTCCAGTTTCCCTACGTGTGCTTAAAGCTACACTGCATTACGTCTGTTGGTTTCGACGCATCGGACCGAACAGCTCTACACTCAGAGTGTAAACTACCTACCTCTTGTTTCTGCACTACACTAAGCATACCCGATATGTCTACATCGGCTGTTGTCTCCTTACTAGTGGGACCACACATAGGACTAGTGTCCTCACTTCTGCCCTCCTCACTATCCTCAATAACTGCAACTTTAACTACAGTTAACAACCCTTGTTGCAAATTATCGGTTCTACTAAATTTAAATATACTCTTTCAGCATTTCTCGATACGATAATCCATAGTGTTTACTATCACTCTAACGTAAAACGGCCATTTCCATTGTAATAACAGCTTGTTATTGTTGGTCGGGAGTAACAGTAACACCTGATCATCTGTCAAATCTCCTAGCTCTAGCTTTCTGGTCATACTACCGTTTGTAATTAGTACTTGCTTTAACTAACTGACTTTGAGCTATTTTACAAGTCTCATCTAGTTTCTCCTTAAGATCTAACACATACTGATATGTGGTCTTAACCTCATCACTATCTACTTCACCTGCCCACATCTTTCTCTAAGAATCATCATGGGACCTCTAACTGATCTAGCGTACAATAACGCAAACGGAGAAAACTCTAAACTCTCTTGTGGAACCTCTCTAAATACAAACAACACAGCATTGAGATACTTGTCCGAATATTTGGGTCTCTTTGTGCACATACGCCGTAACATTTGATTTAACGTGCCGTTAAATCGCTCGACTAACCCGTTACACATAGGATGATATGGCGTTGTCATGATTTGACGCAAAGACAATAACCTGCTAACTTCAGCCATAAGTTCTGACGTAAACTGCGACCCACAATCAGTCATCAGCGTTTCCTCTGGTACACCTAGCCTACTGAATATATCGACTAATGCCTCATCTACTCTCTCAGTTTCAATTGAGGGCAGTGATACTGCCTCCGGATACCTAGTTGCATAATATACCATGGTTAAAATATATCTATTGTTCCTATCCGACACTGGAAATATTGGTCTGACTACTAGTATGTCTACGGCTACCTGTTTAAATGGTGTATCTATCATTGGAATTTGACCTAAATGTACTTTGGTCACTCGACCTTTTGGTACTGTCCTTTGGCACAGACGGTATATCGCAGGACCTACAATACCTAGTTACATCTCCACTAACGTCTGGCCAAAAAAACTCTGCCAATACTCTATCTGACGTTTGCTTTATGCCTAAATGACTTCCCATAATCGACTCATGCGCTACCTTAAGCACTGTTGTTCTGTACTGGGTAGGTACCACTAATGGGTGAAACTGTCTACCACCACCATTTTCAAATTATCTGTACAATAAAGTCTTCCTATGTACAAATCTAGAACTACCGGACCCTTTACAGTTTGTAACTAAACCATCCTTGGCCTTCACTCTATAAGGATCTAATGACTCGTCTTGAGTTTGTACTTCTATAAACTCCGCTCTAGAAATATCACCTACGGCTGCAGGAACCTTTAATTCTCTTTAAGCCTGAGCTTGCTTCTGAACATGTGCTCTAGTCTCTACTGCATTACTTATGCTACTCCTAAAATCGGACACTATCGGAAGTACTGAACCCTCTATGTTCCCTATCGTTAAATCGTACATCGGGTCGTCAATACAGAGTGCCTCTGTAGTCCCTTTAAAGAAAGGTGTATCTACATATATTCTCGCTATTGGCACGTACTCTACCGATTTATTTAACAACATACACGGTGACTGTTTACCTACCAACTGGTCATCCGTAACTAAACTACGCTTAACTACTACACTGGTACAACCTGTATCCCTCATTACATTTACATCTTTACCATTTACTCTACCATCTGCTGTTGGAAGATTTGCAAACGGAAATAGACATGTTCCGATCTGCGTCATTACGCCATCCGATTTAACACAACAGCTACTACTCCCGGTTTTAGTAACCGGACTATTACTACCTCTTCCTCTACCTCTACTTTGGTTTGGACCACCCTTACCTCTATCGAAACTCCATGGATTGTTAAAACCTTGGTTCTGACTACCGACATTGCTCTCTATTTTACTATTGTCACTCCAATTGTCTACGACAGCTGTACTTTCACCGCGTGTCTCTGTACTCATGTGAAGTATGATTCAAATTACAGTGACGACAACGAATAAAAGGCCTACCTACTCTAGCACCCATTGAACTACTACCGCTTCTATGGTTACCACTCTGTACGTTCTGCTAAATACACTGATCGTCACCTTGCCTATCTCTAAACGTTCTGTCTTTCGACACTACATTATGAGCTCCACCTCTAGCCTCGGCAAACTGATCTGCTTGTGTTGTCATTTTTTTTTACACTAGCTAATTTCCTTTCTTTTAGAAATAAGAACATATCTCTACTACAGACATTGAGTAGCTGGTCCCGCAACAAGGAATCAATAAGGCCTTGATAAGTATGCGCTGCCTTCCCTAAATCTAACCACCTATCTAAGTAATTTCTAGACCTACTAATGAACTGAATAAATGACTCTCCTTTCCCAGGTAAACACTCTCTAAAATACATCTAAGGCCTTGCCTCTCAATAATGTTCTTAGATGAATTGCCCACTTATCCTTAGTCCATTCTTGTAACGTAACATTCAAACCGTGACAAGTAACTGTCCATGTTATCTTTGTTTGTATCAACATATTGTAACTTCGGACCTTTTAACTTTACAGAATAACTATCTTTACCTACAGTTGTACTGTCCTCACAATCTTTCTTAGATGCTAACAACTCTAAAGCTAACTTGTGATCTAACTCTGATTTATTCATCTCCATATCCATCTTAGCATTAGCTAGTCTATACCGTCTTTGTCAAACCTATCCCGTTCTAACTGCCTAGCTAATTATATTCTCTCTTTCTTTAGTTCTACCATCTCTTTATCTGCATCTTTCTAAATCAATCTACTTTCTAAATCTAACATATCTTTATCAGCATCTACCTTCTGTTTTGAAATCTACTTTCTATTTTTAGCTTCTCTATAGCTAATCTACTTTCTTCATCTCGCTTCGCTTTAGCTAATCTACTTTCTTCATCTCGCTTCTCTTTAGCTAAGCTACTTTCTAATTCTAACCTATCTTTCTCAGCCTCTCTATCCTTAAGTCTAAATTCCCTAACTTACAATGCAAGTTAATATTAACACGAGGTACACTTACAATGCAAGTCAATATTATCACGGGCTAACTCACAGTGCATGTCAATATTAACACGGGGTACACTTACAATGCAAGTCTATATTAACACGGGGATAACTTACAATGCAATTCTATATTAACACGGGAATAACTTACAATGCAAGTCAATATTAACACGGGCTAACTTAAAATGAAAGTCAATATTAATACGGTGCTAACTTACAATGCAATACAATATTTACACGGGGTTAACTTACAATGCAAGTCAACATTAACACGGGCTAACTTTAAATGCAAGTCAATATTAACACGCGGATAACTTACAATGCAAGTCAATATTAATACGGAGCTAACTTACGATGCAAGTCAATATTAACACGGGCTAACTCACAGAGCATGTCAAGATTAATACGGTGATAACTTACAATGCAAGTCAATATTAACACGGGCTAACTTACAATGCAAGTCTATATTAACATGGGGTTAACTTACAATGCAAGTCAACATTAACACGGGCTAACTTTAAATGCAAGTCAATATTAACACGCGGATAACTTACAATGCAAGTCAATATTAATACGGAGCTAACTTACGATGCAAGTCAATATTAACACGGGCTAACTCACAGAGCATGTCAAGATTAATACGGTGATAACTTACAATGCAAGTCAATATTAACACGGGCTAACTTACAATGCAAGTCTATATTAACATGGGGTTAACTTACAATGCAAGTCTATACAAACACGGGCTAACTTACAATACAAGTCTATATTAACACGGGCTAACTTGAAATGCAAGTCGTTATTCACACGGGCTATCTTACAAAAGGAAGTCTATATTAAGACGGAGCTAACTTACAATGCAAGTCTATATTAACAGGGGCTAACTTACTCTGCAAGTCTATCTTTACAAGGGCTAACTTACAATGCAAGTCAATATTAACACGGGCTAACTTACAATGCAAGTCTATATTAACATGGGGTTAACTTACAATGCAAGTCTATACAAACACGGGCTAACTTACAATACAAGTCTATATTAACACGGGCTAACTTGAAATGCAAGTCGTTATTCACACGGGCTATCTTACAAAAGGAAGTCTATATTAACACGGAGCTAACTTACAATGCAAGTCTATATTAACAGGGGCTAACTTACTCTGCAAGTCTATTTTAACACGGGCTGACTTACAATGCAAGTTTATATTAACAAGGGCTAACTTACAATACTAGTCTACATTAACACGGGCTAACTTACATTGCAAGTCTATATTTACAAGGGCTAACTTACAATGCAAGTCGATATTAACACGGGCTAACATACAATGCAAGTCTATATTAACACGGGGCTAACTTACAATGGAAGTCAATATTAACACGGGCTAACTTACAATGCAAGTCAATATTTATACGGAGCTAATTAACAATGCTAGTCAATATTAACACGGGCTAAGTTACAACTTAAGTCTATATTAATATCGAGCTAATTTAAAATGAAAGTCAATATTAACACGGGCTAAATTACAATTCAAGTTAATATTAACACGGGCTAACTTACAAGGCAAGTCAATATTAATACGGTTCTAACTTACAATGCAAGTCAATATTAACACGGGCTAATTTACAATGCAGGTTAACACGGGCTAACTTGCAATGCAAGTCTATATTAACATTGGCTTACTTACAATACAGGTTAATATTATTACGTTGCTAACTTATAATGCAAGTCAATATTAACACGGGCTAACTTACAATGCAAGTCAATATTAATACGGAGCTAATTAACAATGCAAGTCAATATTAACACGGGCTAAGTTACAACTCAAGTCTATATTAATATCGAGCTAATTTAAAATGAAAGTCAATAATAACACGGGCTAAATTACAATTCAAATTAATATTAACACGGGCTAACTTACAAGGCAAGTCAATATTAATACGTTTCTAACTTACAATGAAAGTCAATATTAACACGGGCTAACTTACAATGCAGGTTAACAATGGCTAACTTGCAATGCAAGTCAATATTAACACGGGCTTACTTACAATACAGGTTAATATTATTACGTTGCTAACTTATAATGCAAGTCAATATTAACACGGGCTAACTTACAATGCAAGTCAATATTAATACGGTGCTAACTTACAATGCAGGTATATATTAACTCGAACTTACCTACATTGCAAGTCAATATTAACACGGGCTAAATTAAAATTCAAGTCTACAGTAACACGGGCTAACTTACAATAATGCAAGTCTATATTAACACGGGCTAACTTACAATGCAGGTTAACACGGGCTAACTTGCATTACAAGTCAATATTAACAGGTGCTAATTAACCATGCAAGTCACTATTAATACGGTGCTAACTTACAATGCAGGTCTATATAAACACGGGACTAATTTACAATGCAAGTCTATTTCAACACGGGCTAACTTACAGTGCAAGTCTATATTATCACGGGCTTACTTACAATGCAAGTCTATATTAACACGGGGCTGACTTACAATATAAGTCTATATTAACACGGGGCTAATTTACAATGCAAGTCTATATTAACACGGCCTTACTTACAATGCAAGTCTATCTTAACACGGGCTAACTTACAATACAAGTCTACATTAACACGGGCTAACTTACAT
Source organism: Cyrtodaria siliqua (assembly GCA_037043455.1). NCBI lineage: Eukaryota > Metazoa > Mollusca > Bivalvia > Adapedonta > Hiatellidae > Cyrtodaria > Cyrtodaria siliqua. The sequence goes on along the minus strand of JAWPHD010000386.1, from coordinate 47,648 downwards.
TGCAAGTCTATCTTTACAAGGGCTAACTTACAATGCAAGTCGATATTAACACGGGCTAACTTACAATGCAAGTCTATATTAGCATGGGGTTAACTTACAATGCAAGTCTATACAAACACGGGCTAACTTACAATACAAGTCTATATTAACACGGGCTAACTTGAAATGCAAGTCGTTATTCACACGGGCTATCTTACAAAAGGAAGTCTATATTAACACGGAGCTAACTTACAATGCAAGTCTATATTAACAGGGGCTAACTTACTCTGCAAGTCTATTTTAACACGGGCTGACTTACAATGCAAGTTTATATTAACAAGGGCTAACTTACAATACTAGTCTACATTAACACGGGCTAACTTACATTGCAAGTCTATATTTACAAGGGCTAACTTACAATGCAAGTCGATATTAACACGGGCTAACTTACAATGCAAGTCTATATTAACATGGGGTTTACTTACAATGCAAGTCTATACAAACACGGGCTAACTTACAATGCAAGTCTATATTAACACGGGCTAACTTGCAATGCAAGTCGTTATTCACACGGGCTATCTTACAAAAGGAAGTCTATATTAACACGGGGCTAACTTACAATGCAAGTCTATATTAACAGGGGCTAACTTAATCTGCAAGTCTATTTTAACACGGGCTGACTTACAATGCAAGTCTATATTAACAAGGGCTAACTTGCAATGCAAGTCTATATTAATACAACCTAATTTACAATGCAAGTCTATATTAACACCGGCTAACTTATAATGCAAGTCTACATTAGCACGGGGAAACTTACAATGCAATTCTATATTAACACCGGGCTGACTTACAATGCAAGTCTATATTAACACTAAGCTAACTTGCAATGCAAGTCTGTATTAACACAGGCTAACTTACAATGCAAGTATATATTAACAAGGGCTAACTTACAATGCAAGTCACTATTAACACGGGCTAACTTACAATGCAAGTATATATTAACAAGGGCTATTTACAATGCAAGTCTATATTAACCCGGGGCTAACTTACAATGCAAGTCTATATTAACACGTGGCTAATTTACAATGCAAATCTACATTAACACGGGCTAATTTACAATGCAAGTCTATATTTACACGGGCTAACTTACAATGCAATTCTATATTAACACGGGTTAACTTACAATGCAAGTCTATATTAACACGGGCTAATTTACAATGCAAGTCGATATTAACACGGGCTAACTTACAATGCAAGTCTATATTAACATGGGGTTAACTTACAATGCAAGTCTATACAAACACGGGCTAACTTACAATACAAGGCTATATTAACAAGGGCTAACTTGAAATGCAAGTCGTTATTCACACGGGCTATCTTACAAAAGGAAGTCTATATTAACACGGAGCTAACTTACAATGCAAGTCTATATTAACAGGGGCTAACTTACTCTGCAAGTCTATTTTAACACGGGCTGACTTACAATGCAAGTTTATATTAACAAGGGCTAACTTACAATACTAGTCTACATTAACACGGGCTAACTTACATTGCAAGTCTATATTTACAAGGGCTAACTTACAATGCAAGTCGATATTAACACGGGCTAACTTACAATGCAAGTCTATATTAACATGGGGTTTACTTACAATGCAAGTCTATACAAACACGGGCTAACTTACAATGCAAGTCTATATTAACACGGGCTAACTTGCAATGCAAGTCGTTATTCACACGGGCTATCTTACAAAAGGAAGTCTATATTAACACGGGGCTAACTTACAATGCAAGTCGTAATTAACAGGGGCTAACTTAATCTGCAAGTCTATTTTAACACGGGCTGCCTTACAATGCAAGTCTATATTAACAAGGGCTAACTTGCAATGCAAGTCTATATTAATACAACCTAATTTACAATGCAAGTCTATATTAACACCGGCTAACTTATAATGCAAGTCTACATTAGCACGGGGAAACTTACAATGCAATTCTATATTAACACCGGGCTGACTTACAATGCAAGTCTATATTAACACTAAGCTAACTTGCAATGCAAGTCTGTATTAACACAGGCTAACTTACAATGCAAGTATATATTAACAAGGGCTAACTTACAATGCAAGTCACTATTAACACGGGCTAACTTACAATGCAAGTATATATTAACAAGGGCTATTTACAATGCAAGTCTATATTAACCCGGGGCTAACTTACAATGCAAGTCTATATTAAAACGTGGCTAATTTACAATGCAAATCTACATTAACACGGGCTAATTTACAATGCAAGTCTATATTTACACGGGCTAACTTACAATGCAATTCTATATTAACACGGGTTAACTTACAATGCAAGTCTATATTAACACGAGCTAATTTACAATGCAAGTCTATATTAACACGGGGCTAACTTACAATGCAAGTCAATATTAACACGGGCTAACTGACAATGCAAGTATATATTTACACGGGATATCTTACAATGCAAGTCTATATTAACACGGGGTTAGCTTACAATGCAATTCTATATTAACACGAGCAAACTTGCAATGCAAGTCTATATTAGCATGGGCTTTCTTACAATGCAAGTCTATATTAACACTGGACTGAATTACAATGCAAGTCTATATTCACACGGGCTAACTGACAATGCAATTATATAGTTACACGGTGCGAACTTACAATGCAAGTCAATATTAACACTGGGCTAACTTACAGTGTAAGTCAATATAACACGGGCTAACTTACAATGCAAGTAAATATTAACACGGGCTAACTTACAATGCAAGTCTATATTAACACGGGCTAACTTACAATGTAAGCCTATATTAACACGGGCTAACTTACAATGCAAGGCTGTATTAAGATGGGGCTAACTTCCAATGCAAGTCTATATTAACACGGGCTAACTTACAATGCAAGTCTATATTAACACGGGCTAACTTACAACACAAGTCTATTTTAACAATGGCTAACTTACAATGCAAGTCTGTATTAACACGGGCTAACTTACAGCGCAAGTCTATATTAACACGGGCTAACTTACAATGCAAGTCTGTATTAACACGGGCTAACTTACAGCGCAAGTCTATATTAACACGGGCTAACTTACAATGCAAGTCTGTATTAACACGGGTCTAACTTACAATGAAGTATATATTAAAGTAGCTATTCCGCCAACAACAGTCACATTTTACAACATGTTTACACCATTTCGAAACCTACTGACGACGAGTTATATATATAGAACTGGATTATTAAAGAATCCAAATGCTATAGACACAATATAAACAGCTTTAACCAACCATCTCCTAATTCATTCTACGCGAAGAAAAAGTATATACTTGTAATCGGCACGTATACATTATTATATGACCCGAACATCTGGATGGAGTTTGATAAACAATTTTGTAGTACAACTGTTGCTGTTATTTGGCGGGTTAGTTTCTTTAACACAGGGCTAACTTACAATGAAGTATATTAACAAAGGGTTAACTAAAATGCAAACCTATGTGAACATAAGTAGTCAATATCTAATACGCTTATATCGTAGTTACGTGATCGTTTCTCCATTCTTTCCGATTAACAGAGGCGAATTTTGGAATAAAATGATTTCCGTATTTTACTAATTGGGGACCCCTCAATAAACAATATATGTGTTTTTTTCAAATTTAAGATGTCCATTTGCTAATATGACTTTATAACATACGCGGAAGTAACATATATAGTCTGACTGTATCATCTGTAAAACAGTATCAGAGAAAATACTAGTTTTGCCTATTTTCCCTTTATATTCAACACCCATTTCCCTTTCTATCCAAATGGTTATCCCCTACCTATATAATGGCTGGATTGGACTGAAACATTTCATGATTTCTACTTCAGAGTTATAAACACTGTAATACTCTATATATAAACGTACTAATGTCAGTCTGAGATAGCACACCAATAACCCAAGAATGTCAAGAGTTAACAAAACACGCACATCACATCGCTTTGACAAGTGGCCTTGGAAGTGAAACACTTATATAACACAATCTGATTTATCGGTGAGAATCCGCAACAGTTTACTGATGTTATCATATGCAGAAGTTTAAATTGCATTCTTTAAATTAAGCAGTGCTCCAACAAAAGGACAGCCCGGCTGAGCCTGTCTTATTTTGAAAAGTTCTTCTGGGATCCCTCACATGCCGAATCGTTGAAACCAATCAGATTTCAGATCGTACCAAAGGTTATACATTTTATATAAGAATGTATGGTGCCCCGCCTAAAAAATTGTTAGGGCGACGTCTACTGTTTGTCGACTGACTTATTCAGGGTCCTAGTCCACCACAAGGTAAATGTTTTCCAGCCATATGGCATCGTATGATTTTTCAATATGACCGAACGAACGGGTTTAGCGCACGAAGCGGTCGTTACAATATTTTTTTCAATACCAGACCTATTGCTGTACGCAATACCTCGGTCCAATCTATTAACCTAGATCATCTGAGACGCTTGCCTTTTTTAAAGACAAACGTTTGTATTAAAAACCAAGCGTTGCAGATGAACAAGATTATTGCCATATGGTGTCAGACTAGTCAGGAAGTACTTCCGGGACGTAGGGTGTTGAAATAGTTCCTTGAAAGAATCCAAAGTTTCTAGTTTGCATGTGTTTTTCCCAAGATTAGTTTCTATTTCATTGTTAAATCTAACCTGAGGTTAAAGTAGTATGTCTGCTGTCATGAATAGTAAGTATTTTACTGTGTTTGTCAGGATTATTTCTTTGGAGAGTATGAGCACAGAGGTTAGGTAGAGATGTGGTTTTGACAGATGTTTATATGGGAGGGACCGTTTGCTAGCCAAATGTGTTTAATACACAGAATAAAAGTGTATTTAAGCGAACGAATATTGTGGAACTTGTGACTGATCTCAAAATATAGCCTATATTGCATTGTGTTCAATCGGCTGATTTTCACCGGTCTGACACCTAGATGGACAATATGCATTTTTCTTATAACTGGCCAAATCCAGTTGATTTTTCCTGTGAAAGCTTGCAGCTGAATGAGACAAAAAACTGATGTTAATTTTTTTTTGAATTTTACAACAGAACATGTTTTTTTTGCAACTGAAATAGAATGTGTGTGTTTTAGGGTGGAATTTGGGGGTCCTAGTGATTTGGAGTGGTCCTAAATCACTTTTAGTAGGCTCTTTTAGTTGTCTTTAAGTGGATAAGTGGCAAAAGGTAATATATCTGTCACAATTCCTACAATAAATGGCAATTTTATTATTTTAAGGTACCGTATGAGGCTAAAATCTGAAAATGTATCGGTACTGACATTTTGACATGACGCGACTCTAGGAGGAGTCTTACTTTGTATCGAAAGCCTGAGAACCTGTAAATTTTGTGCGCGATGATGGTTTTACAATCTGAAACTGAAATATACTGAAATTTGTGGAATTCAGCATTTATTTTAATTTTTTGCAAACATGGTGTAAATCGCACCCATCTTTCTTCATTAATTCAGATGAAATCACTATGCAATGGCAGACAATTGTAATTTAACACATTAATTTGGTATTTTGTTAGAGATAATGGTATAATACAATGAAATATATACTATTCGTGTGTGTCATTCAGTTTGTCTTGCTGTTGCCCAAGACTTGAATGTATTAGTTGCCTTTAAAACTACTACAGGCATATGGGGTAGGCTTAGCTTTTGAGTCATTACTTGGAATTTAACAGAATGTCTGTTTCTCCATGAAAAATGAAGAACTTTCATGCATGAGTGATTTTGATATCTACACCTCACATTATGTGTATATTTTAGTTTGGTATATAGAAGGCAAAGTTTGACAACTTTACCTGATGGAAATATACCAAACGGTCGTACGGTGCTGAAATAGTTCCTTGAAAGAATCCAAAGTTTCTAGTTTGCATGTGTTTTTCCCAAGATTAATTTCTATTTCATTGTTAAATCTAACCTGAGGTTAAAGTAGTATGTCTGTTGTCATGAATAGTAATTATTTTACTTTTTTTGTCAGTATTATTTCTTTGGAGAGTATGAGCACAGAGGTTAGGTAGAGATGTGGTTTTGACAGATGTTTATTTCAAAATAGCATAGTGTGAATGAATGACGCGAAATGTTGAAAAACTGAATCGGTGTTTTATTCCAGATATGGGAGGGACCGTTTGCTAGCCAAATGTGTTTAATACACAGAATAAAAGTGTATTTAAGCGAACGAATGTTGTGGAACTTGTGACTGATCTCCAAATATAGCCTATATTGCATTGTGTTCAATGGACTGAGACACCATTTGTCAGCGTCTGATTTTTCAGTATAGCCGTATGAACGTGTTTAGAGCACCTAACGGCGTGTACTCGATTATACGAAATATATTGGACGTGTAATATAGTCTGTCATATGATAAGATACATGTATAATATATTGGCCAGCGGTAATTGGGTTCGATTGTACTATAGGTATGATATATACTGGCCTCATGTTATTAAGCAAGAAAGGCCATTGGGTTACTGTGAAGTGCAAGTACTTTAACCGGGTTAATTGTAAATCGGTGGTCGTCCCAGTCATGCACATGCCTGACAGTCATGCGTCACAGCTATTTTTGTCTTTAGATGAACAAAGACTCACATGCCCATGACGCCAAAGGTTGTATAACCCTGGTCCAGGAAGAAGGTTAATTATCTTGTTTACTCCAAAATGCTGAGATTTTTACTCTTAGGCCAGTTTGGACAGCTTTAAACCGGTTAAAGAAATCATGTGCAATACACTTAATTGCACGTGACAGTCAATAGCTGGGTCATCATGATGCTATATAAATGTGGTGTGAGCCACAACGAGATGATTATATTGAGATTCAGAACGAGATAGACTGAAGGTTTGGTCTCCATAAGTGGAGGCTTGGCGTGTCCCGGTCGGGAGGAGATTCCTTTTGACTAAGTCGCACACGGTTTAAACTAGTAGACTGCTTGCACATTAAAAGATAGTAGAGTTATTCAAAGTTAGACTTTTACTCTGGTTTCTTAATTTGTATATTGTGAAAGTGAATTAATAGATAGTAGTTTAATAAACATATATTAAAGACTATTACTTGTGTTAAGGACTATTGGTCAGTCATCTTTGAAAAGAAAATCCAAAATGGATGGGGTATGGTTAATTGGAAATTTCATCCAAATGCATATTATAGGCATGAACATTGTGAATTATATAATAGATGACAGTAATTCAACACTATTGATGTGAACATACTATCAGAAACAATATTTTTTGGCAGAAATAGTGCCCTTTATATCCCAAAAGTTTAGTATAATTTTACTCGAAGATGTTTTTTTTTTTATGTTAAATAAATATGTCCATAGAATTGTCAATTTATCTAAAAAGGAGCAAATTCCCATGCTTTTTCAATGACGAAGTAGCGATGGGAAATATTAGGAAATATGTCCTTAAGTATTTCACGTCACTATAGTACAGACGGACAACAAACTAATAAGGTGTCTTGCATATATAAACGCTACGCCCGCGGGAGTATACTAGGTAAATACGAAATCGTTGGTAGGTACAATTTAAAGACGAGAGCTTGCCTAGTTAAAACATGAACAGCCGAACATATGATTACTAACAACGTGGTAACAAATATACGTTTGCATATTTTCATGCAATTGTAAAGGACATGTATTTCATTTCAATAACCTGATATGCAAATATGTCAAGAAATTCATTTTCCATAAGCGCTGTTAATGTACTGAATACCGAATCTGGAATTTAGTGTGTATTTTCTTAACCTGCGATTCTCACGCGTCATTTGACATCTAATGCCCACGTCACTTAAAGGGAAATATGACAATTTGAAATGTGTATCAAGTTTCAAAATAATGACCTGGAGTTATTATTAATCCAGTATCAATTTAGCTTAAACCTGCATTCATATTTAACAAGGTAATACAATTGGGAGTTTAAATAACTGGTGAAATGTAATCAACAATTAGTAATATACAAACACAATTCTTTCGCACGATTGAAACAAATATTTTAATAATGTTTTGCAAAATATGCAAGTTATGAAGAAACAGGCAAGGCCAGACAGTAAATTTAACATTCTTGTTAAGCGTTCATGTCCCATTCTCAACGTAAGTTGCAGCTAGTTAACTTTAAGTTTGTGTGTTTCGTCTCACCGGAGTTAACAATAGCGTTAACTGATTTATAGAGGGAAAATCTCAGCAAAGGTATGACAAATAAGTACACTAACGTGTTATAATGCCGTATATGGCCAGTAAAGGAATGGATATTTACCAATGGATATTTTACCATTAGACTTTATTCCTCAAAATATATGGTAATTTAGAACTATGACGTCACAGTTTAAGCTAATATTGTACTTTGATATCTCTATCCCCATTTCCTGTCCACCTATCGGTGGGTATTTCTCCTCATACTTGTTCCAGTTCTACTTTTCCATACAGTTCTTGTCACCATATTGTAATTTTAAATACATAGGTTCACTGCTGCTGCTTTCCATGCAACACTTTATTCCCCAAAATGTGTTCATGTGAGAAACAGCTGAACCCATGTATGCCAGTCAATGCTTTCGCCATTCAGTACTTCTGTACTTTGATTTAATACCATATTATGTTAAACTAATTACAACATATTACACACAACTACTACGTAATAAATCTGACTGATCCTACGATTCTTCAGGATAGCACACCCATTGAGGCACAGAAATTGTCGGCCTGTGGTAGCACAACCATTGCAGTACAGCAGTGTCGGCCTTGGGTAGCACGCCGGTTTCAGCATAGGAATTGTCCATCTGGGGTAGCACACCCATTGTAGCACAGGAAGTGTCGGCCTGAGGTATCACACCCATTGCAGCACAGGAAATGTCGGTGTGGGGTATCGCACCCATTGTAGCACAGGAGTGTCGGTCTGGGAAAGCACACTCATTGCAACACATGAAATGTCAGCCTGAGATAGCACACCCATTGCAGCATAGGAGTGTCGGCCTAGGGTAGCACACCCATTGCATCACAGGAAGTGTCAGTCTGAGATAGCGTACCTGTTGCAGCACAGGAAGTGTCGGTCTGGGGTATCACACCCATTGCAACACAGGAAGTAGCACACCTTTTGCAGCACAGGAAGTGTCGGTCTAGGGTATCACACCTTATGCAGCACAGGAGTGTCGGCCTGGGGTATACACCCATTGCAAACCAGGAAGTGTCAGCCTGAGATAGCACACATATTGCAGGAGTGTCGGTCTGGGGTAGCACGCCATAACGTTAATATAAATTGCCTCTCCATAATTTGGCTCCGTATATATATATATTTTGACGTTTTTTTCTAAATTAAATACGGCATGTTATCACATAATCCATATTTCAAAGTCAGTCATTGTAAAAAAACAAGCTATTCTTTCAATGGCATGTACTTTCAAATTAATGTCAATGCTATAGTATGGTGGCACTGACGGGCTTTAATTGTCAAACTATTATAAATGGAAACTATATTTACACAAAAGTAATTTATTATTATATTCCTATAAAAACAGCACAAACTAAATAATAACATATGAATACGATCCAATTACCTGTTTATCCTAATGTTTCACCATACAGCATGTTTCAATTTACAATTCACCTGCATGCTTTTCATGTGTATCATGTGCGTGTGTTGAAGGCACATGGCGTATAAAGAAAATCTTCATTTTTAACAATGGTGTACTTCGAATTTTGCATCATGTGATAACATGGCTTACTTTATTTAGAAATAATGTCTCGTGTGCCATTTTTAGATAAATGGACAATTATATGGACAAATTTATTTAACATAAAAAACAAAACATCTTAGAGTAAAATTGCACTAAACTTTTCGAATATAAAGGGCACTATTTCTGCCAAATAAATATTGTTTCTGATATTATGTTCACATCAATAGTGTTGCATTAATGTCATCTATTATATCGTTGGCAATGTTCATGCCTATATTATGCATTTGGATGAACATTTCAATTAAACATACCCCATCCATTTTGGATTTTCTTTTCAAAGATGGCTGGCCAATAGCCCTTAACTCGCTTTAATCTTTAAAATACTTGATCGATTTCAATTAACTACGACTTATTATCTTATTTAAGTGATTTCCAATCCAATTATATAATTTGCATACCAACTTTCTGTAAAAAAATATTTTAAAAAACATTGAACCATCAAACTGAAATCTCTGAATGTCAACAATTCCTAAAGTACTTGACGGATTTTCTAAAATTAAGGATCATTCCCTTGGTTAGACCAAACTGACAGTAGCCTAATGATATACAATATATATATAATTATATGTAATAGTAATTTCTAAAAACAAGTTGTTTTGACATTTAAAAAAGGAAAAAGGAGCAGAAGTTTTTTTGTTTTTGATTTTGTATATAAAAACCGAACATGAAAAGTAGCATTCAAGGACGACAGTCAACCACAAACACACACAGAAACAAAGAACAACTTTAAAGATGAATGAAAGGCAAAATAAGCAAAAGGGTTGGCAATAGGGCTACCGCCTTGGAACGGTTAGTGGCAAAAAAAGACCGCTGGGGGTTTAAACCAGGTTCTAGGGTGCACCAAACCTCATTCTTACCCCACAGTAATCCCAATAAAAGGGACAGTGTAAATAAAGATAACAAACAAGGCAGTATTAATAGTTAATATAAGCATAACACATAAATGACCATGTATGTATAATATTAAAACAGCAAAGAAAGCCACAAAGTAAGTACTCATTGAGTTGGCAGAAGCCAGAGCAACACATTAATAAACCGTTAAAGGTACGACAAGACAAGATTAAAGACAAACATCAAACGCTACCGTCCTATAAGGATTTATGTAGACGTTATCTTCGGGTCCACAATCTGTCCGGTCATCGCACAATCAAAGAGAGACGCATAGTGGCGAATTGTAAATGGGTCCACCACTAAACATGCACTGCGTTGCAAAATGAAAGGGAAATAACCACTTTTGATGAACATTTTAACAAGTTTTATAAAGATTTTCATTTAAAGTAACTTAAATTGCTTTTAAATGTTAAGGTTTACGATAATAAAAGTAGATACAAAAGTCGAAAAGGAAATGTAGCATTCAAGGACGACAGTCAACCAAAAGCACACACAGAAATAAACAACAACTACAAAGATGAATAAAGGCGCAAGATATGACATCACAAACACATAATGGTTGAAAATAGGGCTACCGCCTTAGAACGGTAGGGTGACAAAAATCCCGCTGGGGGCTAAACCAGCTTCTAGGGTGCACCAAACCTCACTCTTACCCTATTGTCATCCCAATAAAACGGGAGAGTGTAAACATGTGACCCCTGTGATTGTTAATACATGTATACTGATAAGGGCAAGTCCACCATGCTATCCACTGGGCCACACCAGCCGCAATTTGATTATATAAGGTTGTATATGTTGCCTCTGTCAGCGCTATCAAAAAGATTATTCCATTTTAAACTGTGACTTACTATCTAGGCCAGGATCCTCTTCGTTTCTTGTTGGTCTCTGAAAACAAAACAAAAAAAGATAACATTTTAGTATGGGAACAAATTAGTCACTTTATATATATATATATATATATATATATATATATATATATATGGAGAAATATTTGTGAACTACCAAGGACAGACAACCTTCGGACGAACTACGGCAGGGCGCCTAGCTATGACGAGATACACAGAAATCAAGCGTATGAATTCACTCCTTATATATATTTATTTATAGATGGGGAAAAAACAAGTTATTCATTGCTACATTTTATAAAAACACAAGCGCTTTCGGCTTACGCCTTCATCAAGGGTAAGGGGTACACAAACACCAAAAGAACAAATACGAAACCAAAAAACACTAAAATACACGGCAGTTTAAATAAAACTCTTAGAAAACCCATTATTGCGTACCTAAAAGTTTTGTTTCAGCCAAGTTGAAACCCGACTTCAATACTCAGACCACAGGCTAATCAGGCCCTTGCCAAACATCGAGATGTCAGACGTAAATACATGTTTCCCGCAAACTATTTCTTCTCTTCACTCGATGCCAATAACACAACTAAAAGTGTCACAAACTGCAAATCCGCAAAAGTCATCTTCTTACTGACGTGCTTGATTTGCAAAAAACAGTATGTCGGTGAAACGAAGAAAGCGTTAAACCTCCGATTCAACCTCCCTTCATTGCTCCGATTGTAAATTACGCAGGTTTGCTAGGGCGCCAGCGGCCGAATACTTCTGTTCAGAAGGCCACACGTTCAACGACTTGTCTCTGACATGCATTGAACACAAAGCAAATTGGACCGACGCAGAACGTAAATGGCGTGAAACGTACTGGATAGGACGCTCAAACACAAAACATCCAGTAGGAATCAACAAAGGGGACTAGATACATCTTACAGAATATATAAATGTATGTACACATACTCTGGCTTTTATAACTTCGGACATTTTCCCTTAGCCTCGTCCGTCGGATGGGAACGTAAACCGGGCGGTCCCGTGTATCGGTCTATCCTCCGAGCACGATAAAGACCATTGGAATCGATTCGTTAATAAGAGTAGGGCAGGTTCCCGGATTCCTATGTATTCTTCCCCTCTCTCCGGGGCGGCTCTAAATGCTCTAAATAACCTATACTGTGTTGATGAGCCGTTAAGCAACATTTTATTCAATTCAATTATTAGTATCACATTTGGCACCAGAGTGTCTATTCAAAGTAACCAGTCCCTGCAACACTGCCTAACGACAAGTTGTTTTAAAGAGTTGTATTTAAACTGCCGTGTATTTTAGTGTTTTTTTTGTTTCGTATTTGTTCTTTTGGTGTTTGTGTACCCGGATGAAGGCGTAAGCCGAAAGCGCTTGGGTTTTTATAAACTGTAGCACTGTATAATGTTGTTTTCCCCATCTTTTAATTTATTTCAACATTTTCGTATCCCCTCGGCGATCCAGTGCTTTTTGAAAGGTATTTTATAGATGTATGTATTTTCTCACCCTTATATATATATATATATATATATATAGTTTTGGGGTGGTGGGGGTGGGGTGGGGTGGGTTGTGGCATTCATCAGTCCTACTAAGAAATATATATTGACTGATGCCCAAAGCTGCATCCTAAACGCACAACCCCACTTAGTGATAAAGTATGACTGACCCCTCCAGCTTACAGTACATATACACAAACCCATCTCACACGCACACATCCCTCTAATATATTTATAATGGCTGATCCCCTTAATTCACCCCCTAAAAGCAAACCTATTTTAAAGAATGGAAGACCCCTGAGTTGCAGTATCATATCTGAATTATGTCGATGACCATGCAACTAGTTGTCACATCAAATAATTTGATTCACAACTCGAAAGCAAACATGATATAACTATTACACAAACACTTCACAAAGTCATAACTTCCTTTTATATGATCAAAATATGTTTATAGTTTAGATTTCATCTGTTTAGCATACTATCATGTAGATGTATTTAGGGAAAATGCGTGAGCAATACTTTCTCTGAAATTCTCTTTATTTGAATGATTCTGTAATGACGATTACCTTACTGAAGACAAAATAGATCATCCGGACATTCAAAATGGCCGCCGTTCCTAAACAAATAACCAAATCTCAAACAATCTTCTCAAGGACCACATCATTGATGTTGAAAACTCTTATTTTATTTTTCAACTTACCACTCTTTCAGTCCATTTATTATACGTACTGGAATCTAAATTATCTTTCCAAAAATATATAATTCAGGGGTGTGCAAGGGGTTGTAAATATTTCAGGAGAATTAACTCTTGTCAATCAGTAATTTTTACATAAATATATTGGTAAAAGCTTCTTCGCTGAAATCACGGCATAGAAATCTCACTCAGTTTGACATAGAGGCAATATAGAAACATCTTTAAAACATTCTTCTGTTAAACTACTAGAGCTAATATTTTGCATTTAGCATTATCATATAGCCATCTAATAAGTTTGTTCAAATGGTTACACAGGGGTCAAATTCGGCCCAAACCCATAGGTCATATGTTTTACATAGATTACGCCGCTGGCCATGGAATGGTGCAAAAACATCAGACTGAGGTTCCATGTTCACCGTCATATGCATACCAGGGCTCAAATTGTGTACTATTGGCATTTTAAATATTGAGTTCTGCTCAACCCGGGGCTAGAGGGCGTGAACAGTAGCAAGCACTTTTCACAATCGTTCATGAACAGTCTCAATCAAACCGAGACTGCAATTTATTTTTATTTATCGTGTTCGACGATTTCCAAATTTCTCCTTTCATAGGGAGAAACTTGAGAAATCTCCTTTTCTGAAACCACACGACATGTGGCTATCATATTGTATGTAATATAAGCTTATCATCTCGTATCAATTGTATGTGAATGGTGAGTCTATACAAGTATAGCTTCTTGTTAGCTGTACTGGCCGTATTGGATTGCGAGTTTTCCGTCGTCCGTCGTTAACCTTTGTCTCGTTAAGACGATAAAGACTTCATTTTCCATGCGATCTTTACCACACTTTACCAGATTGCTAATATTAATTTAAGTTCGAAGAAATTCGAAAATCAGCCAGATCGGACCAGTAATACCGGAGTAATGGCCCTTGATTTATTTGAAAAATACTGTATTTTACCTCGTTTAGAAATATAAAAATATCGGACAGGGAAAGCAGCATTAAAGAACGACAGTCAACCACAAAACACAAAAACAAACACGCAAACGGACAAACGAGAAGGCAAAAGTAATAAAAAATGCAAACGACATCACAAACACAAAAGGGTTGACAATAGGGCTACCGCCTTGGAACGGTCAGTGGCAACAAAGGCCAATGGGGGTTTAAACCGGTTCTAGGGTGCACCAAACCTCACACTTACCCTACTGTCATCCCATTAAAACAGGACAGTGTAAATAAAGAAATCCCCGTCATGATTTTATCTCTAACCAACAAGGCAGCATCAATAGGCAATATAAGTAAAACACAAATATGCTCATGTAAATATAATACAAAAAAAAAAATAGCCTAGAAAGCCACAATGAAGGTACTCAATGACTTGGCAGAAGCCAGAGCAACAAGAGAATAAACCATTAAGGGCACGACAGGAAAGATCATAGACAAACATCAAACGCCACCGTCCCAATGGGCTTTAGGTAGGCGTCATCATAGGGTCCAAAGCCTGTCCGGTCATCGTACTATTAAAGAGGAAATCATAGTGGCGAACTGTAAAAGGATCCTCCACCAAGCATGCATGCAGTACGTTGCAAAATGATAGGGTCATAACCTCTTTTGATAAACTTTTAACAAGTTTAACAAAGATAGTATGAAAGTGATCATGACTAAGAATCTTACGAAGTTTATAAATCACATCACCATAGAAGTCAGGTTGTGATGGTCCTTGTCGCAGAAGAGTCCTTAAATTACTTTTATATTTGGAAAGAAGATCAGGGTTACGATATTAAAATTTTGTAAAGATTTTACGAAGTTTATGGTAACGGTAACGCTGATTGAGTAGCATTTTAGTTATACAAATATTACGAATATTAAAGTCCTCAACTCGAGTACAAGCTCTTGAAAAACGAATAAGTTGAGACACACTATAGAGCCTTCATTTTTTAATGAAAACGTTCAGAGATGGCGGTGTGTGTGTGTGTGTGTGTGCGTGTGCGTGCGTGCGTGCGTGATTGTGCGTGGTTGTATGCGTGCGGCGTTTGTGTGTAGAAAAAAATATATTTTGCCACTTACTGACTTCGCCGTGTAAAATATACGACACCTAAAAGTGTATGATAATGGACCTTTGGAAACGGCAGAACACGACACATACAAAATATTGCAGTCTCGGTTTGAACCTTACCTCGGTCAGCATTTTTTAAGTTGGCTCCACCTACTAATATTCAAAATAATGATGGGACCCTGTCTGCTCTTATTATATTTGAAATTGTCATCGACTCATTTCCAGGCATTCAGCTTGCATTTTCAATTTACATGCATGTTAATTTCATCCGTTAGACTACTTACCTCGAATGTATTCATCAACTGTCGTATTTTGACCGCTACGTTCCCCTGGTATTTAGGTGCTGTAAATAGGAAAGAATTGTATGACGATGACATACAAACATTCATAAAAAATATATAACCATCTAATATTTTAAGGCTTCTAATTCTTCGTCCGTCGTCCTTCGTCGTTAACATTTATTTTAAATGATTTCTCTCTAGAAACCGATTAGTCGATAGGATATTCACAAAAAAATCACATATAATCCTTAAGAATGGTCTCCAATTTTGTTAAAATTATGTCAATGACGCAATCAAGAAAGCCTCTGAATTTATTTCGAAGGTTTTTCTTTATTATTGATTGCCAACCCCTAGACCATCAAGTCCCCTGGGTAAACACTGGCCACCGGGATTCAAGAGTTTGTATATAGTGATGTTGCATTTTTTACATGGTGATTAGTTTGAAAAATGTTCTTCTCTGGCATGAAGTTTTCATATATTCATATATTGCATGTAGCATAAGCTTAAATATCTCTACCAAGCTTGTTCAAATGGTGATTCTAGCGTCAAATCTGACCCACCCTGGGCGTCGAAGCTATATAATTGCATTGGACAATCTTTAAAACGTTGTTTTTTTTCTGAAACTAAAATTATGACGATCCTGGTGTCAAATTTGGACCTGCTTCAGGTTGTAAATTCTTTACATAACTTGTATAGGGACACAGCTTTAATATCATCTTCTCTGAAACCACTCGCCATAGAACTCTCACATACTTCACGTAACATATGCTTATGGTCATCGACTAAGTTTGTGCAAGTGGTGACTCTGGGGTCAAATCTGGCCCAGCCACGAGTTTCACAGTTTTACAAAGAGTTATTTAGGAAAAAAATAAACAAAAAATTCTTCTCTGAAACTACAATACCCAGAGGCATACTCATGGTCTTCTACCAACGTTATTAAAATTATGACCCTGGAGTCAAACTTGGCTGCACTGCAGAGTTCAAATGTTTTATACAGTCTTGTATTGGGAGCTTAAAACATTCTTCTCTGAAACCACAAGCCATAACGCTCTCATATATTACATGCAGTGGAAGCTTATATTCCTCTACTATGAGTGCTCAAATGGTGACCCTGGGATCAAATTCGACCCAATCCCCAGGGGTCATATATTTTACGTATGTTCAATTAATCGTCTCTGAAACCACAAGGCATTAAACTCTCACATATTACATGCAACTAAAGCTTATGATCTCCTAGCAAGGTTTTTAAATGTCGAGGTCAAATTTGGCCCCTCCCGGGTTCACAGTTTTACATAGAATTATACAGGAACATCTTTAAACTATCTTCTTCGAAACTATACGAGGTTGATGTCTAATATGTTGCATGCAACATAAGCGTCCTCTACCAAATTCAAATGGTGAGCCTGTGATTAAATTTGGCACCATCCTCTGTCTTACGTAAACCTTATAAGTTTCTCCTAAGACGTAAACAATCTTATTATCTGAAGTCACAATGATAGAAATCTATAGCAATAGTGATGGAAATGGAGTAAAAAAACAAATGCCATGCTCTTAAGATGTGTCACAAAGGGGCCTGCTCTTCTTGTTTAGGGCTGTATAGTGTCCTTATGTTTATTTAATTAGTCTGTCTGTAAGTATGCTTCCGGTTGATATATCGATTGAAAAGCAATGCTTCGTTATCCAGAAAGATTGGCAGTGGTGGGAGAGATTGTGTGTCAGATATGGCTGTTTTTCAAAATGCAACTTTTCTGAACATTTAATGATTAACATTTTTGATATGGTTGGTTAAAAGTGATAAACATGAAGGACATAGAGTGCTAATAAAGCCACAGACAAAATAATAAAGCTCGGTGATAAAGCAAAGCATAGCATTTTTTATTCAATCAAGAGCCATAATTCTGCGGTTTCTGAAAACATGTGGCTGGTTATTAATATAAGCAATATCATGAATTGAAGTAAATGTTGCTAAAAGCTCATCAACAATCTAGTTTGAGCCGTCCCATAGAGAGGAGAGGATACATAGGAATCCGGAAACCTGTCATACTCTTACGAATATATTCCTATGGTTCTTTAACGTGCTCAGAGAACTCCAAAACAATGGACGCCTAGTTAATGTCCCCATACGACGGACGAGGCAAAGTGAAAGTGTCTTGGTCAAGAGCACGCCGACGAAACTCAGTGTCCTTCGGTTTCAAGCCTAATGTGCTATCCACTGGATCAAGCAAGCCCCAAACACTATGATGAAATTTAGTAAAGATTAGATGAAAAGTGAAGAAGCTAGAGTGTTAACAAAGCTAAGTAAAGTTAAGGACCATAACTCTACTGTTTCTAGTTCGACATGGCTAGTGTTTTTTTAAGTTGTCTATGCTTCTTCTTTGACCATATTTACTTCAGAGAGAGGCCGTAGCGTTTGGGGGTTGACGAGGGTGAGCCAGCTATGGCTGCTTTTCAAACATATACAAGCTTCAAGTGATATTAACAATTGTGAAAATCGTAAAGAAACAATGAAAAATGAAGGCGCTAGAATGATACCAAGCAACGTTTAGCATTTTTTATTCTGCTTTTTTTAGTAATTAAACAGCCATAATATGGCTATTTTTTCAATTGGTCCACGCTTTGTACTATGATGGAGATAATTTCATACAATAAAATATAAGAAAACATGGGAGGGTTGCGGGAGGGAGTGGCATGGACTGGGGTAGAGGGATGGTTGTGAGTCAAATCTGGCTGGTTTTCAAACTTCTCCGCTTTAATTTAACTAACTTTAACTTTCTGAACAAGCTTGGTAAAGAACGGATGAAAAGTGAATTACCTACACAACTTTAAATTGTTTATATTTTGCTTTATAGCTTTCTAGCTCTTATATTATTCATCTGATACTGACCAATCTCTGGCATGTTGTTTTTTATCATTAAAGGCTCGATGCAGTCAGAAAAATAGACTATCGCAGTAGAAGCGGCAGAGTTATTGCCCTTTAATTATTTAAATCTATCAGCCATAATTATCAACTACTGATTAGATTTTGATAAATCTACAAAAAGTTGTTCAGCATCATAAGAATGTGTGTAGCGCGCAAAAATCAGGTCCGTTCTTCAAAATGTAATGTCACTCTTAGTAGGCCATGTCATATGAGTAAAAGTGTCTCATGTATTACTCCTAAACTACTGATGATGAGAAGGTGTGTCGCGTGTACAGTTTAGATTCGTACATCAAAACGGTCAAAGTCACTTAGAGGTCAAAGGTCAAATGAGTCAAAATTGTGTCTCGGTCATAACTATTAAAGTACGAGAGAGAACTGCATGAAACTTGAAACAATTGTGTCCTTGTCCACTGCTAAAGGTGAATGACTATTGAACGTGTATTTCCATCAGTCCATCGCCACTTTCGTTTCCCAATAACTTTAACATTTATAATCCGATACTGATGAAACTTTAGGACAATGTTTATGGTCATAATATATAGAGCAAGTTGATAAACAGCCAGATTACATATAATGTCGGAGTCATGGCTGTTGGATATTTCAAAATATACTTTCGTTCCAACCAAGAACTTTAATATTTATAATTCCACCTTGATAAAACTTTACGACAATGTTTATGGCCATAAAAATCTAGGCCATATTCAATTACCAGTCAGATCGCACCTATAATACCGGAGTTATGGCCTATGGTTGTTTTAACGTGAAGATTTTGGAGGATTCCCCTCAATAACTGTAACATTTATAACACAAGCTTGATGAAATTTCGGAGTAATCGCCCTCGGATTTTTGAAATTGAAGGCTTTTGCGGTTTCCGCTCATAGATTTAATAGTTATAATCCAATATTTATGAAACTTTGGGTTAATGTTTATGTGTTTAATATCTCGGCCAAGTTCGCTAACTTGCCAGATCGCTCCTATCATGCTGGAGTTATATCCCTAGTATTTTTGAAAACTGAAGATTTTCGACAAGCTTTTACTACATATCAACTGATTTTAATATTGACGTTTCCTAACAGGCGATGGAATATATGTCTCTGAATTTGCTTGTTAATATTAATAACAAGGTTTGTCCTTTGCAAGAATCAGGTCCGTTCCTGAAAAGTCAAGGTCACACTTGGAGGTCAACGTTCAAATCAATCATTATCGTGTTTCAACAATAACTCCTAAACCACTCAAGAGATTTTTTGCCAAACTTGGCCAGATTGTTGTTATTATTAAAAGCTCGGACAAGTTTGGAACCTAGCTATATCAAATTACTAACACCAGAGTGTTCGCCTTTGATTGAATAAAAAATGCTATAGTCCGCATTGTGAACATTCTAAAACCTTCATTATGTATATGATCTTTAGCAATGTTGGCCAGATTATCAATACAGGCTTGGGCAAAGTAACAAATAACTTTTTTCTAAATAATTCAAAGATCATAACACTGCTGTTTCTAGTCCGATATGTCTAGTGTTTTTTTTAACTTGAATGAACTTTTAATAATATGAGCATCCTGTCAAAGATTGATCAAGATTAAATACTTAAAAGAGGATTCATTGGAAGCAACCAACAGTAGCAAGTGAGAAAGGCAGCAGGCTCAGTTTATTGAGTGTGTTCATGAGAGGTCATATAAGGAGCAATACCTATCACACCGCCTAGCATCGGTGTCAGCGTTATTCTATTTTAAAGTCACAAGGATTAGATTTGATGACCACAAAGGACCAGTAAATAATATTTGATTATAGTCGGTCTACTTTTTACAGCCACACAACTCTAAATAAACGCTAGTAATAAATACTTAAAATATATCTTTTGGAAGCAACAAACACTAGCAAAAATGAAAAGTAGAGATTCGATTTTATTGATTCTTTCATGACAGGGTCTGATAAATAACAAATTACAAAATGGTGGCCAAAATTAAGATTTCATGGTTCCTGGATGTACCGTTGCGCGAGGCTCTTGCGAAATTGAGTTTGGGCGCGGACCTGCGATCATCACAAACCTGATTGTCAAATCATTTATTTAATGTGGACACACGCCAAGTTTGAGTGATTTTGAACCAAACATAATAAATAATATCCTTCCGTACTGAAAGTTGAATTTCGTCAGAGTTTTTTTAATTATTTACAACGGATTGTTGGAAAGGGAAATACACTGGAAAACGTGCGTCATGTATTTATCAAGTTTAGGGATAGCTTTCACTCCCCATAGCTCTGGTTTATATGATATTCTTCTTTAAAACGACAGAGATTGGTCTTGATGATCTCAAAGGAACAGTTTGTAATAACACTACTGTTTATTTAGTCGGAAACTGTCCTATAGAAATCACAGCACCCAAACGCAATGGTACCGTAGATCCGCACTGTACAACAAACAAACAGCAAAATAACTATACAATAACAAGAACAATATACAGTTATCACATGTGTGTTTGGGGAACAGTCAAAACTGTTTTCCCGAGGTGGAGGGGATGGCAGTGTGAACTATTTCCCGAGGCCGACAGGCCGAGGGAAACAGTTCACACTGACATCCCCCGACACCAAGGGAAAACAGTTTTGACTGTTCCCCAAACACACATGTGATAACTGTTTTATTACCTGATTAATGTTACTGTACGAAACAGTGAAAATGAAAATTTGTTTTATAATGGCAACCTATGGTGAAAAAAGCAACATGACGTCACGCAAACGAAATTCCAGCACGTGAGGGAAACAGTCGAAACTAAAGCCCGGTAACAGTTCGTTTTCACCGGGAACAGTCTTTTCCTTAGTGAATTAGCAAGAAATGACGATATAGCATTTATATAGGAGATCAGGTAATAATAAGGATTACCGACTTGGAAAGGTTAGTAGGCAATATGGTCAACTGGTTAGCTTAAATCGAGTTTGATTGTAAACAACCTCATTATTATCCTGTCTTTGCGCTCAAATTGGCAAGACGGTGTAACTAAAAGTATATGCCATCAAAAGAAATCTCTAACAATACAGTCCACATCCAGAATTAGAAACGATATACGTCTATGATATGGTAAAGATATATAAAAAATATTTATTAGCAACACCTTATGATGTATACAGAGTTTATTGAACAACCATATCAGTTGCAGCCAAAGAGAAAATTGATCTAGGGTACGACCGGGAAATACGAGGGACGAAGGTTCATGCACCAACCTCCCTTTTCCGTGTTTCCGAATGTGCAATAGTGGAGTTCCAATTTCACGAGGATGTCCGGTCATCGCACAAGAGAAAACGTAAAACGTAGTGACTGACTGTAGAGGGGTCATTCACCAACCATGAAATGCGCTGTAATACCAAATGGTCGCATCCTTTTCTGATGAATTTCCTGTTTAATTTTAAAAAGTGGTCAGGAAATGCGTCAGACCCTTTTAATTTCTGAAGTTTATAGATCACATCGCCATAGAATAACGCTTGTGATATTCCTAGTGGCAGAAAACCTTTTAGGTTTGTGTTGTACTTCTCCAGCAGGTTTTCTTTTAGAAAGATCTACGTCGTTTATCGTAACGAAAACCTTCCTGAAGAAGCTTTTTTTAATGCTTTCGTTTTTTAACATAAAAATGGACAATAACTTCAAAACACTTAGACCAATGTTCTCACTAACGAGTTGAACTCGTCCGAGGTCTGATTGAAACTACCCTTCCTTTTGGTGAAATAACCGAGTTACTATTTAAAACAAAAGTTAACGGACGTTCAGACGGATGTACAAGTCGGTCGTATGTCTTCACGTCTCTTAACTTTTGTTCAAACGAATTCTCAAAAACCGCTTGCAATTGGTCAATTGATACGACGGACAAGAGATGGTGACAATAGCTCGCATATGCTCTGTTACGGGATCATACATATATGTCATTGCCTCAATAAAATACCATTTAAATTTAAAAGATGGTCACTGGTCGAGATCATTGTTCATTTCACCTGAAATATGATTTCGCAAAGGTATTGTGTTTTTGCTGATATACACTGAAAACTGAGACTAAAACATTTTGCTTTTCTGCTTACCATTCGTTTTGATTTCTTTTCTAATATGTTCAGTTTCATCTTGGGCTGATGTCAACTCTGTATTTACTTGCATCGCATTGGTCTGTCTGGCATATACTCTTGTCTCATTAAGTTCCCTTTTCCTTTCCTCAAATATGCGCACAAGTTCCGATATTTTTTCACGACTCATATCCTCAAATTGTTCTCTTTGTTTATTACCCTCAGCATTTACAGCTTGTACACCATCATTTGTTGCCTCCGTGATGGCCTGTAAAGCCTCCTTTCGTAGCTTCTTCTCATCTACATCTGTTACATCCACCGTACCATTCTTAATCTGAATAAAAATTAAATTTTTTTACTATACGAGTCATGCCGATCACTTGATGAAGTTCTTGAGAGCTACAAGGTATTTTTTCTATTTCTATTTATGTGTATTTTCAATTTAGATTTGGAAACCAATTTAAATAAGGAAATTTTAAAAATTTCCCTGCACTGTTCCTATATTGATTTACATTGTGAGAGGATGACCCTATTCATTTTAGGATCAGTATGTCAAGGTCAAGGTCGCCATGACTGAATCATGACAAACCTTCAATAACTCATTAACAACAGTATCGATGACATCTGAACTAGGAAGTTAAACTGTCCATGGTAACAGGATGACCCTATTCCTTTTGAGGTCAAAGTTCACGTCTCCATGACTCGATCATGAAAACATCTTTTCAACTGCTGTAGCCACAATGATCAAACTTCACGGGTACTGTAGTAGGCATTCTAATGTTTAAGAATGGCACTACATGTATTTATTTTGGTGTCAAAGGTTAATATCATCATGACCTGATCATGAAAAATCATTGAAACAAGTATCCACACGATAACCATTTCACCTATATAGCACGTTCACCATATCGTGGAACCTTTTCTTGTATTGTTTCATTTGATCAGTCAATAGCATTATTTGTTTTAGACTACACCCACTCATAAGGTAGATCAAAATATAGCTCGTAAAAAGGTTCTCTCCCTATATGTATATTGTATTCGACTTACCTGATTCAACTTGTTAATGGCATCCTGAGCATAGATATCTGCAGCCAGCTGTTTTGAGTCTCTCAGTAACTTAACCATTATATCAATATAGTCATTCAACTCAGTTTCGGAAAGTTGAAATGTCGATGTATGAAGAATTTCATTTCGTATATCTCTTGCCTAATAAAGGAAAACAAATATTGGTAAAGTTATATTCGTATAATTTTAACACAAGCCAGTTCTTATTCAAATTTGTGATATCAAACGTTTATGCATTGTTTAACAATCATATTTTTAAAAACCTGTTGAAATAGTTTAATGTTTACTTTGAATTATGTTTCGATTATGATATTTCGTAAACATATACCATGACTCTATAATAAAATAGGATGTTTGGTTATTATGAAATGCACAGTTAAGCAGAAATATGTTTTTTGCATTGTACTAACTGTTGATTACATTTCACCAATAATATAGTCAAACCTGTGGTAGAATAACGAAGAAACGTTGAAAAATTAAAATTGTACTTAAATATAGGCAAACAGATTTAAAGTGAAAATAATACTGGATTAATAAACCGAGAGGCTAATTTCAATGCTTGATAACGACTTCAAGATTGACATATGTCCCTTTAAAACCTTTAAAAAACATATTATAAAGAGGATCTTACAAATTTAATATTTAATTTATTAAACGAGTTAGGTAAAAATTATTGGATGCAAAGCTATATCGTTTGTCATATGATTTGTGGTTTGTGTTTCGGTCTTCTCCATACCACACCGAGAAATCAAAACCGCCTCGTCGATTTCCGTAATCTGGTAATGTCAACGGTTACGGAAACAGAAGCGGCAATTCCAATTTCATAACGAGCTGAACGGCAAAGACCGAGCGATTTTTCGGCCTTCATTTGCATATGTATTAAACTAATATATTATGATACTGATGCCATAACTTTATTAAACTTATGTGATAAGGTGCAAAATACCTTAGAGAATAGGTTGTTTTTGTTTGTGGTATGGTCCAGATTCTCTGACACGTAATTCTGGAAGTCCTTCAGATTTATAATCACACTAAGAAGCCCCGGTAGGTCTGTGTCGGCTGCCGACTTCACGCCACTGTAGCCACTCACTGCCATGTAGCATTTCGCTACCTCCCAACTGTTAGAACACCAATTCAATGCATTTGTGTTGCGCCAGGAGGGTCCTCTATGTCTGTGGCTGTTTATGATTGTGTTACGGAAAGCGTCACATACGCCAGAAGGACACTTGCCAGACTTCTTTAACGGGTCGGTGGTGTCATGGTAACTGCATCCCCCACGTCGTGGGCACATTCCCTCTGTGCGGCATGACAGGACATTGTGTGTGGTACATTTATTACATATAGTCCCTTGACAAATATTAGTCAGAACCCCTTGATGGAATGCGTTTACTTTAGCGTCAACAAATCTTTGGATTCCATATTTTGTAAATTTTAATACAAGCCCTCCCTTTACCCAATTACTCAATAACGGGTCTCTCACTGTTTGTTGGAGATTGGTTGCCATGGTAATGTCACTTTTGTTTGTCTATCATCTTGGAATTTCTGTAGAAAAAAAAGCAATTATTTCAGCGAGACCAACATAGCAATGTAGTCGCCTATATGTGAAAATCCAACGCTGGAATTCAGTAGGTTTAAAGAGCTACGTCATAATATAGCGTCATAATTGTCATTCAACTATCGGATGGCGTGGTGGTGCAATGGTAAGCATACTTGCCCGGAAAGCAAGAGGTCCGTGGTTCAATTCCCGGCTGCGGCACGCCGATTTTTGAAATGACAATTATTCTGAATATTTCATAATTCAGTGTCCTTGCTAGACGCATTAGAGTACTTGTATAACATAATAAACGTTGTATGTAGTCGCCTATCTGTGAAAATCCAACGCTGGAATTCAGTAGGTTTAAAGAGCTACGTCATAATATAACGTCATAATTGTCATTCGAATATCGGATGGCGTGGTGAAGTAATTGTAAGCATACGTGCCCGGAAAGCAAGAGGTCCGTGGTTCTATTCCCGGCTGCGGCACGCCGATTTATGAAATTTTGAAATGACAATTATTCCGAATAATATATATATATATATATATATATATATATATATATATATATATTATATATGTTCACATATAGATATTATTAACCGATATCCTGCAACATGTCTATCTTCATATTCGATAAACATGTAACTCATTACCTTTATTTCTTATTGTGTCAAATGGTTTCCAATGTACCAAGTATCTTATTTTGAATAAAAGTATAACAATAATAATATGATGTTACTCTGCAAACAGATTACTGGAAAAATGAAATGTCAAATAATGTATTCATGCCTTTTATGTAAAAGATATGCATTTGTATTTTTCAATTATGCACATATACTGAATAAAGATAAGTTTAGCAAGCCCTTATGAACATTTAGCTTAAATAAATTGAATGCTATTTTATAATGTGAAGTATTTAAAACATTTGCATTACATAGGGTGATCTTCTCTTTCACTAATTAGTTGTGATCCGAGTTATCTCCCATTTAGTTAAAACTTAACAAGAAAAGTATAACGCATGCGTTATATGTAGACGATGTTTAATAGTGGATTAGTCACATACCTGTAGTAGTCGATATGGAGATGACAGGAAGGTAAAGTGAAGAATTAACAGATACTGTATGAATACAGATACGTTTTTATTTGGTCTTAGGTATACATTATTATACATGTTAAAGGGAACATATTCAAGTATTTGCAATTAAACAATTTACACCTGAGCTATTACAAAGGGAATTTCAGTGACAATATAATATAAAAGTCATATTTACTTAAATTTTACAAATGATTATCATATGGGCCCTATTTATGTTCATGTTTTTGTTGTATTCAGTCTCAAAACCGATTTGGAATCAACTTTGCATTTGAAATGAATCACAAGTGATTTTTTTACTTCTTTACTTCATTATAATACTCAAATATAAATGGGTGCCGAAACGTCTAGGGTAAAAATTAAAATAGATGCCGAAATGGTTTGATGCCGAAACGTCTAGGTGCCGATTCGTCTAGGTGTCGAAATGGTTTGGTGCCGAAACGTCCTGATTCGATCTTGATCACACAGACGCAAAAACTTGAAAATTGTCTGCATTTATTAATAAGCATTTTTCATGTACTGATCATTGGGACCCTGCTTTAATTAGACTAACATACTATATACACAACAGTTTTCGTCTAGAAAAATACCAGTATGATAAAGAACATGGTTAAACGTCTATGGAAAGCCGCAGTTGACCCTGTGATTATAATTAGTTTTACTATATGTTTAACTGAATTATTATAATCACCTCATTTCTACGATTTCGTACGTCTTATCATTATTCTGAAAATCCATACATTCTGAAAAAATGTATATAATAATCTATGATTACATTCTGGAAAAAAAATGAATACATTCTGAAAATGTTAATATTTTTTTATTATAATAACATTTTATGATTACATTCTGAAAAAAAATGCATACATTCTAAAAATGTTTTGTTTTTTTTTATAATCGCTGCATGCAGTAATGTTATTATAATAAACAACTCAGAGCCTTTATTATAATGTTCGCCACATTATTATAAACTCCCCAAAAATAAACCCCCTAAAGTCGAACATTATTATAATTATAATAATCACAAACAAATAAGAAAACTCGCGAGAAGCCAGTTCAAACAATGTTGTTTTTTTCGTTTTATTTTTCCAAGTCACTACCGGGAATAAAAGAGTATCCCACGTTGGCTTCCTGCAACCCCACCGCCCACCCCCGCCACCCCACGCACATCCTGTCCTCCCGCATCCCTTAAGTTTCCAGCTCCCCACTCCCCCACGAACTCCACCACAAACACTCACATTTCTTCTCTTAAACCTCCTTCGCACACGCATCCATTAAGGTTCCTGCTCATCCCCCACACACACATTTATTTTCTTAAACCTCCTTCCCACCCGCATCCCTTAAGCTTCGTGCCTCCACCCCCCACTTCAAACACACACATTCTCTTAAATCTCCTGTCCACACGCATCCCTTAAGCATCCTTCTCCCCACTCCAACACACACACATTTCTTCTCTTAAACCTCTTGTCCACCGGCATCCCTTAGGTTTTCTGCTCCCTTCACACAAATTTCTTCTCTTAAACCTCCTGCCCACCAGCATCCCTTAAGCTTCCTGCCCCCCACCCCCACCCCACCACCACACACACACATTTATTATCTTATACCCTCCTGCTCACCCGCATACATTAAGCTTTCTGCTTCCACCCCCCCCCCCCCCCCCACGCCACACCTTCACCCCAACCACACTCATTTCTCATCTTAAACTTCCTGCCCATTTACATCCACCAATCCTGCTGCCCATCATCATCTCATCTTAATCCTCTTGCCAATCCACATTCATTAATCCTCCTGTCCATCCCGCTCCCTTAAACAGCATGCCCACCCATTCCCCTAAACACCCTGCCCCACACTAGCACATGCATACTTTTATGCTGTGATTATTATTATTATTATAATCACAACATTTTGCCAAGTCTCCCGGACATAAATTGTCTCGCGAGTTTTAGAATTGTAACACACACAACATGTATCGATTTTCAAAATGTATATATTTTCAGAGCACAACATTTTGCAAAGTCTCCCGGACATAAATTGTCTCGCGAGATTTAGAATTACAATACACACAGCTAAACATGTATCGATTTTCAGAATGTATACATTTTGAGAATGTATACATTTTCAGAGAGCTAAGGGAGGTTACACGTGTAGGTTTTAATAAATAAAATCGTAGGGAGGTTGTCATTATTTTGGACAGATTATAATAATAATGTATACATGTGTGGGTTAACATTTGTAACATTTGTAATGCGATAAAAAAAATGTAAATATTTTTAATGTGGTGATTATAATAAAAAAAAGGTTAACATTTTCAGAATGTATACATTTTTTCAGATTTTCAGAGAGCTGCTTTCTTAGACGCTGACAGAGGTCAGTGACGGCCTCAGGGAGAGATTGACGCTACTCCAGTATGAGGAAATACTGACCGCAGTTTAAGTGCCTGTTTTTGATAAACATTATACTAGGTATTATTTATATCACCAATACTTGGTCTACAATCTTGCCTTAATTTTGGCTTGGTCAAGTTCACATATTATTCTAACCTACATAGTCTAGTCGCATTAAATTACGATAGAAAAATAAAAGAAATTAAATCATTACTACTATCTTGGTCAAAAAGAATACTCACACCGATTGGAAAAATTACTGTCATAAAGAGCTAAGCTTTATCAAAATTAAACCATTTGTTTTCATCTTTACCAAAATCCACCTGACAGTCAGATTAAAATACTACAAGATATGTGTTTTAATTTCCTATGGAATAATCACCAAGACAAAATAAAGAGAACTGTTGTAACCCATGATTATGAACATGGGGGATTAAGAATGATTAATATTAAACAATTCATATATTCATTGAAACTAATATGGATTAGAAGATTCCTAGCTGGAGATAAAAAATGTATAAAAATCCATAAACATATGTATCCTTTTACGACTAAGATGTTATTTCTGGGTAATGATTATGTAAAAAATAAATTGCAAAATATATGCAATCCCTTTTGGAAGGATGTATACACAAGTCTGGATACTCTAATAAATGTTAAATCACTGTCATGGAAACAATTTCTAACACAGCCGTTATGGTACAACAATAACATTAAGATCGGAAGATCAAGTGTATTTTATCAGAGATGGTATGACAAAGGTATTATATTTATCTAATGGATAACAATGGTAATCTTCTTCCTTTTAGATTATTTATAGAAAAGTTTAGCATACTTTCAAATTTTATAGAATATGAAGGTATAACTGCGGCAATTAGGGAGTACCTTCAAAATCTGAATTTTGCACATCTGGCCATCAACCTAGAAAACCCTGTTTGCCCATTAGGAGTTTCTCTCATAACTGGAACAAAAAAGGGCTGTCGCCCTATTTATGAAGTTTTAAATAAATCAGGTGTGCAGCCAACATCTATTGCAAAATGGGGTCAGTACGGTTTAAATATAGACAGAGATTGGAATAAACTATTTAAAATACCTTTCATTTGCACAAAAGATACAAAGTTACAATGGTTTCAAGTAAAAATGAATCACAGAATTACTGCCACAAACCTCCTTCTGACAAAAATGAAAAAAAAAATGACAATTCATGTAGTTTTTGCACTGATACTTCAGAAACTATTATTCATTTATTTTGGGAATGCAGATATTCAAAAACATTTTTGGATAATTTCAAGTTTACTTGCACAGAAAAGAATATACAAAGTCAACCGGAATGGACTACGAAATTATTTTTTTCAGTCACCAGTATGATGACTCATTTATTCTCCCCGTAATTTGGCATGTTGTGGGTCGGGGAGGACCATCCCACTGCACGCCTTACAAACAAACATATAAAACTGATTATATATACATATTATTACAATATTTGACTTTCATATAATAAAATCTGTATCAAGCGGTAATCTTTACATTTGTTAAACATTGAATTGTTCGTGTTTTTCTATATTATATTAATTTACATGTAAAGCCATTTTTATAAAATAAAAAAAAACACAACTGAGTATAGTACGTTTGTTTTACGGGAGAAAGATAAAAAATACAAATGAAAAAAAAAAGGTTTTAGTTCTTAATGCTCTCTCTACATGGCCACATCTCTCCTACCTAGCTTAATTTTTAATGTATATTTTATCCGATAGTTGTCAGATTCTTGGTCTGAATAAAACCTAAAACACCAATTTTAGGGATGAGCTCCTCGCTTGTTTATGCAACAAAATTATTTTAAAAGCTTCATGTATTTGTTCCATTTTTTTTCAAATTGTTCGAAAGCATTGTTTTGTGCTGCTATACATTCTAGAATTTTAAACGACTTTATTATCCTATTTTTGAATGCCTCTATAGACAGTTTATTTTGTAAATGTTTGGTACTGAAAATATCATATTTCATTTCAAGTAATATGTACAAGTCGGCTGGTGTTAATGTGTTACCAATGTTAAAAAATAAATGATTCTTCAGTAAAATTTAAGTATATGTCATTACCGGACAACCACATTTTTTATTTCTTAAGTATAGATTGCGTTTCAGGACAATACCAAAGCATATGGATTAATGTTTCCTCTTGTTGACAATCCTTGCACAGTGAACTATCAGTGATATTGATTTTGTGTAGAAATCGTCTAGTAGGAAGTATTCTATGATTTACCCGTACTTGAAACCATTGTAATACTGTACTTGTTGAGGATTTAAAAGGAGACAGGTATATATCGTTCATGTTTCTTCTTCTATATTATACATTTCCTCCCATTTGGGTTTTGAAGTTGGTTTACTCGGGTTTTGGTTAAGAATATTATACAGATCCCGAGATCCATTTTTACTATTAAGAAATGGATACATATTGAAAGGAAGAATTGGATTTGGTATTTTGTTTATCGATTTTGTGGGAATATTTTTTGTAATATTGTTTTAATTACTGTTGTTTTACCAATTGGTGTAAGATATCTGCGTTTCCAAAGTTTAATTAGATTCTGTATTTTTTCTATCTTATCATTGTAATTTATATCAAGTATCTTGTCAAGGTCAACATTAAAATGTATACCTAATAATTTAAATTGGTTGCTGCACCATGCTAATTTCCACCTGGTTTTAATTGAGTATGTACTATATTTTTTGTACAAATCCAAACTACCTGTGTCTTATCAAAATTCACTCTAAGTCCAGAAATGTTGGCATAAGCAGAAAGTTCATAGAGAGTTTCATTAAGTGAAGTGTCTGACCCGTCCAGAAAAATAGAAGTATCATCGGCAAACTGTGATAGTTTATATTCCATGTCATTTATAGATATTCCTTTAATCTTTTTATTATTTTGTAGTTTTATTGCTAATATTTCAGCGCAAAAGATAAATATATAAGGTGATAATGGATCGCCCTGACGGCACCCTCTGCCTATGCTGAAAAAATCAGATAAATTGCCACCTTGATTAACAGCCAGTTTAGCATTTCTGTATAGAACTTTCACCCATGATATTATTGAGTTACCAAAATTGAAATATTTAAGAACACTGTAGATAAATTTCCATGAAAGAGAATCAAATGCCTTCTCAAAATCCACAAGCAAAATGAGTTCTGGTAAATTGTTTTCTTCTGCAAACTGCATTATATCAAATGTCATTCGAGTGTTTTCCGCCATATATCGCCCAGCAATAAAACCTGTTTGGTTTTCATTAATTAGTTTATATAATATAGATTTTATTCTATTAGCAATGGTCCCTGAAGAAATTTTATATACACAGTTTAAAAGAGAAATTGGCCTATATTTTTTTAAAAATCTTCTTGGTTTGTTATCTTTAGGGATAAGTGTAATAATACCCTCTTTCTGTGTTACAGACAGTCCCCATTAATATACCCACAATTTATAGCTTTTACAACAAAATGACCTAATATATTCCAAAATACTTTGAAGAAGTCAGCCCCAAAACCATCAGAGCCTGGAGAGCGGTTGTTTTTCATACCAAAAAGTGATAAAGATACTTGCTGAAATGTTAATAGACCCTCTAATGAATTAGATTCCTCCATACTTAATTTAGGCACACTTAGACCTGACAATTCTTTATCTAAATCTATTGTTTCTAATTTTGTATCTATGCTAGAGTATAAAGATTTGTAGAATGTTTTAGTTTCCTTTAAAATATCTTTCTGGTCTGTGATTATGCTCCCATCAGATCTTTCAATTTTTGGTATAATTTTACTAGTAAAATTGTGAGTTTCTAGATTACAAAAATATTTGGTTGGTTTTTCCCCATCTTCTATTAATTGCGCTCGGGACCTAATAAGAAAACCATTCATTTTTTGCCGGCGAAGTAATATTAATTCATCTTTTAACTGATCTAAAGCAGGTATTTGATCAGGGGTAAGTCTTTGTTATAAATTTTGTATTGCAAGAATAAGATCATTTTCACGTTTTTCATTTACTTTTTTTTTGTAGCATGAATATGATATTGATTTTCTTCTTAATTCCATCAATAATGTATCCAAAAGTAATTGGTCAGTAATAGTAAATTGAATTTGGTCATTTGGTATATTGTCAATATTATCAATATTATAGACTGGAAGCGCATATTGTAATTTAATTTCATTTATTTTATTATTCATTATATTCAGATATTCAATAACATTTAGAAGTGAATTATTATGTTTCCAAAGGGACTTGCCCTTTACAAATTCGTTAAAGGTGCAGTTCAACATAGTAATTGAATGATCTGATCGATAGCTAGCTTCAATAGTACACTTGTTTACTGATGATAAAAGATTTTCAGAAACTAAAAAGGAATCCAGTCTTGCTTGTTTTAATGGTGTTTTTTTTCTCCATGTATACCTTCTTAGATTTGGATAAAACTCACTATATGGGTCAGTTAGATTATAGCAAGTTATTATTTCTAATAATTTTATACGTGCATTTTTATTATTAATAGCCTTATAATTATCATAATCTACTTCAGGGTCCTTGACCAAATTGTAATCGCCGCATAAAATCATGTCATTATTATTATTATTCATGGTCTCTACAGTTTTCATAACCTTATCAAAAAATTATGGGGAACCCGTATTTGGGCCATAAAGTGAAATAAGGGTTAATCTCTTGTTATTAACAGTTAAGTCAACAGTTATAAAATTTCCTTCAGGGTCAGATATATAATTATGTACTTTATAGTCTAGGTCTTTGCTAAATAGATCAGCTACTCCTCGTGCATTTGATTTACCTGAGCTAAAAATGCCATCATTACCCCATTCTGAACGAATAAACTTCTCAGTTACAGGTGTTGAGTGTATATCTAGTAGAAAATATATATGACATCTTTTGTTTTTATATAGTTAAAAACATCTAGTCGCTTTTCAGCTGACCCAAGGCACTGACAGTTAACAGACAGAATATTGACATCCGTCATCTATGGAGATATAGTAGGTCAGAGAACAGAACCAGTATAGAGAGAACATAACAAACAAAACACGAAAACACGAATAGCTGCAAAAAAAAAAAAATCTGCATGTGATACAACAAAAACATCACAATCTGGTTAAACCTACTTCAAATACTATTATAATATTTTATTATTAAAAATATTTGTTCTGTGATTCTATTTATATGTGAAGGTACTTAGTATTTATTTTCTGTTTTTTGTTAGCTTATAAATAAACGTAAAACATGTGGTTTAGTGGAACTTAAACCTAACAGAATGATTACACAATCATTATTGAATAAAGCATACTAGTATTGTTGTAAAACGAATTTTACAATCTGAAATATACCAGATATTTCTGTTATTTTATAAAAGAAGAAATTCAATATAAAAAAAAAATAAGATAAAAAAAAAATATATATATATTTATTTTACTTATTTGCATTCAATGTCATGTATATTTATTTGATAAAGACGTCAATAAGCAATAGCTTACTCATAGTCATCATTTATATATATTAAAAGAACAAGAATATAAACAACAACAAAAATACAACCTCCAAATAGAAAACGGGACAATGTCACATAACAAAACTGACATTATATAATAGTATCAGGGGGTATACTTACTTCATAAACTCCATTTTGCATTAATATCCAGCAAATACATTATAAACTTTTCACACTTATAATCCATATTTTATTCAGAGTTAAGCCTGCAGGTAAATAATTTAATTTAAAGCACAGTTGTATTAACACATTCAACCATAAGCAATTATGATAAATTATACAAAAACTAAAATAGTATCCAGAAAAATCAATAAATCCTGTTATGTCTTTGCATGTTATGGGACACTGACAAAATTACTGTCACTACATCAAATGTATTTATTTCTGGATTACGTCCCGAATGTTGTCGTATTATTATTTTTGGTTCCATTCTATATGACATTGTTTTAAATAAATTACTTCTACATGCAAAATACTTCATATATAATTGCAAGTTAGATGGGAGATTGCCATTCTTTGAAAATTTTAAACACAAATTAAATACCTATATCATAATGAAAAAATAAACGCTATTAAAAATAATCAATTGGAAAAAATTGAAAAGCCCTGGTTGGCATATAAACCCTTTTACACTAATCAGATCCACACTAATCAGATCCTTTTTCGCTAAATGTTACTCTGTGCTTTTAAGTAAATAACAACGACAAAAACACCAGAAATTGTACTTACTTGTAAATATATTGTGGCACTACGTTTCCCACTGTTTCCATTGAGTAATGAAGAATCACATCTCCATAGAAACATATTGTCCTTTTTTTATATACCACAACTTTTTTTCCCAGAATATAATAGGAAAACTCAGTGGATATATTACATAGGTCTGGTATAAAGTCACATGTTCTAATATTTGTGAGTGTCTATGTAACATAACTTTCTTTCAATATAAATATATGTAAATCATCCACTGGGTTTTTTGAAAAGAAAATGTTTGTTTGCAATTTTAGAATGAATGCAAAAATAATAAATAAGTAAAGTTTATCATTTGAAGATTGTGAAATTAAATGTCTTCCAAGTTTTAAAGAGATACATGCCAATTATGACATATTATCCACTGAAGATATTTTGAAATATATACATATTGCAATGCCTCCCTTTAACAAATTTGGCCAATATTCATATTTGCACTCATTCTGAAATCGTAAAGAAAGAAAAAACCTCCCCATTTGTTTATGTCTATATTAAGATATGCTTTAGTCTAGCTTCTGTAAATATTTGTTGTATTATATTTAAATACATATTTGACGCATATTTTATCATATAACTGTACGGTTTGCTGACGGGTGGCCCACCCCGACCCTTACAAACCTATGACGAATAAATGGATCCCCATTAATTTGGTGATTGAAATTAAAAAAAAAAAAAGAATAATAATATGTTATTTTTTCGATATTTGTTAATGTATATATTTTCAGTAAGAGATCGTATATATCTTAATAATATTGTTTTCTTTCATGAATGTTGTTTTAAGTTATTTTTCAGGCCATATATGACGACCAATGTATTTGTGGTACTAATTAAAACAAGTAAACATTCGTTATGTATTAATTAATACAAATGCCTGTATATATGAATTCAGATACTAGTCGGTCCTAGTGTACTACATGAAATACTAGTACTAGAATAATGGCTGTTTATATTACGGCATCTCCTATTGTACCTTTTGGGGTAAACTGCCTATATGAATTAATAAATTAAGATATAAGTCAATACTAATATACATGTACTTAGGAAATATAGTTGATATTTATCTTAAAAAAAAAAAGAAGTTCACACATAGATATACAAAAAAAGTCCCTGCTTAAGGTCATTGTTCTCAGAGAGTATGTCGAAGTCTTCAAGGATATGTCTCGGCCTTTAGGACCTTAAAGCTACTATGTTTGTATATACGACTAGTGGGAGTTTACTACCAAATTCAAGTTACTGAAACCCGTATATAAGGCAGTTTTACAGCGAACGTTTTCCGTTTCTTTGCATGCGATTGGCAAAACAACATCAAAAATGCAAACCCATTCACTGACAAATAGTAGCATGTGCGAGTTTCGAACAGTCAGATTGACAATCACTACGTTTTAATACTT
Source organism: Cyrtodaria siliqua (assembly GCA_037043455.1). NCBI lineage: Eukaryota > Metazoa > Mollusca > Bivalvia > Adapedonta > Hiatellidae > Cyrtodaria > Cyrtodaria siliqua. The sequence continues at coordinate 10,937 of JAWPHD010000386.1, read as the reverse complement.
GGCTTATCCAGTTAGTTTATCAAAAGCGTTTTTTCATCAACATACTGTCAACATTGTAGACCTTATCATTTGTTCATTTTGTGTTTGCGTTTCTCAGTACATACATACACAAAAGACCTTCGGAAAAAAGAACGCTCCAAAAAATGTAGATTATAAATTCCAACATTAGAATAGTATACTGTGTATATTTAGTTGAATTGAATTGAATGTTATTTTCTTCATCGACACAGTATAGGTTATTTAAAGCCGCCCCAGAGAGAGGGGAAGGATACATAGGAATCCGGAAACCGTGCCCTACTCTTATTATCGAATAGATTTATATGGTTCTTTAACGTGATTGGATGATAGACCGATCACGTGACCGCCCGGTTTACGTCCCCATCCGACGTACGAGGCTAAGGGAAAGTGTCTTGCCCAAGAACACACCGACTAAACTCAGACGTTTATGAAACAACATTGATAAATAACCAGTCGTGTCAAACGAATATATCGCTAAAAATGGAGAAAAAAATTATCATTTGGCTCTGTGAACTAAGGGTAAGGTATTCGGATTGTCGATTCAGGGGTCTCGAGTTCGAATCACGTGGTGAGCGAAAACAAAAAGTGATCAGAACAGTGATGTTGTTTGTTTTACATCGATGTTGCTAAAACGAACGACAGATTAAAATGATGTTCTAGTATAAGTTTCTCCCATTATATACGGGTTTACCATGTCAAAAGCTTGAATTTGGTAATGAACCAAGTATAAACCCCTCCCATTTGCTAAGGTGCACGCCCACTAGGCTTATATACAGCAATAATTATTGTATCTTTAGTAGAGCCATTTCATCCACACCGCCCCAACCCCATTGCCCTATGCGCACATAAGAAGATTTCCTATCCCAGTTGTCTGGTGCAAAATATTTTACGAAGGTTGAAGCCAGGTCCAGATTTTGGTCTATGAAAACTGTCAAGAATCCGCTTTCCTAACAACCTTCAGCGCCAACTATGGTCGGTATCGTTTTCTACTTCTCCCTTTGGGATTGAAGATGTCCTAGTTTTCGGAGGCACAGGAGACAAACATAATCTGCAAAATGTTTTTACCCTTTCCTTAAGAAAGGAATCCGGTTAAATGATGAAAAGTTAGAAGGTGTCACAGAAATTCAGTATTTTGATCAGACATTATTGAAGTCAATTGGATAACCATTAGTTTAATACCATGGTAGCTGATAAACACAGACAGTTGATTCAATGCATGATCATCCAGTAAACATTAAACTGCAGTCAAACCATTAACTGAATCTGTGAAGCATTTAACTCTGGCCTTTACGGCTCGGCATTTACTACGGACATATCAACGGATCATTAATTATTTCCAGTATTGCTTGAAATACATGAACAGTCAGTCTGTAGTCATTGTTAGTAAATATTTATCATACATAGACCGTTCATTAACAGTTTATTGAAACATTGTTTTATAATAAGAAAGATGTACCATTATACATGACCAATCATACAGCGCCTTCTGTATATGAGCCATAGTTTTACCCATGTCATCTTACACGCTACTTTGATAGCACTCTATATTAAGACCTCACTGAAGAAAGTGTATATTAAAGTTAAGGTAGTTAGTGGACAGTTTCTACATTTAAACCCAATAACACAACGTACGGATCATGTTTATTGTATATCAAGTTTTACAAGTAAACTGACCCCAATAAAATAATTGACCCCACTCTATCTGCCTCTATTTCTATATAGTCTCCATCTCCATCTACTTCGACCTCTCCCTGTGTATATCACTCTCCCTCACGTCCGCCTTTTCCTCTATATTTTGCCCTTTCTGTGCATTCTCCATCCCAACCGTCTCTCTCTGTCTGATGAAACTTTATTTTTATTTTTATTCCTATGTCACCCGTGGGCCAAGGGGAAGGGGGGTCTAAAAGGTCAAATGTAGCGCCGTGGTGTAATGGTTAGCATCGCGGCTTAGTAACCCAGGGATCGTGCGTTCAGTCCCAGCCAGGACCGAATTTGGGTTAATTACCGAAATATTTCATAAAAGTATTTCCTACCTTACCAGTCCTTCGGATGAGACTTTAAACCGAGGTCTGCTCGCTAAAATGCTTAGTGCAATACAGCGAGGATAAATAAACGCTTATACACACAAAGGTCAAATGTACACGCAAACAATCAATTGAAATATAATGTTCGTTTTGTCATTTTTGGCATAAACTTGGCATTTATACTCGTCCATGAAAAGTACAAAGCATATCAAACAATCTCATTATTTAAACCTTAGAGGTTTGCCCAGGTTGCAGGTTGAGGGGTGGGGTTGTGGGTGAGGTAACCAACAGTTCAAATACAGTTTAAATATCCTAAATATAGTTTATTCAGTTAAGACGTCATGCATACAGAAAACAAATTATTTTTCTGTACCATATTTACCTGTGTGAAGAACTGTTGGGGATTAGCTAATGCGCGTCATCGAAATGGTTATATTTATAATATATGAGTTGACAATCCAATTACAGAATATGAAAAATACTATGGAGTCAGTATTCTTAAATGCTAAAGACAATCACAAACTGTTATTACATGCATCTAATAGAACGAAGTGTACTTACCGCTGTTATTCAAATCCCATGTTGTAATAATGTGAAATAACGTCTGGCTGGACTGAATTTTATCGATCAGTGTTATTTCTTTATAAAAGGGCTTTGTGTAACTTGTTTATCGACATGTTCCGTCATTCAAAAAACGCTCATTGACTGAATATACATATCATAGATTAAGGCCCGTGCACAGGGTGTTGTATTTTATTATTTTATTTTTAATATTATTCCTATAATTATTATTTAATATGATGTATTTAAAGTATAGCTATATAATACTTTGTATTTACATTTAGAAGAAAAAATGTTGATATCATCCTTTATCTATATAAAGTCCCCATTTATTAATATCGTCTCCTATCTGTACTAGGTCATCACTGTTGATAACTTCCCATATGTCCTTCGGCCAGTTGGTGTATTAAAACATGTGCTATACATGTACATATAGCATACCCCTACTCTCAATAATATACATATAACACACCCATATATGTCCATGACCTGGACATTAGCTTTAAAATGATTGAAAAATAGCTTAGAAAACAAGATTTTAAACAACTGTTATTTTGATTAAACGTTCAAATTTGGTCCGTCTATAATAAACACATAACACATCGATATGTGTCCATGACTTTGTCATTACTGTTTAAAATGACTGAAACATAATTTAGAAAACAAAATGTTAAAAAAAAATGTTTTTTTCCTTTCAACAATATCATTAAAACTATAAGTGATACTGCTTTTAAATTTGGTCAGTGGGTGTATTCGGACGTATAATATACATATGACACACACATGTGTGTCCATGACCTTGACGTTAGCATTAAATCGACTAAAAATAACATTTGCTTAACATTTTCTTCTTTCAACACTATCTATAAAACTATAAGAGATACAACTTTCAAAATTGCTTAGTGGGTGTATTAAGGTATTTTATACATATAACTCAACACATATATGCCAATGACCTTGACATTTACCTTTAAATGGATGTAAAATAACTCAATTCAAATGTTAAACATTTCTTAAACATTTTAGTTTTATTTCAACGACATCTTTAATAAAGGAAACAACTTTAAAATTTGGGCGGTGGGTGTATTAGAACATGTACTATACATCTTACACACACACATTTGTTTATAAACTTGCCATTTAGCTTTAAAAGGATAAAAACGGTAACCGTCTCCAACGGTACCAGTCGGCATACAATAAGTTCATACATTAAAGGTATTGTCTACTGGTGCGTTAGCTGGGTAAAATGAGGAAATATGTAGCATTTGTTAAACGTTTACAGGGTTTACCTCAGTTTCAATTATTTTTTTGAGTTTCCCCATCTTAAAATGAAGTTATACCATTAATTAATGTGATTAATATTATTACTGTGAGTTTTTTGTTGATGTTCGTCAGTCAATGTGACAGCAAATACTGAAAATGTATGAACATTTTGACATTTCAAACATCTAAAATCACTAGTCCACTTGTACTTGCAGCTGTTTATATTTTTCATGCATGTTCCTTTGGGAAAGTATACCGTAATAATGTTTCGGTTTACATTATATTGTGTGTAATGCTCTCTCAAATGTGTAGTTTTCTCTGCCGCTTACTATTTAATATGACTTTTGTTATATTAAATTTAGAACCAAATAATCAATGTTAATTCGTTTATCATGCATAGTTTGTGTATTTAGTAAATATCGAATAAGTTTATGTTTTTCAAAACTGATGTTACCTGCACGTAATAACCAACAGTTCTTAAGCCAAAGCGCTCTTTGTGTCATGGTGAAAGCTAATGTTTTACAATCTTTGTTTTTATCAGGTAATTTAAATTTAAAAGACTAACCTCACGAGAATAATCAAGAATAGCACAAAGTATGTGTGTGGTGATAAACTCTATTATTCGGGTATGACTCTCACGCCACTGGTTCTAGGAATGAAACTAGTATTTGTTTTCTATTTTGTTACCGTCGGTACATGGATAACAAGAAAAGTATAACGCATGCGTTATATGTAGACGATTTTTAATAATGGGTAAGTTTGTGGAGGCTTTGTTCAAGTCATATACCTGTAGTCGTCGATATGGAGATGACAGGAAGGTAAAGTGAATAATTAAAAGATACTGTATGAATACAGATAAGTTTTTATTTGGTCTTAGGTATACATTATTATACATGTTAAAGGGAACATACTCAAGTATTTTCAATTAAACGATTTACGCCTGAGCTATTACAAAGGGAATGTCAGTGACCATGCTACACTCTAATATAAAAGTCATATTAACTTAAATTTCACAAGTGATTATCATATGGGCCCTGTTTATATTCATGTTTTAGTTGTATTCAGGCTCAAAACCGCTTCGGAGTTGCCGTTAAGGCAATCAACTTTGCATTTTAAATGAATTAGACAATATTCAATTTCTTTACTTCCTTACTTCAATATAATACTCAAATATAAACGGGTGCCGAAACATCTAGGGTAAAAATTAAAATAGATGCCGACATGGTTTGATGTCGAAACTTCGTCTAGGTGTCGAAATGGTTTGGTGCCGGAACGTCCTGAATCGATCTTGATCACAGAGACGCAAAAACTTGAGAATTGTCTGCATTTATTAATAAGTATTTTTCATGTACTGATCATTGGGACCCTGAATATACTATATACACAATAGTTTCCGTCTAGAAAATATATCTATTTCAGAATATATGCTCAAAAGACACGCAAAATGTCACCTTTTAGTACTTTGAATTAGTGCAGCTTTCGAAGTTCCTAATACAAAAACATAACAAATAAAATTATTTTGACATCGTCTTTTTTCTTACAAATCGCGAGGATTGCACAGTTTGATTAGCAAATCTCTCGGAGTTTTTTTAATATAAAAATAGGACGAGAATACGAAATCAAAGTGTCTTAATCTTGCGAAAATACAACACGAGATCGCGATGGCCGTATCATGATTCCGTAGTATTGCAAAGTCAGTTTGTATTTTAAATAATTAAACTTGTACTTATGCTTAAAGTACACATATAAAGAGCCTACTGAACATATCGTAAGTAATACATTTTATTACAAGGCGAAGTAAGAAATCGATAAATAGGACCAATGTTATTTTTCAAATAACGTTTGTCAGTCTTGATCAATACTTACTCACATGATCATAGACAGTATTTCAACCGCTTTCTTATTTTGTATAAAAGAGACATACTTCATCGTTTCACAAAATAATTGGGAGCGGGTAACGATAAATCGTTGTATTGTGTTCATATCTCCACTTCGCTATTCAGCATATAACAAAGCAATATTCAAACTATGCTGAACAAAAAAAAGAAACTTCCGCATTTTAAGCTGTGATTTGCATAGGGTTGACTTTGTTATACTTTGTACACCAATCTAGATATAATTTCATCATTATATACTTATCACTCAGTCATTCTGATCAATATTACTAGACATCAAAAACCAGAGTTAGTGTGTTGCTGCTAAAACGTGTTTTATTTAAATTGCGAAATCACTATATTTGTATTATAAAGGGAGGTAATCTGAAAATATTCAATCTTGAAAGCTGTATGACGCAAAAGTGAGTGAACAGGTCAGCTTACTTTCTCCGTCTTTTTGGTGCTGGGGTTATCTTCTGTTTATTTGAATAGAACAAAACTGCGTTAAATCAAAGTTTAAACCACAAGACCCGGAAATGCTGTTTAAACCAAAACAAGGGGAATAACTTTGCGTACAAGATTGATTCAAAGAAAACTGTTTTCATGACAGTGCTGGCCTTTTAATAAAGTTATTAACATATAAGACCAAACAAAATATATTTTCATTGTGTCTACATGTATAGGTAAAGTTGCGGACGTTTCTTTTTTTGTTGAGTATAAATAAGAATTCTTTAAAATTTACAGATTTCCCATTAACCCATACACAGGTAATATTTGATTCCATTTTTAAATTATACTTGTGAAGTGTGGGGTTTCTATACTGCCGACTATATTCAGAGAACCTATACACTTGATTACAAACGTATATTACAAGTAAAGCGTACAACGAAAAATGATTTGGCTGTTTTTTATAATATATAAACGATATATTATTTATGTGTTACTTATATTGCTTATTAATGCTACCTTGTTTGTTAGAGATTATAACCTGGCGGGGATATCTTTATGTACACTGTCCCGTTTATTGGGGATGTCAATAGGGTAACAGTGAGATTTGGTGCACCCTAGAACCTTGTGTCACCCCCTCATCCCCACCCCCTCACCCACCCACACACACACAGCGATATTTTTGCCGCTGACCATTCCAATGCGGTATCCCTATTGTCAACCCCTTTATTTGTGTGATGTCATATTTTGCCTTAAGTTTATATCCACTTTTACATATTTTGAGAATCCTAACTCTATAGACATAATACAAACGGCTTTAACCACACAGACCAAACCACAAAACTGGAGCGTCGAATTAAGACTTACCAACCCATAATTAATTGTACGCATATTCAATTACGGGTTTTTTAAAAAACCGTAAATAAACATATACTTTTATTCGGCACATTTACATAAGTATGTGACCTGAACACCTTAATGTGTGTGTGTGTGTGTGTGTGTGTGTGTGTGTGTGTGTGTTTTAAAAAAGAAGCAATGAAAGAAAAACAGAAGCAATCAAAAAGAAAAGCAAACTCAACAAAAAATAATAATATGTTGAATATATATGAACAAACGAAAAGCATGCGTATATAATACATCATTTACATATAAATAAACCTGGTTATACAAAATTACACTCAAAACAAGACACAACAGAGATTGTATCGCTCTACTGGCTTTACACATTTAGTGGAATTTGTTACCTTTATCTCAATGTTTACTTGTTGCATTGCATGTTTATTATTGTTTTGGCCTTGAAGAACAGCTAAAATTAGAATAGATGTAAACATTTTTAACATTTATGCAAATATTAGTTATGCAAATTCATTTATGATGAAATGTGGACTGTTCTCATTGGACTGTTTTAGTGGGGAAGCTTTTGAACAATCTTTAGCATTATATAAACATACTATGGGAGCATCTCGGCAGTTCAGTTCAGACGATTAGTATTCAGTAAAAAGTTAATTTTGAATTGGATGCTTTGAAAAATATGAAATATATTTGTGAAAGGCTTTACTTATTATTGTGCTCATTCATAATAACAGTGAAATTGGATATTTTTACTAAATCGGAAGTATTGGAAATTAATTTGGACTGAAAGGACAATTAACATTTGGATTAAAGAGACAGTTACTGTTTTGGATTAAAGAGACACTTGCTAATGTGAACTAAAGGAACATTGGATAATTTGATTTGGACTTAATTTAAAAATTGAATATAAATAAAAAACTGGATGTGTGTATTCTGTAAGCGAATATTTTATGTAAGATATTACATAAAATCTTCGTTGATTATATTTTTGTGTTGCTGGTTTTGCTTCCTTTCTCGTTACATTTAAAACTTGTAACAAATTAAAGTGAAAAACGAAGAGTTTATGCTCGAAACAAGAGAGCGCTGAATAACGTATCTGATGGTCTTCGCAAAGATAAAAAAAAAATAATCAAGTTGATAAAACTTGGTTAATCAAGCTTACTCAAGCTGTTTCATAACAGAATGAGATCACGCAGTCGATGCGTTCCTAAACAATGCCCAGCAAACTCCTTTGGATGCTGATTGGATGCTTGTATCCGTCTGTTCATGCCGAGTAAGTGTATAAATGGTTATAGGGTGGGATCTTAACGGTTTCCAAGTTATGACCCAGGGACCTATGCTGATTGGATGGATGTTAAAAGTTTCTATTTGTATATGGTTCTGGGGTGGGAAATCTCAACAGTTTCCAAGTGATGACCCAGGAGTTATTTTCTCAGGGTGGGGATAAACCCTAAGGCCGATGTTGGTTGGATGGGTGTATCCGTCTGTTTATATGGTTTAAGTGTAGGTAGTGAATTTCAACAGTTTCCAAGCTAGGACCCATGGGTTATATCCCCAGACGTGGGAACGGTCACATGGACCTATGCTATTGGATGGATGTATCCGTCAGGTCATGCTCAGTAAGTTTATATATGGTTCTAGGGTGGGGATCTCAATGGTTCACATGTTATGACCAAGAGAATATGTCCCCAAGGGTAGGGACGGACCCAGTGTCAATGCTGCTGGGATGTTTGTATCGATCTGTTCATGCCCAGCAAGTGCATATATGGCTCTAGGGTGGAAATCTCACCAATTTCCAACTTATGTCCCCACGGGTGGGGATAGACCCCAGGGCCGATGCTATTCGATGGTCGTATCCGTCTTTTCATACCAAGTAAGTGTATACATGGTTATAGGGTGGGGATCTCGACGGTTTTCAAGTTATGAACCAAAGGATATTTCCCCGAATCTAGGGCCATAACTCAGGTCAATCTTGCTCGTTTCGAACCTGTGAGAGCTTTAATTTATATCAACCATCTGGCAAAGTTCTGGTAAATATCAGATAAAAATTAAGACTATCGTGTTAACGATGCCAAATATAGCACATTGAAGAAAATCAAGTACCATAACTACGCGTTAATTGTCCGATCTGGCTGGTTTTCGAACGTATCCGAGCATTCATTCATATCAACAATCTGGACTAGTTTGGTTAAGATAAGTTGAAAATTGAAGCCCCTATCGTCTTATCGAGGCAAAATATAACATATTTAAGAAAATCAAATGCCATTACTTAGGTGTTACTGGTCCGATCTGACTTGTTTTCGAGCTTATCCGAGCTTATCCGAGCTTCGTGAATATCAACAATCTGACCAAGGTTGGACCACGATCAGACTAAAAATCGTGTGTTTTCTTTGTTTATTACAACCGTTACCCACTAGTAAAGCTCTTTATGTACTATCTTTCTTTGCCCATACTTTAGATAAATTATGCAACCATTTTAAAATTAGATGATGAACAACTAAACTAATTTCATATAGTATTCACCCATACTGTGCATTATTGTATCTGCATTTGTAAATGTGTATATATTGAAATGACGGAGAAAACAACAACACGTATGGTGTATTATAGAGTACATTGATATGTAGCAATAAATACAACATCTTCCTCCCACATAATCACGTATTAGTTATAGACTATGTATTATGTAGACTGTTTAAAGTTTGTTTAGAATCTATTTAGAGAGTATTTCCTTCCTCCCGTTTTATTTTGCTTGTTACTACATACATTTGATTGTATTTAAACAGTTCGCTTCAATGCCAGATTGTGTTGCCTTTTCATGATATCCTTTTCCACGCTATAGAGTATATCATCAGAAAAGAAGATTTTCTTTTGTAATTTCTACTATGTGTTCTTAACGCGTTTTTTATGAGAAAATATGAAAACCAAAGAACCAATAAAACTGACACTTTGGATACGGGCCTCATTTGGAGGTGGTGGGCATGTTTTTTCGTTTCCCAATATTTAATCACTGGGATAAATGTATATAGGGCCATAGGTCTTTAAATTACCATTCCGCTATAATGACATTATTACCATACATTACCAATGTTGAATCCATTGCTGTTTGCTTAATATGTTAACCTTGTTGAAATAAAATATGTATATATTCAGTGGTACGTTTTAAACGTATGCATTTGTATTGTTATGGTTAACATTTACAGCTTTGAGGAGGTCTTAGTGTAGTGTTTGCAAATAATTACTTTAGTTATCGTCAGTAAACGCTATAATTGGAATTAATTGGACGGAGCTAACAAAGACCATACCAGTTGGTATACCTGCAATTAAAAATGGAATTAAAGACATTTTAGACGAGTCTGTTTTGATCAACACCTAATGGATAACACGACAGCTTGTACATATAATCCCTTGCTTGCAGACGGTTTCAGGTGAAAGTTGTACTGTTTTGCTTGCATCCTGCATGGGCTTACTTTTTTTGTTACATATATACAGTGGCGTAGCTGCCTATAGGCACTGTAGGCACATGCCTACACATTGTCCCCAGAAATCAACAAATAAAAATGCCAAAAAATGCAATAAAAACTGAGTGGGGTGTAGGGGGTGGAGGGATATTGTCAGCTGATAGCAATTTTTACTCGTGGTCTTTTCAGAAAACATGTCAAACTGTTTTCGCTCGCGGTCTTTTGGAACCGAACACTCTATACTATCGATATATCGTACGCAGGTTTCCATATTAGTTTATGCATGACCAATACTAGCGTGACGCGCGTTAGTTTCCCGCCAAAACGAATTTGCATTCAAAATCAACGTTATCTTCAACATTTTGCAATGACATTTAGTCCATTGCTCCATCTATAATTTATGTACATGAAAGCAGTGATTAAACGTTCGTCTGCAT